>CM035416.1:125285711-125290711 GCA_020310875.1 Ceratopteris richardii | reverse complement strand
GAAATCCATGAGATGATCTTGCTACCTAGCATGACTAGGTAACCACTTGTACTCCTTCTATCTTCCTTCGAACCGGCCCAATCGGCATCGGAATAAGCTTTGACCTGCATATCATCATCAAATGAGTATAACAATCCTTCATTTATAGTGGCTTTGAGATATCGCAACATTCTTCTTGCAGCTTGCAAGTGTGTAGTCCTTGGACTATGCATAAATTGTGATAACACTCCAACTCCATATGCTATGTCGGGCCTGGTTATTGTGGCATAATTGAAAGAGCCTACAATAGATCGATACAAAGTTACATCCTCTAATGGCTCTCCATCAATGGAGCTTAGCTTTACATTAACTTCCATGGAATTTGAAATAGGCTTGCAATGTAGCATCCCAAACCTCTCAAGTAGGTCTAGAATATACTTCCTTTGTATGAGCATAATACCTTCTTCTTTGTATACAACTTCAATGCCAAGAAAATACCTAAGATCTCCAAGATCAGAGATCCTAAACTCCTTTCCAAGCTTTGCCTTGATCTCCTCAATGCCCTTTGTATCATTACCTGTAATGATAAGATCATCTACATACACACACATGTAGACCACAAGTTCTCCTCTTTGTTTGATGAAGAGAGATGAATCCGCCTTGCATTGATTGTAACCACATTTGATCAAATAGTCCACCAATCTTTGGTTCCAAGCCCTTGGAGCTTGCTTTAGGCCATAAAGTGCCTTCTTCAACCTACAAACATGATGTGGAAACTCTTTATGAACAAAACCTAGTGGTTGCTCCATGTATACCTCTTCTTCCAAGTCTCCATTGAGAAAGGCATTCTTGATATCCAATTGGAAGAGCTTCCATCCTTTGCTAGCAGCCATTGCAATGAGTGTCCTAATGGTGCTCATCTTTGCCACGGGGCTGAATGTCTCTTCAAAGTCCACTCCATAGGTTTGTGCAAAACCCTTGGCCACCAATCTTGCTTTGAACCTAGAAATAGATCCATCTGAATTCCTCTTTACTTTATACACCCACTTATTACCTATTACCTTCATGTTCTCCTTCTTGGGCACTAGAGTCCATGTTTGATTTTCCTCAAGTGCGTCGATCTCTTCTTGCATTGCCTCTTTCCATTCGGTGTACCTGCTTGCATCTTCATAGCAATCGGGCTCATGATCTTCTACTACTTTGTTCATATATGCATAATGTGTTGCCATGTATGAACCATAAGTAAACCTTTGAGTTGGATACTTAACTCTAGAAGACTTCCTTTCTTCACCTTTTGGAGGAATAAACCTCCTTTGCCTTGGGAACTTGATCTCTTTCTTTGACGTGGCTTCTTTCTCCATCATGTGTCCTTCATCATCTTCAACTTCATTACCTTCTTCATCCAACTCCACCAATGTTGCTTTGCCTTTGTTGATTGATTGTGCTTCGTAGCTTGATGAAGATCTCCCCCTCCATGGTGAGTTCATGCTTGAACTATCTTCATTGATGGAACACCTTGGGCCGCTTAGCTCTAGGTCGATTTGTTCTTCATCATGTCCATGCTTTTCTTCTTCATAGTCCTGCATACAATCATACTTCTTATACCAAGGGAGTAGCTCATCAAATGCTACATCCCTTGATATCCTCAAGTCCTTTGTGTTTGGGTTGAAGCACCTGTAACCTTTATGATCATTTGAATATCCTAGAAACACACACTTTTCTGCCTTTGGTTGTAGCTTGTGCCTCAATTCACTTGGCACATGTACATAACAAGTACATCCAAATATCTTCAAGTGGGAAAGATCAGGTTTCTTACCATAATAGGCTTGATATGGTGTCAAGCCATGGATCCCTGAGGTAGGAGCCCTATTCATTAGATACACGGCGGTATTTGCTGCATCACTCCAAAACATGTTAGGTACATTCATCTCATTAAGCATTGCTCTAGCGATCTCGGCAATGTATCTATTCTTTCTCTCTGCTACTCCATTTTGTTGGGGTGTGTACCTGCATGTTACTTGCCTCTTGATGCCTTGATCCATTAAAAAATCAGAAAACTCATTTGAGAAATATTCTCCCCCTCCATCGGACCTTAGCTTCTTGATATATGTACCTGTTTCCTTCTCTACCATTGCCTTGAATGCTTTGAAACATGTAAACACATCTGATTTGTTTTTGATGAAATAAACCCAAACCATCCTTGTGCAATCATCTATAAAAGTGACAAAGTACTTGTTACCTCCAATGGATTGCTCTTTCGTTGGCCCCCACACATCTGTATGTATCAACTCCAATGGATGTTGGCTTATGTAGCCACTCTTCTTGAATGGAAGTCTCGCTTGCTTCCCTAGTTGACAAGATTCACATAAATGCTTCATACCTTGTCCTTGGAAGTTGGGAAGACCTTCAACCAGCCTCTTGAATTGCATTTCCTTCATTCTTTGTATGTTGATGTGACCTATCCTCTTGTGCCACAAGTCCAACTCCGAAATCCTCTTGTTTCCATATGTGAAGTAGACATGTTGAGTAGAATGAGAATTTACCTCCAAAGTGAAGAGTCTCCCTTGCTTCTTTCCTCTTGCTATGACCTTGTAACCTTGCTTAGGGTTCTCCACAAAGCATCCACCTTTGTTGAACCTTACTTGATAGCCTCTTTCAACCATTTGCCCAACGGACACCAAGTTCTTTGTGATGGTAGGTACATGCAAGGCATCCTTGAGACATCTTCCTTCCTCCTTGTCATCCAAAGCTACATCTCCAACATGGGAGATCTCATGGGCTGTATCATCACCTGTTTGTACATATCCTTTACCTTTGGGAACATGTAGATTAGTAAACCAAGAAGCATTGCAACTCATATGGTTGCTACATCCACTATCAATATACCAAGTGTTATCTACTTTGCTTGAATTCCCATTCATGTGCATCATCAAGAGATTGTCATTTTCTGAACTTGTAGAAGCATAATTACCTTGGCCTTTGTATGAAGAACCTTGATTATAGTTCCTTTGGTTTCCTCCTTGGTAGCAATCTCTAGCATAGTGGCCAAACTTGCCACATATGTAACATCCTTCGCCATCTTGATTCCTGTTTTGTTGATGTCGTCTTCCTCTTCCTCTTGATCTTCCTCTCCCTCTTTGTGATGAGGTGCCTTGGTCATGTCCTTGATTTCTTGAGTGGCCTTGCCTTCCTCCAAACCTTCCTTTGCCCCTTCCTTGTCCTTGTCTTCCTTTGCCCCTTTTATTACCTGCATAGAAAACTTGTGCATCTTTGCTTTTAGTTGAACTTCCACCTATGTTCATTTCTTCGGTGACCATGAGAGCAACCAATTGCTCAAAATCGAGAAGATTATCCCTTACATAAACTGAAGTGGTAAAGGGTTTCCACTTCTCATCATCTCTCAAACCATTGAGAGTATAAGCCACAAGATCGTCATCGTCTACGTGGCTTCCAATGGATCCCAATGCATCTGATAACTCCTTGACCTTAAGTATGTAGTCATTTATGCTACTCCCTGAGCTCTTCCTAAGGTTGTTGAGCTCATTCTTGAGTTGGATCTTCCTTGCTTTGGTGCTTGTTGAATAAAGCCTTTCAAGTGTCTCCCATACCTTCATGCTTGAATCGAGGTCTTGGATATGGCCGATCATGCTATTGCTAATGTGTTGGGAAAGAATAAAGATAACCCTCTTGTCTCTTTCATTCCATTCCCTAAAGGCCCTTCTCTGGTCATTGGTTGGATTCTCATCCAACCTAGGTCTTGGTTCACTTCCACTAATCAACCCCCAAAGGCCCTTGCCCATAAGATAGTTGGAGACCCTAAATCTCCATGGTTGATAGTTACCTTTGTCTAGCTTTTCAATTTGAGTGTTGAAGTCTCCCATATCTAGTCTTTGATACTTGACCTAGCCCTTGGCTAATGCTCCAATGTGTGTAAAATGAAAATGAGGCTCTGAGGTTACCTCAATCCAAAGATTTCCTTAGATGGACACCTTGTGCTCTTGCAAATTTGAGTAGAATAGCTCCCCCTTGATGTGAGCTACCTCCAAGAAGCTTTTGTTGATGCAACTCTTCAACCACCAACTCCAAGAGGTCTTCTTGCTTGTATGTGATACCTCCAAGATGCCCAAATGCTCTGATACCACTGATGGGGGAAGTATCTCAACCCCTAAGCAACGATGAAGCGCGAATGACCTCCACAGGTATCCTTCTTTGACCTCTGCACACCAAAAATGCTCTTACTCAGAGCTTATGCAGAGAACTCCAGTGAGCTTTTGTAGACCTGTAGTAGACACCAAGGGCTTTCCAACAAAACAAATTTCACTTGAAATGGATGCTTACACAAAGAGAAACAATGTCTACAACATGAGCTAGTTGAATGCTCACAACTGCTAGTCAAGCAGAGACCTCACTTCACTCCAGCAATATTTTCTCAGAGATTATACAGAGAATGAATCTCAAACTTGAGTCAACTTTAGAGCACTCTAATAGCTACCCAATGACACCAAAATCATAGCAAATGGATACATAGAGAAGGAGAACCAGCCCTTACAACAGAGAGCAAAATATTTCCAACAGAGCCTACACAAAGAGAGAGATATCAATCACACAACTTCACTAAAATGAATGTTGCTCCCAGCTTACTCAGAGAATGCTCCAGAGAATTGGTAAGCATAAAATAGACTCTTATAGCTATCTAATGAGACAAGAATTACATCTAATAGATACCATATGAGGGAGAATCAATGCTAACAACTCAGGGGAAGAGAGTTGCAACACTGCCTGCGCACACACATAGATATGCCTACTAAAAGAAAACAAACAAGGAAGCAAGGGGGTTGCTTAAGCAAGGGGCTTGCTTATCACAACTCCAGCACTTAGTGCTCACTTTACATGAGCTAAAACTCCAAGAAGATGGCCCAAAAGAAGTCGGGATACATGCTCCTTATATAGTGAGAGGTGTGCCCCTAAAATCTAGGAACTACCTTTCAAAATCAGCCTCCTAACTTGGAGGAATTAGTTGA
>CM035416.1:125268211-125283211 GCA_020310875.1 Ceratopteris richardii | reverse complement strand
TGTGTCTTGCTTGTCTCTTCGTAGTGTGTGTGTTTATGTGTGTGTGCATCTCTATGCTTCTCACCTTCACTCTCACTTCATCTCTCATTCACGATCTTCATATCACTCCTATCTCTTCCGCGGATTGACATTAAGGAGGTGGAGCTTCTTAACGTGGTTCTCACCATTGTGCTAGAGCAACACTAAATTTGGCGCCGTTGCCGGGGATCTAGTCTAGGACGAATGTGTGATGGTAAGAGTATAGCAAGAAGTGGCGTGGGAAGGTAAAAATTTCTGTTTTTTTTGTTGTTTTTACTTAGTTTTTAGTGTTTTTCACCTCCCCCACACTCCATCTTCATCACCGCATCATCATCTTCAATTTCAAAAAAATCAGAAAATTCACCATATCCACCCATTCTCCTCATTTCCCCTCATTTGTGCATGTGCGAGAGAGAGAGAGAGCTTTTGTGCTTGTGTGTACTTGTGTGTTTTTGAGTTTTCTTGCAGGTACAGAGCTCCAAAGCATCAGGAAAGCTACAGAAAGGTAAGAAATGTACTCTCTGTCAGAAATTGCCAACTATGTCAGACCATCACGATGGTCTGCAAAGTTCGGAATTTGAGGTAGGCGACCACACCAGCGTGTAGAGCACACTTGCGCACGTAGGAATCCACAGATGCATCTTGAAAATTTGCATTTTGGTGGACCATCACGATTGGCTCAGACCATCGCGATTGTGTCACACCATCGTGATTGGCTCACGCCATCGCGACGGCTCGGCCAGACCATCGCGACGGCTCGGCCAGACCATCGCGACGGCTCGGCCGGACCATCGCGACAGTCTTACGCCATCGCGATGGTTCACTTGAACCATCGTGACGGTCCTTGACCATCGTGAGGATCCCGTCGACCCCACACCATCGCGATTGGCTCATGCCATCGTGCCAACGCTGCCACGTGGCAAGCTAGACCATCGCGATTGCTCACTAGCCACACCATCACGACGAGACCCTTACACCATCGTGACACCTCGAAATTTGGACCATCGCGATTGGCTCATGCCATCATATCTGTGACCATCGCGACAGTTCACTTTGGACCATCACGACAGTTCACTTCGAACCATCGCGACGGTTCACGTTGACCGTTGACTGACGCCATCGCGATTGTTCACTCAATCGGACCATCACGACACCTCACCCCGACCATCACGACTGCTCACATCCAGACCATCGTGACCGTGCACTTCAGACCATCGCGATGGTTCAAGCACACGCCATTGCGACGGTTCGCCTAGACCATCGCGACGGTCCCAAACCATCGCGATTACTCACCCAAACGCAAATTTTAGGGTTTGATTTTTTGACCAATTTTGGGGCTATTTTTTGAAAATTTTTGGATCATTGCACTCATACGAGACCCCTTAGCTCATATTTGGAGAAGAACTTGTTTGTCAGTTTTTACCCCCGAAAGCTTGAACATTCATATCTTTTTCATCCGAAGTCCGTTTTTTGAGCTTTATAGCTCGTTAGAAAGCTCTTTTCATAAAGAATACATTGAGTTTTAGATAAGCTAGTTTGAGGTTAACCTAGTGTGGGACTAGAAAGCCAGGGGGCAATCATTAAAATTTGGGCAAAAGGGAAAGGACTTTTAAAAGTGTATATATTCAGGTGCTTGATCATCCATTGTGAATTGGTCTAAACATTGAATTTGGCAGGTCTAGCAAGGCAATCAAGGGCATTCAAGGCAAGGCAGTGAAGGACATAAAGCTTGGGAAGCACGGCTTCTTGGGCAATCAGAGCAACCAACAAAGCTGACTCGAGGTTGGAAGATTACTCAACCCCCTCAGTCAATTCTTAGCTTAGGCTAAACGATAGCTTTGTGGATTAACGACGATCGGAACACATCAAGTATAAGAGACTTAAATTTATCAAGTCTAAGACTAAAGATAAAGGTATGCGATATGAAAAACCTAAGGGAAAGAACCTAAGTCTGACGGAACGAGAACTCAAAGTACCACAGAAAGTCGAATTCCTGACGCATACATTGAGACAAGAATTTAAAGGGAATTAAAAAGAATCAAGAAAGTAAGAACAAAGAATCATTGACAATCTGAGCGTGTACTGAGTGTGCAAGGAAGAAAATTCATCAACCTTCGATCGGGCAAACACATAGGTAAGTCAGACCGACGAAGCCTTAGATCATCAGAAGCAAGTGTAGGAACTACTGCTCGATCGTGGGCTCAACAATTGAACACTAGTTACCCCTACGAGAGCTTAGACACGAGTGAATCCGAAATGGCATTTAGCACTGAAAGACCAGAAGGAGGGTCAAATGTAGCATATTTAGAAAGACCTGAAGGACCCTATAGAACTCAGTTAGAATTTCTCCGAACCAACCGCTTAGGTGCTCGCATCTATGAGGATGGTTTGTGAAGACAAGTGGTGCAAATGCACAATCCTGATCAACCCATTGGATTGGAACGTCCAGTGGTGAAATTCGAGAGAGACGCGTACATAGACAAGGAAGGAACGATGTACATCTTAAGTACGCAGCCAAACAATACGAATGAGTTTGGCGTAATTCAATTAGACGGAAGCTAAATCCCAAGGAAAAGAACCAGTAGGAGAAGAACCTAGAACACCTAGAGGGAAATCTATACTGACACGAGTACTAGTTCCGGAGTGGATCCCTCAGGACAACATAAGCATAGAGTTGTTTGTAAATAAAGAAACTGATGAAGCATTTTGGAGATACAGAACAGAACAACCTAGCGAGGTTGGCTCCATCATAATCTATGAGTTCAAGGACCCGGATACACCTGGAAAGGTTGTATACCTGGATGAGACTTCAGAAAGAGTATTTGTGGTGCCAGATTACGCTAGAAATACATACACATGGAGAGGTGAATTGGTATTCCCTCCATCACGAGCAAATGGAAACACAAGCCAACAAGGGGCAGGAACATCCTCAGCCCATGGCATGCAAAGAGAAAAGAACAAAGAAAGACCAGAAGTAAGCTTCAATCATCCCATAGGGAGGGACAGAACCACCATAGACACCAATAGAGTGGAAAGACAAAGAATGCCAGGTGGTAGAGATGATTTTCCTCTACCTAGACCACGTGAACACGCAAGAATACTAAGACCCACTCAGTTAGTTAAGTCCATGAAAAATTACTTTGATGGGACAGGAGATCCCTATGACCATGTCGCAGAATTCAAGCAAGTACTAAGAGCAGAACAAGTCGAAGACATGTTCACGCAATATAACGCATTTGGACTAACGTTAAAGAATACTGCTTTAACTTGGTTCCAACCATTGCAACAAAGGCAATTTAGAGACATCCATCACTTTTTAGAGTCATTCATCACGGAATTCTCTAAAAGTGGGATCAGGCATGACACATCTTCGTTGATTCATAGTTTCAAACAGACCCCTCAAGAAACAGTAAGACTGGCAGGACATAGGTTTAGACAATATGTTGAAAGATGGCCAATGCAAGAGTTACCCTCACAGGCCAAGCAAGTGTCATTGTTTCTAGACGGCTTGTTGAGCTCTAAACTACGCTCCTATGTATACTTGAAGGAACCCAGAACGCTAGAGGAGTGTGTAAGAATATGCATAGACATTGAGGACAACTTAGGAGACGAGTTGGAACTCTCAAAGGTCTATAAAGACTCAGACTGTTCATCTCTAGCATCCACAAAATTGTCTAACTCGATAGAGGACCTAGCAGAAAAAGTGGCCCAGAAACTAGGAGTTTCTAGTAAACAGATGCCTAGGGTAACAACAAACAAGTGTTGTTACACCTGTGGTGGTGATCACATTGCGAACGTGTGCCCCAATGCAACACAACCACAAGCCAATCCTAGTGGCCAATACTGTACAATTGAGAGAAGATACACAAATCACACGGCTCAAGACTGCCCATATAACAAACAGGCAGTGAGACAGAACTACCCGCAAGCATATGCACAGCCAGGTAGGTATCAAGGCCAGTACAATATTCAGCCTCATTACTATAGGCCTCCTCAAAATTATCCATATCAGGCTCAACAAAGACCTCAACCTGTCTTGGCTCAGCAGCCATCTCCACCAGCTAATGTCATCTTAGTGAAATACGCTGCTGCAGAAGAGAACCTCAATAGAGCTTTAGTTCCCATTTCACCCCTAATAACTGACACTGATCCAAACTCAAATAGTTTTGACTCTACTCATGTAGATAGTCCACCCGCGTATTACACAGAGTCACCAGAACGCGTGGAAACATATCACTACGATAGTCCACCAGTGGAACCTAGTTGGGAGCCCGACTATGCTAATGTGATGTACACAAACCCAAATCCAAGGCCCCAATTGAGACAACAAAGACCCCAGGGCCCTAGAGGACCATGCTTTAGGTGCCAAGGAGATCATTTCATAAAGGATTGTCCACATCCTCCGATATCAGGACAATCACAATACTATAACATACAAGGCTTTTGTGCCGATTGTGGTAAAGAGCACATAATCAAAGATTGTCCTAAGAACCCAATTAATGCTTCAAATGTGACACCGATCAACGTGATAGGTATTGTACACAATGCAGATGGATCCAACCCTACATACGTACCTATCCAAGCTATAACAAGAGCCCAGGCGCTCTTACAGAACCAACAGCTTAATCAGGAAAAAGTATCCGGAACTAGTGAAGTTGCAAAATCTAGCAGTAAAAAGACAAAATCTTGGAAAGATTCCAGAGAAAGAATTAAGAGAAAATGGAGTAAAAAAATAAAGGAATTGGAAGGAAGTCTCAAGGAATCTAGAGCCAAAATACTAGAATTGACTTCACAAGAATTGAATCAAGAGAATCTAGCGCAAAAATCAGGATCAGTTTTAGCGGAACCCATACCAGAAAACTTAGACATGATGTTTCGTGCATATCAGGCTAGATTAAAAGAGGGACCTCAAGTAGCTGAAATGAGTAAGAACTACCCTCGAGCAGACTTAGAAATAGAGAGGACTAAAC
Organism: Ceratopteris richardii; assembly: GCA_020310875.1. Classification (NCBI taxonomy): domain Eukaryota; kingdom Viridiplantae; phylum Streptophyta; class Polypodiopsida; order Polypodiales; family Pteridaceae; genus Ceratopteris; species Ceratopteris richardii. Next base: position 125,278,223 of record CM035416.1, on the reverse strand, counting down.
TTTGCATGAAGATGGTAGAATTAGCACAAGCTTTGTTCGAAGCCTCTAGATATCTTAATTGGAATAACATGGCAAAACCGGAACTACACTTTCAAGGTCTAATGGAGAGGCTAGAATACTTGATAGAAAGCAAAGAGAAAAAGGATCAGCATAGGAATCTTAGTGTCCCAGAGACACAGGGAACGAATGCACCATCCCTATCTCAAGTGCCAAACACAGAAGGGGAAGACAACCTGTCTTCTATACATAGATATTCACATGAATTTTTGAGAGAAATCCAAGAAGAGAAATGGAGAAAAGAACAAGGAACCCATCCTCCTATTCAAGAAATAGACGACTTGCAGGAACAATTTCCCCAAGACATTCCCTCTATTTACGACGATGTAGAGGAAGAGCAACTGAGTGAACACACAGGTTTTGAATCTAACTCTTTGCAAGAATTACCTCAGTTCATAGGACCTTGGGAAGCAAAGTCTATTAGTATGAGAGCACCCACGATAATAGTGAGGAATGAAGAATCAGTGATCCCTAGAAACACGAAAGTGATCAAGAACAGGGAAACATGTAGCAAATCAATTCCCTGAGCTTGCTACAACTTCCTCTCAGATAGGGTCACATAAGAAGGTACCAGAGATACCCGTAGAAAAGATCAGAGATGTAAGTGAAAGAGAGGAAGGTAACACTTATCTTCCAATAACCCATCAGGGCTACACCATGAAAGCCATCCTAGATTCAGGAGCCGGAGTAGCCATAGCTACCACCACTTTATGGAAACGTTGGGGTAAGCCAGCATTACGACCTACCAGGATGAAGCTACAAATGGCTGATGGACATATAGAAAAACCATTAGGCTTACTAGAAGGCATATCTCTCACCACTTGTAATGTAGAGTTTGAGCATACCTTTGCCATTTGTGATTTTGCTAAGAATCATGCATATGAGATGATATTGGGACGCCCATTCATGCGTCAGTTGCAAATCGTACAAGATTGGGGAACTAATTCTTTGTACTTGCAACATTTAGGAGTGACTACTAAAGTCAATCTTAAAGACTATTCACATCGAGATGTACCCCCAATACAATGGAACACCATCCATAAGACACAGGTAGAAACGGAATCGGTACACTCATTAGAGTCAGACCCCTCATGCTTACACGAGGACACTCACTTATGGATGTGTAAAGTAGCAAAACAAGAGGAAGAACGGTTAGAAGCAAGGACTTTAGGTGCAGAACAACATCCAAGAACCCTTCAAGACCCAGCGTACGCACCTATAGTGTTTCGAGACGAGGAGTTTGAACCTCATGGTTGGGCAGAAATCCTAGCAACCATGGATGTAGCCATCAATGAAGAACAATGGACACCCCACTGCGATGAGGATGGCTATGACATTTCAGTTTTCACGATAGAGCCAATCATGTGTGACTCGATTATTGAAGAATGTGAACCCAGCACTGATGCATTTGAGGATGCGAGTGATTTCGATTTAGAATCAATTATTATGGACCCACCCTTTGCATCAGAAGAAGAATATTTTTACGAAGTAGAAACTTACCCTCAGACACACGAAGAAATTACGAATGAGGTGAGATTAACCACACAAGTGACTAGCAAGAGTGAAGGTAAGAAAAGAAAGAAGAAAGAAACCATGTCAGAACAAGAAGAATCCTTGTTTGAAGTTCCTGAGAACTTCAAGAAATATGAAATAGAAGATAGAAGAATCATGGTACGAATGCCAAACAGAAAAGCTGACATTGGAGAAGTATATGATAATCGAGAGAAAACCAGAAAAGTAATAGCTGCCATAGAAGGAGAAGAAGAAAAATGCACATACATAGGGCATGATTTGATGATAGAAGAAGAAGAAGAATTAATTGCCCTATTGCGTGAGTATAGAGATGTTTTTGCCTGGAGTTACAAAGATTTGAAAGGAGTAGACCCTGATATATGTTCTCATAGAATCCCTATGACTCCAGATGCAAAACCTACGAAACAGAAACCATACACGTACAATGATAATTATGCTGCGAAGATTAAAGAAGAAATAGATCGCTTGATAGAAGCAGGATTCATTTACGAAATTGAGCATACCGAATGGGTATCCCCCATTGTGGTTGTGCCCAAGAAGAACGGAAAATTGCGTGTGTGTATTAACCTTAAAAAAGTTAATGCCGCCACGATTAGAGATAGTTATCCTCTTCCTATCACATAACATTTATTGGAAAGAGTTGCGGGCAAGGAAGTTTACAGCTTCCTTGATGGATTCTCAAGCTATAATCAAGTAGCCATTGCTCCAGAAGATCAACACAAGATGGCTTTTGCCACAGAATGGGGCATATTTGCATTTCGTGTGATGCCATTTGGCTTAACAAATGCACCTGCTACTTTTCAACGACTCATGTGTCATGTGTTCAAGGAATTCTTAGGGCAAGAATTTGGAAGTTTATGTCGATGACTTATGTGCTCATTCGAATGTGAGACAGACTCATACCCCAGAGTTAAGACAAGTATTTGACAAATGTCGAGAATATCAGGTTTGTTTGAACCCAGAAAAGTGCGTTTTCATGGTCAGACAAGGCAAAATTCTAGGACACATTGTGTCAAAGAATGGAATTTTGACAGATGAAGAAAAAGTGAAGGTGATTTCAGATCCACCTAGACCAACCAACATGAAAGAGGTATAGGCATTTATGGGTCATTGCGGTTATTATAGACGATTCATACACATGTATGCAATCATAGCCAAGCCTCTGTACTCTCTTTTGACCAATTTTGAATGGACAGATGAGTGTGAGAATTCATTTAATGAACTCAAACGACGTTTGTGCTCAACACCTATATTGACAACCTCGGATTGGAGTAAGCCATTCCATGTACATGTGGATGCATCCAACTACGCCATAGGATGGGTGCTAGCACAACCCACGAATGAAGGAAATATAGACCTCCCCATAGCTTATGCGAGCAGACAGTTGAACGCAGCAGAAAGGAATTACACCACTATGGAATGAGAAGGATTAGGAATGATCTATGCAGTAAAGAAATTCAGACATTATTTGTTGGCAAACAAGTTCAAATTCTTTACAGATCATCAAGCCTTATTGTATTTAGTCAACAAGCCATGTAACACAAGATGATTAATACGTTGGTTTCTATTACTAATGGAGTATGATTTTGAAGTAGTAGTCAGGAAAGGAAAGACACATCTCAGAGTTGACCACCTATCGAGACTAACCTCAGGAGAAGCTCCTCAAGGGATAGCGGATGAATTACCAGATGCATATTTGATTAACCTTGAGATAGCACCAGAATGGGCTAAGCCTATAGTCCCTATTCTCACGTACGGACCCAAGAATCCTAAGTTAAGGATCAAGGAAGGAGAGGATACCAAGTCTCAGAGATATCAAATCATAGCAGGAAGCATATATAAACAGGATAATCAAAAGATTCTTGCTTGTTGTGTAGATGAATCAGAACATGCAAATTGGTTGCAATTAGCACATGTAGGTGCATTAAAGCAACATCACTCGAAACATCATACGTTGCAGACTCTGCATAGACTAGGAGTATATTGGCCTACAATGGAAGCAGATGTCTACAAATTGTGTAAAGAATGCCATGTTTGTTGTGAAAGACCACCAGTAGAACATGCTACATTGTATCACGTGTCTCTCACACAAGACTAGAGTGAACCTTTAGTGACGTACTTGAGGATGAAAACATTCCCTCAAGGAAAGACTTTAGCGCGACAACGCAATCTAGAGCAGGAAGCTCAGGAATATTCACTTATTGGCGATAATCTATACAAAAGAGGAAGAGATGGTATCATGAAAGCGATTATTTGAGCATACTAGAGACTGCACACCAAGGTGTTGCAGGAGGTCATTTTGGACCCGATAGGATAATCAAAGCCATCCTCTTTGCAGGATTATGGTGGCCCACTCTTCACATGGATGCACATACCTATGTAAAGAGATGTGATGTATGCCAAAGAACTCAATTTCCTACTCGTAGAGATGAAATGCCATTGAAACCCATGATGGGCGGACGTGCATTTTCTAAATGGGGTATAGACTTTGTAGGACCCATTAACCCCCCTGCAAAAGGTACACATGCGGAATACATTATTGTTGCCACAGATTATCTTACCAAATGGGTAGAGGCAAAAGCCACAAAAAAGAATGATGCACACACGACTGCAAAATTCTTATTTGAAAATGTCTTTACAAGGTATGGATTGCCTATCGAGGAACTCACTTTCTAAACCAAGTCATTGAATATTTGTTACAGGATTGTTAAACGTCGCTTGCCGTCAGAAGCACATTTAAACACCTATTCGGGTTTTTGGGAGTGGAAGGGGTCTGTTAAACAGAGGCCCTATGCTTGATTTTCCCCAAAATAACCACTTCATACACAACAATATACTAATGTTCAAGAACTATATCAAGAATCTGTTTACGCTTCACAATCTTACTATCTGTAATCGGACTCTTCCAAGGCTTACCGAACACACTCCAGTTAATGCTCTCTCAGCGTACAGCGCACACAATAGTCAGTACCGTAATACAATATTACTTTTGTCTGGCTTAAAGAACTGATCCAACACAAACTACCGTACACAACCGAGTCAATAACAGTAACTCAATCTGTACCGTGCAGGTGTGGATAATCCACCAGAAACAGAAGACGCAGGATGATTCAAAATTCTCAACCACAGAGTACTGAACTGTCATTAGTGGAGCATGTGCTTCATCAAACAACTTACAGAACATCAACAAAACGGAGAGACACAATAGTACGCAGCATTATCAGAACAATCACAACAAAAACTACACAGAACGATTCGCTCAGACAGACAGTCTGGCGATCTTCTGGTCGTCTAGGTAAATCACAATCCGAACAGGTATCGATAAACAAACGAGACAACGATGAGAACAGAATACTCAGAATTACTCAATGCACACCACATCAACGTTACAGATCAATCACCCAGACAGACAGTCTGGTGATCCCACTGAGCGTCACCGAAGCGTCTCTTTTTCATTGATTTATAAAGATTACAAAACATCTTTGTAACAACCTTTAGTTCGTGCGGAATATGAAAAGATTGAGTCTTTACAATTGCCAATCCGGCAACCGACTAACAGGATTTTATGGTGATTCACAAGAAATCCGCACCATATCATCCTCAAGCCAATGGTCAAGCTGAAAGCACAAACAAGATCCTTTGTAACGTACTGACGAAACTTGTGAACAACAAACATTCAGATTGGGACAAACAGTTACACCACGCTGTTTGGGCATATCAAGTGGCCTACAAGACCGTACTCAATGCAACTCCCTTTCAGATGGTTTTTGGTCAGAATGTTGTGCTTCCTTTGGACTTCTTGATACCGACCCTTAAGGTTGCACAAGAACATCAGTGGACCGGCCATGAATTATCATCAAGAATAATGGACTTAGAACGATTAGGAAAAACCAGGCTGAAAGCAGCAGCAGGAATATATGCTGCAAAGAAGCGACAGATAGTATATTTTGATGCACATGTGAAAGATAAAGGCTTGAAAGAAGGAGATTTAGTTCTAGTATATACGCTAAAACAGCACGCATGGAAGTTAGAGAAAAGCGAGGTTATGGACCTATGATCATTAACAGACTCTCAACAAGTGGAGCAGTACAATTAGCCACCTTAGAAGGAGACATACTACCTAATTACATTAGTGGCTGTAGAGTCAAGTTATATCAGGAACCTCTTACTGCGGATATGCTTAGACGACTCACGTTGGCAAAGAAGCGTAAGGAGGAAGAAAATAGAATACGAGTTGAAGCTCAAGTAGAAGCTATAGAACGCATTAAGCGCATGAAGCTAAGAAGACAAGGACTAGGGAGAGAACATTATAACCATCTGGAAATAACACCCAAATATCCCATGGCCATGTGTCAAGCAAAGTCAAGTACTCACCCTAGCATAGTGGACAGGAGACCATTCATTAAAGTCAGGCTAGAGCATGGCAACCCTTGCCAAGAGCTCAGGGCTTTAATTGATCAGGTGTTGCGACTAGTGCGATTAGATGGTCCCACTATAAGGATTCAGGAATAGAAATGCGGCCAATTGACGCATACCTCATAGGGCTAGGAGGCATCGAAACCCCTTGCATGGGTGAGGTGGACCTTCCTATCCTCATAAATGAAGTGACCTTGACAGTGAAACTACTAGTGTGCCATGACGACGACCTGATAGAACCCCTAATCCTTGGCCAAGATTGGCCATACGATCACTCAGTGGACCTAAATCTTAAACAAGGCTCCTTGCAGATTGGAACCTTAGATCAGAAGCAAGTGATACCGCTTGACTTCCCTAATGGCATTCCGACTGAGGATTGTAACCCTAGACCCTATGAAATGCATGCGACGGAAGACCAGAAGATCTTTGGTCAGATCAGTCACATTACGTCTACACCAACCCATGCGGGCTTGGTGATGGACAATTGTCAATCAAAAGGACGTCAGGAGATTTTCCCTTGGGCTTCCTAGGTCAACCACCCCATCGCTTGGTCAAATGGACACAATTAGCGGTCAGGTGGGTTACATCAGCGGACACATGGGCAAAACACCCTACGGTGCCCATCCTTCCACACTTACTGCGGACTGGCCTAGATTAAAAGTACAAAATGGAGCACTTCCTAATGGGCAGGTTTCGCAAGTGTTGGACCTCCCTTCTTTTCCAAAGCAGAGTGTCCATTCGACCTCTCAACCTCAACCACAAAAGAGTCAACCACGACGAAGGAACCCAGACCGACGACAACATCAGACGACACAAGGAAGAAAGCTACAGTCTCAGTATCATAAAGCAAGAGGCACAAGACAAATATGGGTGCCCAAAAGGACAGAAACCACCAACAGATTTCAACAATGCAGACAACGATAAGAAGAAGTCAAGGCAGAAGTAGAAACAGTATCCAAGATCTCCTCGACCTTCTTCTACGAATACAAACATTCGACAAATTTGGATCGCCAAGAAGTACCTTACAAACCGACCCACACCCACGCAGATTTGGGTACCCAAACAGTGTATTATAGCTCAACCCTCAGGCCTTGTAATATACACCCCTCAGAAATCTCGTCAACCCTCAATACCACCACGTCTGATCTCAACTTTTGTCCCTCCGCAGCGACCTATCATCCGATCACAAACTCTTAGGAAGTGGATACCAAAATGTATCTAGAAGTCTTCTCCTAACCCTTTGTCTAACATAACTACCACCCCGACTAATCTACAACCTTGTAATAACTCATTCATGACTGAACCTTGTATAAATCCACACACTATAACCCAACATCACCTGTAATAACATCTCATCAAAGAACTGCATGCAATATCTGAATACATATAGGTGTCTAGAGACCTACACTAGTTCTGCGAGAAGCATTGCATCAATCACATCACAACACTTGGCTACACGGGTTACACATCGGCTATGGAAAGGGATTGCGGTCTCACCTTAATGGGATCATAATTAATTTCCATACTAATGTGCTAATCTTTTGTAGCAGATCTTTTCCATTAGCACGTCAATCATCATGAAAACCGAAGAAGGACCATCTGAAGTTGGAACCAGTATACCCAAGGCTACTATTAGTGATTTACTCGCTGAGCCCCATCCGACAGCTCCACCGCCAGAATTTCAAGGTTTCCGAGGACCGATGCCTATTGATGATCCTCCTAGAGGGTATACTGAGAAGATTCATCGTAATTCTCACTGGTTTCAAGGGCTAGCAGGACCCTTGGCGGATGCTGAGTTTATATTTGAGGCTAATTTGACTTTTGATGACCGTACCTGGGGCAAATATCAGTTTTTCTCACGAGAGTTCGAAGGATTACAGAACACGGAAGATCTAACGCACGTTTGGGCAAGAGCAGGGTTTATAGAGTATTTCAGCGACCCTTTGCCTAAACCTGACTTCTATAGATGCTATTACTTAATCACCACTTTGATAGCTTCGGAGAACAAGGATCTGCCAGGCACCTTCATCTTGCCATCCTTAGTGAACGATCCACCATATAAAAGATTTTATCTTTCTAAAGATTTGATTCGAGCTGCCATCAAGATTCATGGAACCCATACGCCCACAGAGCGAGAAAGGTTAGTTCCAGACCCTATGAAATGTGGGGATGTTACAAAGTGGGAAGAGATTTCGGCGATCACACCTGAGCTTTCAAAACCACAGCGGATATGTATGCAGCATTTTCCTTTCCCTGCTCAAGATAGATTCACAATGCCTCACAAATGAATATGGTTTGGTTTGTATTTATCTTGTATTGGACCCCAGACAGTTGATCTAGCTAGCTAGATCATTGATCAGATGTATTTAGCACAACATAGATGGGAAAGAAAGAAAGTCATCAATGGATGCTGCGCACTGACTAGAATTGTATATATGTGCTTAGCATATGACTTGCCGATTGAGCAAGCAATGACAAGTGAGGAGCTGAAAGCGTTTAAAGGACCCACAAAGAAAGCTAGGAAGCCCAGCAAAGGAAGAGCAGAAAAGCGAATGAGAGGAATTATCCCCTGCCTTCAGGTGCTAGAATCACCCTCACCACAACCCTCTCCTGAATAGTCTCCTACTGAACCCCTTGTACAACCCATTCGCATAAGGTTATCAAGACTAGTTACAACGGAGGGCACTACCAGCACAGTCACTACTCAAGCAGCCACAGTCCCAGGACCTACCACCACTACAGCAGAAGTTCCCACCACTATTGGTGCGGAAGCTTTCTCTTTTCCGATACCCCATTTAGAAGCAGAACAAGCATACACCACATTTGATTTTGAGATGCACGATGTATTTCAAATGAATTTCAGTTTTCAGAAGGCGAGATCTTCTCTCAGGAATATGAAAGGCCCAGCTACCCTACCACACCGCGAGATCAACCACAAGGACAAGTAGTGTCTAGTTCCGAGGAAGAAAGAACAGAAATCGATGAAGATGAAGGTAATGACGAAGCCAGTTAGGGAACTCATGAATCCCAAGAACATGTGCAAACAGACGAACAAGGACAACAAATTGACACCCAAGGTGACACGAGCACACACAAAGAAGAAACCTTCGAAGCAGCAACTTATACACTGGCCATCAAAAAGTTATACCGTACTATGGAAAAGGTTTGGGCGCGTAAGAAGTTGACTGACGAAGAGAGCCAAACACTCATAGAACAAGAGCTTGTCTCGGGCGGGTTCGAAGAAGTATACATCAGAGGTTTCAAAGAGCTTGTCAAATCAGTTGGATCCACTGAAGCCTTAAGATATTTGAAGAGAAAACCGCTACCGCAGTATGATCCTCACAAAATCCGCCTACTAACCAAACCGGGTGAATACATTCGGGTACCCACCGGCGGTCAGTCTTCAGAACAGGCTAGGGAAGCATGCCTCGTCCCTGAAAGCTCATTGGCAGAGGACACCATTATCGTCAACTCCCCACCCCGTACTACTACTGTACATACTACCACAATTACCGAAGTACCTGTCACCCCAACTGCTCCTCCTTCACCTCCCATCCATCCAGTCTCCCCCACACACCCCCCTTCTCCCAGAACAACATCCTCCTTCTCCGGTGGAGTAGCAGAAGTCGTCCTTACTCCCATTCATCCCACAATTCCCGCACCCACTCAACCTAGTCTACCCCCTAACACATCCACCTTTCTATCGAACCCATTTCTCCATCCATCTTTTCCATCCTTCCCCACACCTCCAAGACCCCTTTTCCCATTCCCACCTCCATTAACCTTCTCCCCAGTCTGATCTCCCCGACCCACCGTAACTCCTCTTTCCCCTTTCCACCAAGCCGTCCAAGACAACCCCTCTGTAAATTATTCTTTGACCTTTGTAAATCCTCTATTTACACCCACACACTTACCCACGATCACACCACTATTCACGGTTACCGCACTCGACACCACATCCAGCGATATGGATATATCACCACCCACTGCACCTCCACTCACTTCA
>CM035416.1:125213211-125263211 GCA_020310875.1 Ceratopteris richardii | reverse complement strand
ATCACAACTGCAGCACTTAGTGCTCACTTTACATGAGTTAAAACGCCAAGAAGATGGCCCGAAAAGAAGTCAGGATACATGCTCGTTTTATAGTGAGAAGTGTGCCCCTAAAATCTAGGAACTACCTTTCCAAATCAGCCTCCTAACTTGGAGGACTTAGTTGAGATGACTTGGGGAGTGGTTGAGTGACTTTTCTTGATGGAATCTCGTGGCTTTTGGCTTCTTTTGATTGCTCCACATGTTCATAAAAGATTCCCCACGAATTTGTAGCTTGAAGCTTGACTTTGAACACTCCCCCTGAAGCTTCAATTCCTCGTCCTCATCCAAGCTCCTTCATGTTGATGCATTGCTTGAATTTTTAAATCTTCATCCCATCCAAAGCCTTTGTAAACATGTCGGCAACTTGGTCCTTGGTACCAATATGATGTACTAAAATTTTCTTGGATATCACCTTTTCCCTTATGAAGTGATAGTGCACTTCAATATGCTTGGTTCTAGTATGATAGACATGATTCGATGCTAGATGAATGCTACTCATGTTGTCGCAAAAAATTGGATATGTGTCAACCTGCAAATTAAGCTCCATAAATATCTTCTTAATCCATATTAGCTCACATGTGACTTGAGCCAAAGCTCTATACTCAGCCTTGGTGGAAGATAATGCCACCGTGGGTTGCTTCTTTGAAATCCATGAGATGATCTTGCTACCTAGCATGACTAGGTAACCACTTGCACTTCTTCTATCCTCCTTGGAACTGGCCCAATCTGCATCAGAATAAGCTTTGACCTGCATATCATCATCAAATGAATAGAACAATCCTTCATTTATAGTGTCCTTGAGATATCGTAACATTCTTCTTGCAGCTTGCAGGTGTGTAGTCCTTGTACTATGCATATATTATGATAACACTCCAACTCCATATGCTATGTCAGGCCTAGTTATTGTGGAATAATTTAAAGAGCCTACAATAGATCGATACAAAGTTACATCCTCTAATGGCTCTCCATCAATGGAGCTTAGTTTTACATTAACTTCCATGGGATTTGAAATAGGCTTGCAATGTAGCATCCCAAACCTCTCAAGTAGGTCTAGAATATACTTCCTTTGTATGAGCATAATACCTTCTTCTTACCAGCCCTTACAACAGAGAGCAAAATATTTCCAACAGAGCCTACACACAGAGAGAGATATCAATCACATAACTTCACTAAAATGAATGTTGCTCCCAGATTACTCAGAGAATGCTCTAGAGAATTGATGAGCATAAAATAGACTCTAATAGATATCCAATGAGAGAAGAATTACATCAAATGGATACAATATGAGGGAGAACCAATGCCAACAACGCAGGGGTAGAGAGTTGCAACATTGCCTGCGCACACACATAGATATGCCTACTAAAAGAAAACAGACAAGCAAGCAAGGGGCTAGCTTAAGCAACGGGCTTGCTTATCACAACTCCAGCACTTAGTGCTCACTTTACATGAGCTAAAACTCCAAGAAGATGGCCCTAAAAGAAGTCCGGATACATGCTCCTTTTATAGTGAGAAGTGTGCCCCTAAAATCTAGGAACTACCTTTCCAAATCAGCCTCCTAACTTGGAGGACTTACTTGAGATGACTTGGGGAGTGGTTGAGTGACTTTTCTTGATGGAATCTCGTGGCTTTTGGCTTCCTTTGATTGCTCCACATGTTCATAAAAGATTCCCCACGAATTTGTAGTTTGAAGCTTGACTTTTAACATATATGTATATGTATATGTATATATATATATGCATATGTATATGTATATGTATATGTATAAAGAAGCACACAAACATGCACACATATACACACACATGCACACACACCGCAAGAACAAAGAGAGTAAGACAATGGAATCACTTCTATTATAACCAAGTTTTCATACAAGCTCAAAACTACAAGAAGATAGCCCAAAAATGAGCTCTCTAGCTCTATTTATAGTTTTTGACTAGCTTTGGCCCTGTCTAGACCTAGTGTCCGGCCTAGTTAAAAATTAGGTTCGAGGGCTTATTCGAGGGATCAAACGAGATCTAAAAAATACGAAAATTGGCAAGCAACTACTTCTAAGGCTCCTCAAGCTCGAGGACTCCTCGACTTGTACAAAATGGAGCTAGAAAAAGGTGAAACGATATTTACAAGGGTTTTTAGTGATGAGAATCACTTTTAAAATGATGTAAGGTTTGGAAAAATTTAATGGGTTGCCTTAGTGCTAGATCTGCATGTATGCCGTACTTGCTTCTCCCCATATGATGCCAACACTCTCCCCCCCTAGCGTCTGTCCTCTCTGACAGACCTCTGCTCCACGGTTTGATCAATGTACTGTTGTAATATGTCGGTTGCCAATTCTTCTTCTTTAATCCGTAGTCCCCGGACCAAATCTCTTTGCAGGGCATCCCAATTTACTGCTCCAGGCATGCCAGGTTGTGGCGTGGTGTAGAGCTCTGAGTGCATTGTTTGTTCACATGCGAATAGTTGTAGTAGGTGGGTTGGGCGGGGCGCGAACACTTCTGAGTGTGCTTCCCAGAACCCCGTGGTGAACATGTCATCAAACGTTTGCTTGTAGCAAGCAGGGAGATACCTGATTCTTGCATGCCATGCATAAGCGACTCATATGCTCGGGGTTGTGCTCATATCATAAAGTAGGATATAGTTACCGTTGATGAAGCCCGGAATTGGCGGCTGGATATTACGTACCTTTCGAAAAGTCTTTAGCACCACTTGCATCATGTCCAAAATTTTGAGCATCATTTGTGCAGCGACATCTGGCATGGGGTGGAGGCGTGGCATCCAATGTGTGATGGTAGCTATCATATATGCTACTGTAGGTGTGCCTGTTGGTGGTGCGATCGAGGGGTAATTCAGCCATTGTTTGCGATTTGCGTTGTTCTGAACCTTTATAGCAAATGCTTTCCATGATCATCTCCTTTGTACTGGTCCGAAGCAAGGGTTATACTTCAAATGCATGGGAGCGTGGTCCCATGTTCTAAGCATTTCCAGATAGGTTTCGAGTAACTTTTGCCTCCAGATGGGTTGGAATATGGCCCCTTTTTTGGCTGCCTCTGGAATATCCTCTGGTTCGAATTGTGTTGTGAACGTGGGGTACCTGTTAGTGACTCTTTTGATTTCTGTGTTGTAGTCGGCCAATAATACAAAATAGGGTTTATATTGTAATTCAGAACTAGTTATCAGTCTTCTAGGGGCCAGGTGTCTGAAATACTCTGATTGAAGTATGGTTTCTTCAATGGTCCTCATTGCCAGCATCTGAGTGGAGATACGTTCCTCTTGAGTTGTCCCCATTTCTTGTACCTGTTTCATCCATGCCGAAGGGGGCTCTTCATAAGTGTCTTGTCCTTCCTCCGTGATTCTGCCTCCTGGAAGGGGTTGAGGCGCATAGTTGTCTTCAAATGTTTCCTCCACTGGAATGATTACTGCTTCTTCTTCTAGTGGTTGATCAGGTGGAGAAGGGGGTCGTTCATACTGTAACAACTTGATCTTTAATTCTGCCACTTGTCGTCGTAGCTCAAGTACCTCATTGGTTGTTGAAGATTCGGGCTCTGGAAAGGTGGCTGCATTGACCATCTTTTTAGCTTCTAGTGGTTGTGGTGTAGGCACTTGGGATCTCTGTAGCTCTTTTACTTGGTCAACCAGCTGATCATGTGCTTCTAAGAGGTTGGCATAGGTTTCCAAGATTTGTTGTATGCTTTCTGAAGGGACGACCCGGAAGCTAGTGGGGTCGATGGGTGCCCCTGGAGTATTCTCTATGGTGGCTTCGAGGTTGTCTTGATTTTGTTGGTGTAATCTCCTATTTTCTTCTTGGGCAACCGCTAGGTGTCGTCGGAGTAGAGCCATGTTTCTTTGTAGCCTTGCGTTACGGGCTAGCTGATCTCTCAGTTGTTCCTCCATAGCCTTACCCATTACCGTATACTTGGCTTCCAGCTCTGCATTTGATTGTTGGAGGGCGGTCACTTCGTGTTGTAATGTTGTATTACTTAACTCCAAGGCATTGACCCATGCCTGGAGGTGGGAGGACAGAGTACACAGCTCCTTATTGTTTTCTTCCAATAATCTATATTCTTCCTTAAGCTGGGCAGCGGCTTCGAACATGGTGTCCAATGCATAAATGAATGAGGTGGATGCAGAGGTGGAGGTGAAAGATGCAGGGGGTCAGGAAATGGGAAAGGGAAAAGTGGATGTTGTGCTGACAGTGGTGTGTGTGGTGATGTGTGTGAAGTTACAAGTGGTGATGTTGAGACAAATGTGGTGGTGAGTGGTCCTGTGGAAGGTGAAATGTCCATAGGATCGGACGTGATGGTGTGTGAAGTGTGAATACGGGAATGGTAGGTGGTGTGTTAGTGGTGGTAGTGAATGTGGAGGAGGTGGGTTGGGAAAGGGACTTTTTATTATAATTCTCTATTTGTTGAAGTATATTTACAAGGCTTGTTAAGAATGGAGGTCGGGTGATGGGTGTTGGTTCTGAGAAGGTCCACAGGGCCTCAGTGGTGCGGGGTTGGGAAAGAGGGATAGTATCGGTAGATGGGAATGAGTGTGTTAAGATTTGGGTAGTGGCAAGTGGCTGTCCGAGGGCTGGGAAATATGAAGGGTGACCTATTATAGTTTGGTCGGTGGCGGGGTGGCCTATATGGGGTTCAAGAAGTTGGCTGGAACTAGTGGATGGAGGTAAAGGGCAGGATGGAGAAATGGTGGTGTGTGGTATAGTTTCACTAATGGCTATTACTAGTTGTTCAAGAATACTGGTAGTGAGGGTTTCGGAGGGCGGGATGGGAGATGATGGTGGAGATGGTATCTCTGTATTTACCTCTAGTTCATCAATGTTAGTTGGGCTGGCCATGTGAACATCTTCTTGGGTGGTGGTAGGGAGGGCTGTAGAGACTTCCATTTGAATCATCTTCCCCCTTCGTGGTCGTGTATCGATCCTTCGTTGATCATATTGAGGAGGGTTGCGATGTAACATGATCCGCATAGCTTCTATAATCCCATATGTCTCCGCCAAAAGGTTCAATGATTCTACAAAGTGGGGATCTGCGTTCTCCACTTGCAACATCTGGTTCACTAGTGCTCTATTTGCCTCTTCTGATAGCTTATGTCTTTTTTGTACCTGCTTGATTGTTTTGTAGAGCCTTTTAAGTTGTGCAGTGTAAGCAGGGGTTTCCTCCTCACTCTCCTCAAATTAGTTCCTCTGCATCTCCTCTTGTTCATGTGTGCCTCCCGCCTGAGTGTGTTGTGCCTCATCTTCCCAATGTACCCTTCTTGCCTCACTTTGTGGCCGTTCTCTTTGGGATGATGATCCAGGACCGTCATTGTCAGAAAATAATTCACTCTAAGACAAGTGTGCTATTTGTAAGAAGCTTTCAAAGTCAAAGGATGGATCTGCTACCAATGTAGCCATGGATGCAAACTCAGCATCTGTGGGTAGTGGGGGGGCTGATGGAGTGGGTTGTACCAAGTCTCCTGATTGTAGTCCTTGGAGATGGATCGTGAAAGGGGCTACTTGTTCTTCTTCTCTACAGGAGGTCTTTGTGGCAATTTTGCGAGGAATCAGAACCTATGAAAGTGATCCACGCATTCTTTTAGTGGGTTGAACCCCTGATTTCCGCCCCTGGAAGAATTCCAATTGTGAGTACTTGAGGGCTTGTGCAATTGGCACATCATAAGCCAGGCATCTGTAGATGATTCTTGTAATGGCGCAACAGCCATTCAAAGCAGGCTTCCTCACTCCTCGCTTGCCTGCTTCATATAACTGATCAAGGATCCATACTGGCATTTTCATAGGTAAGCTCTCAGTCTCTACTAGGTATAACCCATACCAGATCTTCTTATGAGGCTGGGTGAACCGGTCTTGTGCTGGAAATGCGAAGTGTTGAAGGCATATCCGTAGTGGTATGGCGATGTTGGGGGTGAGGGCACACATTTCTTTCAACTTCTTGATTTTTTTGTTCTTCATCGACTCCGGTATCAAGGGATCCCAGCCAGAGGGTACATGAGTGCCATACATCTGAAGGGCTTCCCTGATTAAAGTAATATTCAACTCAAACTTCTTCATTTTCTCTTGGTTTGATAGAGAGGGCACCAGGAATGTGCCTGAATGATCTTTATCTCCTGTCGCCTTCAGTGTGGCAATCAAGTAGTAGCACCTTAGAAAATCAGGTCTAGGTAAAGCTGCACTAAAATAATCTTGCAACCCCGCTTTCAGCCAAATATCTTGAAGAGGAGCTGCATTCTGTAAGGTTTCAAATTCTCTTGAGAAGAATTGAAATGTCCACCAGACTCCTCCGAATTCCAACTTGGACTCCCATATGTGGTCTGCATCTCCCAAATCTCCTGGCATCTCGTTGAACCAATGAGAATGCCCCTTCACTCTTTCTGTTAGGCCACTTGGAGGATCCGAGATAGGAATTCTTCTCACATTCAAAAGCTCTTCTGGCCTTGCTGTCAGTGGCGCTTCCACAGGCATGGTATCCCAATTGCTTTGAGTATTAGTGCCCGCCTGGGAGCTTGTTCCTGCTACAACTGCCATGACACTTCTGTTGGTGCAATTCAAGCCTTCACAATTTGGCTTGGATTACTTCATAAAAGACACCACTTGAAGGAAGGACCATAGGAACTTATGCTTATAAGTTCTTACCATTTTACTCCTTGTAAAAGTCTAAAAGAATTGGCATTTCTTATGTACACACCTACTTGATTAGAGTCGTGGAAAAAGTTGTTGATTGATTGAGAGAATATCTCATTACCTTTTAGGTGAAAGATTCTAGGAGTTTGAATTTGAATTCAAACTTGAAGTTTCAACTCAACTCTATAAAAGATGCAAGCCAAAAGTCGCGAGTAGCTTA
This sequence comes from Ceratopteris richardii, assembly GCA_020310875.1. NCBI lineage: Eukaryota > Viridiplantae > Streptophyta > Polypodiopsida > Polypodiales > Pteridaceae > Ceratopteris > Ceratopteris richardii. The sequence continues at coordinate 125,256,336 of CM035416.1, read as the reverse complement.
GCTCATTCTAGCTCACTTCCCAAGACATCTATCATTTGTATGTGAGTGTGTATGAGTGCTACATTGAAGCCCATACCTCATTACCTCATCTAGCTATGCTTATCATGCTAATGAGATTGTACAATTATGTCAATTAATAGATATATTCACATTCATCAACTCTGTGTTCTCTGAGTGTACCACTTCAAGTCTGTCAACTTCAAAGAGGCATATCTCAGTGCCTACTTCACCAAATCGAGTGATTCAAAGCTTGGTGGATCCAGCTCAAAGCATACTACAAGCATACAGAGTTTGAAGCAACTTGGTTCAGCCAATCTCAAGAAATTGTCGTCGAAGTGCTCACTGGTATTTGTCTTCATACTTCCTAAAAAGTCGGGGATGTCCATAAATTTGCTAAAGTGATTTCTCCTAGTATAGTTTATCATTTTGAATGATTCCACTTTCAAATGGTAGCTTACTAAGCTAATAGAATACCTCTAGAAGGAATTTTGCCAATTGTAAGTGTACTGGTCATACTGAGTGAAAGACTGAGCAGGTATCAACACCAAAATAGAAAGTTTTCTAGCTTTGTGATTCACAAACTCATCTGTTTTGATCAAGTCATTACTCAAACCTTTTCCAAAGTACATATAGCATTTCTTGGTATCATTCGGAAGATAAGGGTGTCTACTAATCATATCTGGAGTCACTGAGGGCTGGTGCAAAGCAAGATTAGTAGCACCTACTTAATCTTCTGGAGGATCCATCCATCTTTCCCAACAGTGGTATCAGAGCAAACAAGGTAACATGGGAGATGGTTTTCCTTCATTCATTGATAAATTGGACAGGAACAATTATCAAGCTTGGTCTCTGAGGATGAAGACCTATCTACAAGGAAGAAGTCTATTTGGATTCATCTCAGGAGATGAGGAATTGCCCTCATTCAAAGCAAGGGGTCTACCCACCAAGGAAGAACAAGAAAGGCTTAATACATGGTGTGCAAAAGATGCATTGGCAAGGTCTTATCTTCTTAACTCTATATCTGATTTCCTTTTACCTCACATCAGGAATTGTAAGACTTCACAAGAAACTTGGGAAACCTTGTCATCATATTTTTCATCTAATACAAGGGCCAGGAAGAATCAATTGTGGATTGAATTCACAACCCTTAGCAAGCAACCAAAGCAATCAGTCTCACAATTTGTGACCAAGATCAAGGATGTGGCAGACCAATTAGCAAGCATAGGAGAGGAGATTGAAGAGGAACAAATAGTAAGGCAAGTAACTAATGGACTAAAGGCAGATGATAAGTGGGAAAGCTTCACCACTGCAATGGATCTCTACATGGACATGCATACCCCAGATCTCACAACTCTGATGGGCCAACTATTCAAACATGAAGCAAAGTTCACAAAGGTTGGAGATACATCTAAAGGTAACACTCCTTCTGCCCTATATACTGATAAAAAGATTAAAGACAAAGGTAAAGGTAAAAAGCAAGAAGATGAAGGTTCTACCTCCCAAGCCAACTATGCAGGGAGAGGTAGATCTTCAAGAGGCAGGGGCAGAGGAGGTAAGCAAGGTAGGGGGAGACTCTACAATTCATCACCATGCAACATTTGTGCACTGTCTAACCACACCACAGATGAGTGCTACAGAAACTACAAAAATCAGAGAGGAAGAGACTATCAAAGAGGTGGATACTCTCAAGGCAGAGGAAGGTTCAACCAACACCAAGGCTACAATGGATACAACAATAATTACAACAACAATTACAACAACAATTACAACAACAACCATAATGGTAACTACCAAGGAGGATTCAAAAATAGGAAAGACTACAACAGCTACACAGAGGAGCAAGATGACTCCCTATTGATCATGAATATGACTTCCAAGTCAGGTATCAATGATGATCATCTGTTTTATATTGATTCAGGTTGTTCTAATCATGTAGCTGGCAATGTGGCACTGCTCTCTGACTTGAGGAACCCAAGCGCAAACATCAAGTACAGACAGGTGATGATACTAAGCATTCTGTAGTAAAGATTGGAAATGTAAAAACTTGTGATGGTAACCAGAACCTATTGAGCAGGGTACTTTATGTACCAACCATTACCAAAAACTTAATAAGTGTTGGTCAGATTGTAGAGAAAGGTTTGCAGGTCAGGGTCAATCAACATGGAGCATATGTAGAGGACCAAAGACATGGATTCAAAAGGATAGCCAAGGGAGAAAAATCAGGTAGATTATTTACTTTTGAGCTAGAAGACACCAAAAACATTGCTTTATACAATTACAAAGATCAAACACTTTCAGAATTAGAAATATGGCACAAGAGATTAGGTCACATAGGTGAAAGGACCTTAAAGCAAGTGTGCAAGGAACAATGTGTGCTTGGGATACCTAATGTATCCAAGCAACACATGATTTACAAATGTGGTGCTTGTCAGTTTGGTAAGTCTCACAGGTTGCCCTACTCAAGGAAAGGTTTTATGCATGAAGACTACCTAGACTTGGTGCACACAGATGTTTGGGGACCTAGCAAGGATCCCTCCATTTTAGGATCAAGGTATTATGTGTCTTTCATTGATGATTATAGCAGATGGACTGTGTTATACTTTATGAAGCACAAGGATGAAGTGTTTAATTGTTTCAAAAGATATCTTGCACTAGTTGAAAATCAAATAGGAAGGAACTTGAAGAAGCTAAGGCCAGATGGAGGAGGTGAATACTTCTCAAATGAGTTTGAGGACTTCTTTCAGGAAAGAGGCATCAAAAGGGAGATAACCACAAGGTATTCACCTGAACAAAATGGGGTAGCTGAAAGAAGGAATAGGCTTATTGTTGAAACAGCTAGGTCCATGCTTAATGAAAAGAAGTTGCCAAATTATCTTTGGGTAGAGAGTGTATCTACTGCCACCTATCTCATAAACAGGTTGCCATCAAAGTCACTTGATGGAATGACACCTTATGAAGCTTGGCATGGTAAGAGACCATCATTGGATCATTGCAAAATCTTTGGTTGTGTAGCATATGTGCATATTCCCTCACAGGTAAGGGGAAAGCTAGACCCTAAAGCAGAAAAATGTATTTTCATTGGTTATGACTTGAATCAAAAAGGGTACAGATTCTACAACCCAACGAATAAAGGGTTCAAGGTAAGCAGAGATGTCATCTTTGATGAGAATGACTCATGGTATGAGAATGAATGCAGGAAGGTTAGTCTACCCTATGATTTGGAAGAGGAGTTTCCAAAACTCTCAAGGGAGGAACCAATCCAGAAGGAAGACTCAAGTTCAGAAGATGATGACACAATCAATCTTGAAGAATTCAGATGAAGAAGCTTGAGGATATACCAGAATCTTCAACTCAAGCAATAAGGAGATCTCAGAGCGAAAGTAAGAAGCCTATCAGATATGGGTATGATACATCTCTTGTTACTAAGCATTCAATTTATCTTGCAAAGGACTTGTTAAGTGAAGAACCAGGTTCATATGAAGAGGCAATCACCAAACCAGAATGGAAAGGAGCTATGGATGAAGAAATAGAAGCTCTCAAGGAGAGTGACACATGGGACTTGGTACCCAAGAAGGACTCTATGAAGGTGATAGGATCCAGATGGATCTACAAACTAAAGAGGAACTCTGATGGTACAATCAACAGGTACAAAGCTAGGTTGGTAACCAAGGGTTTTGCACAAACCCAAGGCATTGATTATGAGGAGACATTTTCTCCTGTGGCTAAGATGCCAACAATCAGATTATTGGTGAGTGTAGCTCCATCCAAAAATTGGAACATGTACCAATTAGATGTCAAGAATGCTTTCTTGAATGGATGGATATCTGAAGAAGTCTACATGTCACAACCACCTGGCTATGAAGACCCCAAGAAGGTAAATTATGTTTGTAAATTGAAGAAGGCTCTATATGGATTGAAGCAGGCACCTAGAGCATGGAACTATACACTGACAACATACCTCCAAGACCAAGGGTTTACTATGAGCAAGGCAGATACTTCATTGTTTATCAAAAGGAGCAATTTAGAGGTAATCTATCTCTGTGTTTATGTTGATGACATCATCATTATAGGTAATGATGTCCAAGGAATCAGAAGCATCAAAAACGAGATGATGAAGGAGTTCAAGATCAATGATCTTGGATTATTGAAGTACTTTCTAGGACTTGAATTGGTTTATACTAATTCAGGTATATATATCACTCAGAAAAAGTATGTACAAGACATGTTGAAGAAGTTTAACCTGCAGGTTGCTAAAGTCTCAAGTACTCCAATGGAGGTTAACCTAAAGCTAAGTGCTCATGAAGGGGATGAAGTCCAAGACATTACAGGATATCAAAGTATGGTAGGTAGTTTGAATTATGCTACCTTAACCAGAATTGACATAGCATATGGAGTTAGTGTGCTAAGTCAATTCATGCACAAACAAAGTGTACCTCACCTTGAGGTTGCAAAGAAGATCTTGAAGTATCTAAAGGGAACTCAGAACCATGGTTTGTACTTTCCTTATACATTAGATATTGACATTAAAGTGTATTCAGATGCAGATTGGGCAGGATGCAAGGATGATAGGAGGAGCACATCAAGATACTTATCTTTTGCAGGTGATAAACCTATTTCTTGGTCAGCCAAGAAACAACCAACAGTGGCATTGTCATCCACTGAAGCAGAGTATAGAGGGCTAGCCAATGCCACTCAAGAAGCTATTTGGTTAAAGCTTTTGTATACAGAGCTAGGCCTATACACTAGGCCCCCAATTATCCTTGGAGACAACACAAGCTCTCTTCACCTTGCAGCTAATCCAATATATCATGCTAGAACAAAACACATAGAGGTTCATTACCACTATATAAGAAAAGTTGCTAAGCAAGGACATTCAGTTGACCTATGTGTCTACTAATATGCAATGTGCAGATTTACTCACCAAAGCTTTGGATGGAAACAAATTATGTAGATTCAAATCCATGATTGGATTGCAGGATGTGATTGAAGATTGAAGATGAAGACTTAAGCCAAAGTGTTTGTCTTGAGGGGGAGCTGTTGGTGCAATTCAAGCCTTTACAATTTGGCTTGGATTACTTCATAAAGACACCACTTGAAGGAAGGACCATAGGAACTTATGCTTATAAGTTCTTACCATTTTACTCCTTGTAAAAGTCTAAAAGACTTGGCATTTCTTATGTACACACCTACTTGATTAGAGTCGTGGAAAAAGTTGTTGATTGATTGAGAGAATATCTCATTACCTTTTAGGTGAAAGATTCTAGGAGTTTGAATTTGAATTCAAACTTGAAGTTTCAACTCAACTCTATAAAAGATGCAAGCCAAAAGTCGCGAGTAGCTTAGCTCATTCTAGCTCACTTCCCGAGACATCTATCATTTGTATCTGAGTGTGTATGAGTGCTACATTGAAGCCCATACCTCATTACCTCATCTAGCTATGGTTATCATGCTAATGAGATTGTACAATTATGTCAATTAATAGATATATTCACATTCATCAACTCTGTGTTCTCTGACTGTACCCCCCCTTCAAGTCTGCCAACTTCAAAGAGGCATATCTCAGTGCCTACTTCACCAAATCGAGTGATTCAAAGCTTGGTGGATCCAGATCAAAGCATACTACAAGAATAAAAAGTTTGAAGCAACTTGGTTCAGCCAATCGCAAGAAAATGTCGTCGAAGTGCTCACTGGTATTTGTCTGCATACTTCCTAAAAAGTCGGGGATGTCCATAAATTTGCTAAAGTGATTTCTCCTAGTATAGTTTATCATTTTGAATGATTCCACTTGCAAATGGTATCTTACTAAGCTAATAGAATACCTCTAGAAGGAATTTTGCCAATTGTAAGTGTACTGGTCATACTGAGTGAAAGACTGAGCAGGTATCAACACCAAAATAGAAAGTTTTCTAGCTTTGTGATTCACAAACTCATCTGTTTTGATCAAGTCATTACTCAAACCTTTTCCAAAGTACATATAGCATTTCTTGGTATCATTTGGAAGCTAAGGGTGTCTACTAATCATATCTGGAGTCATTGAGGGTTGGTGCAAAGCAGGATTAGCAGCACCTACTTAATCTTCTCGAGGATCCATCCATCTTTCCCAACAGTGGTATCAGAGCAAATAAGGTAACATGGGAGATGGTTTTCCTTCATTCATTGATAAATTGGACAGGAACAATTATCAAGCTTGGTCTGTGAGGATGAAGACTTATCTACAAGGAAGAAGTCTATTTGGATTCATCTCAGGAGATGAGGAATTGCCCTCATTCAAAGCAAGGGGTCTACCCACCAAGGAAGAACAAGAAAGGCTTAATACATGGTGTGCAAAAGATGCATTGACAAGGTCTTATCTTAACTCTATATCTGATTTCCTTTTACCTCACATGAGGAATTGTAAGACTTCACAAGAAACTTGGGAAACCTTGTCATCATATTTTTCATCTAATACAAGGGCCAGGAAGAATCAATTGTGGATTGAATTCACAACCCTTAGGAAGCAACCAAAGCAATCAATCTCAGAATTTGTGACCAAGATCAAGGATGTGGCAGACCAATTAGCAAGCATAGGAGAGGAGATTGAAGAGGAACAAATAGTAAGGCAAGTAACCAATGGACTAAAGGCAGATGATAAGTGGGAAAGCTTCACCAGTGCAATGGATCTCTACATGGACATGCATACCCCAGATCTCACAACTCTGATGGGCCAACTATTCAGACATGAAGCAAAGTTCACAAAGGTTGGAGATACATCTAAAGGTAACACTCCTTCTGCCCTATATACTGATAAAAATATTAAAGACAAAGGTAAAGGTAAAAAGCAAGAAGATGAAGGTTCTACCTCCCAAGCCAACTATGCAGGGAGAGGTAGATCTTCAAGAGGCAGGGGTAGACGAGGTAAGCAAGGTAGGGGGAGACTCTACAATTCATCACCATTCAACATTTGTGGACTGTCTAACAACACCACAGATGAGTGCTATAGAAACTACAAAAATCAGAGAGGAAGAGACTATCAAAGAGGTGGATACTCTCAAGGCAGAGGAAGGTTCAACCAACACCAAGGCTACAATGGATACAACAATAACTACAACAACAATTACAACAACAACCATAATGGTAACTACCAAGGAGGATTCAGAAATAGGAAAGACTACAACAACTACACAGAGGAGCAAGATGACTCCCTATTGATCATCAATATGACTTCCAAGTCAGGTATCAATGATGATCATCTGTTTTATATTGATTCAGGGTGTTCTAATCATGTAGCTGGCGATGTGGCACTGCTCTCTGATCTTGAGGAACCCAAGGGCAAACATCAAGTACAGACAGGTGATGATACTAAGCATTCTGTAGTAAAGATTGGAAATGTAAAAACTTGTGATGGTAACCAGAACCTATTGAGCAGGGTACTTTATGTACCAACCATTACCAAAAACTTAATAAGTGTTGGTCTGATTGTGGAGAAAGGTTTGCAGGTCAGGTTCAATCAACATGGAGCATATGTAGAGGACCCAAGACATGGATTCAAAAGGATAGCCAAGGGAGAAAAATCAGGTAGATTATTTTACTTCTGAGCTAGAAGACACCAAAAACATTGCTTTATACAATTACAAGGATCAAACACTTTCAGAATTAGAAATATGGCACAAGATATTAGGTCACATAGGTGAAGGGACCTTAAAGCAAATGTGCAGGGACCAATGTGTGCTTGGGATACCTAATGTATCCAAGCAACACATGATTTACAAATGTGGTGCTTGTCAGTTTGGTAAGTGTCACAGGTTGCCCTACTCAAGGAAAGGTTTTATGCATGAAGACTACCTAGACTTGGTGCACACAGATGTTTGGGGACCTAGCAAGGATCCCTCCATTTCAGGATCAAGGTACTATGTGTCTTTCATTGATGATTATAGCAGATGGACTGTGTTATACTTTATGAAGCACAAGGATGAAGTGTTTAATTGTTTCAAAAGATATCTTGCACTAGTTGAAAATCAAACAGGAAGGAGCTTGAAGAAGCAAAGGTCGGATGGAGGAGGTGAATACTTCTCAAATGAGTTTGAGGACTTCTTGCAGGAAAGAGGCTATGAAGAAGTCTACATGTCACAACCACCTGGCTATGAAGACCCCAAGAAGGTAAATTATGTTTGTAAATTGAAGAAGGCTCTATATGGATTGAAGCAGGCACCTAGAGCATGGAACTATACACTAACAACATACTTCCAAGACCAAGGGTTTACTATGAGCAAGGCAGATAGTTCATTGTTTATCAAAAGGAGTAATTCAGAGGTAATCTATCTCTGTGTTTATGTTGATGACATCATCATTATAGGTAATGATGTCCAAGGAATCAGAAGCATCAAAAACGAGATGATGAAGGAGTTCAAGATCAATGATCTTGGATTATTGAAGTACTTTCTAGGACTTGAATTGGTTTATACTAATTCAGGTATATATATCACTCAGAAAAAGTATGTACAAGACATGTTGAAGAAGTTTAACCTGCAGGATGCTAAAGTCTCAAGTACTCCAATGGAGGTTAACCTAAAGCTAAGTGCTCATGAAGGGGATGAAGTCCAAGACATTATAGGATATCAAAGTATGGTAGGTAGTTTGAATTATGCTACCTTAACTAGAATTGACATAGCATATGGAGTTAGTGTGCTAAGTCAATTCATGCACAAACTAAGGGTACCTCACCTTGAGGCTGCAAAGAAGATCTTGAAGTATCTAAAGGGAACTCAGAACCATGGTTTGTACTTTCCTTATACATCAGATATTGACATTAAAGTGTATTCAGATGCAGATTGGGCAGGATGCAAGGATGATAGGAGGAGCACATCAGGATACTTATCTTTTGCAGGTGATAAACCTATTTCTTGGTCAGCCAAGAAACAACCAACAGTGGCATTGTCATCCATTGAAGCAGAGTATAGAGGGCTAGCCAATGCCACTCAAGAAGCTATTTGGTTAAAGCTTTTGTATACAGAGCTAGGCCTATACACTAGGCCCCCAATTATCCTTGGAGACAACACAAGCTCTCTTCACCTTGCAGCTAATCCAATATATCATGCTAGAACAAAACACATAGAGGTTCATTACCACTATGTGAGAGAGAAGTTGCTAAGCAAGGACATTCAGTTGACCTATGTGTCTACTAATATGCAATGTGCAGATTTACTCACCAAAGCTTTGGATGGAAACAAATTATGTAGATTCAAATCCATGATTGGATTGCAGGATGTGATTGAAGAATGAAGATGAAGACTTAAGCCAAAGTGTTTGGCTTGAGGGGGAGCTGTTGGTGCAATTCAAGCCTTCACAATTTGGCTTGGATTACTTCATAAAGACACCACTTGAAGGAAGGACCATAGGAACTTATGCTTATAAGTTCTTACCATTTTACTCCTTGTAAAAGTCTAAAAGACTTGGCATTTCTTATGTACACACCTACTTGATTAGAGTCGTGGAAAAAGTTGTTGATTGATTGAGAGAATATCTCATTACCTTTTAGGTGAAAGATTCTAGGAGTTTGAATTTGAATTCAAACTTGAAGTTTCAACTCAACTCTATAAAAGATGCAAGCCAAAAGTCGCGAGTAGCTTAGCTCATTCTAGCTCACTTCCCGAGACTTCTATCATTTGTATCTGAGTGTGTATGAGTGCTACATTGAAGCCCATACCTCATTACCTCATCTAGCTATGGTTATCATGCTAATGAGATTGTACAATTATGTCAATTAATAGATATATTCACATTCATCAACTCTGTGTTCTCTGAGTGTACCACTTCAAGTCTGCCAACTTCAAAGAGGCATATCTCAGTGCCTACTTCACCAAATCGAGTGATTCAAAGCTTGGTGGATCCAGCTCAAAGCATACTACAAGATACAAAGTTTGAAGCAGCTTGGTTCAGCCAATCTCAAGAAATTGTCATCGAAGTGCTCACTGGTATTTGTCTGCATACTTCCTAAAAAGTCGGGGATGTCCATAAATTTGCTAAAGTGATTTCTCCTAGTATAGTTTATCATTTTGAATGATTCCACTTGCAAATGGTAGCTTACTAAGCTAATAGAATTCCTTTAGAAGGAATTTTGCCAATTGTAAGTGTACTGGTCATACTGAATGAAAGACTGAGCAGGTATCAACACCAAAATAGAAAGTTTTCTAGCTTTGTGATTCACAAACTCATCTGTTTTGATCAAGTCATTACTCAAACCTTTTCCAAAGTACATATAGCATTTCTTGGTATCATTTGGAAGCTAAGGGTGTCTACTAATCATATCTGGAGTCACTGAGGGCTGGTGCAAAGCACGATTAGCAGCACCTACTTAATCTTCTGGAGGATCCATCCATCTTTCCCAACAACTTCTGATGCTTATCTGCTAGAAGAGGGAAGGCACATTAGTGTTGCATAGGAAAGAGGATGTAATAGTGTTCCCTCCACAATACTAACATGACAATCGAGATGGTTAGTGGTTAGAGATGAATCTTTGTGATAGATGTGAGTGGGGATTAGTGGTTAGTGTCATTCTAGATGCATACTTTGGACATGCAAGGTACTTAGAATGCATCTACTTCAGAGTGGATGGATTTACAAAATGGTTCTGGGGGTTTGATACAGGGTTTAATTCTCCAGACTTTGTTTGAGGATTCGTGGCTCCTTGAGCTGATGACGGTTAAAGGTTCATGGACTAGATTGTGCTGGATTTGGGACCTTTTGGGTACCCATTTCTAGACATTTCTAGGTTTGACCGAGTGCGTGTTAGAGTGGGATGTAAATAGAGTTCCTGAGTTGTTTGTCAAGAAGACTTGTGAGTGTTGAATTGTGCTAGTGACTAGAGTTGGAGCTAGTTAGGCTCGTAAGCAGGCCTTGGGCACCCATATCTGCCTAGCATTGGGGCTAGCCTTCATTGACCGCTTAGGGACCCAAATAGACAAGGTATGCCTAGAGTGTTGACTAGGGATCTCCTTCGTTTTAGTCCTTGACAGTGTGGCTTGCTTGATGCTCTTTTGAGACCCTGTCTTTGGGGCCGTGATTTTTTCCCCCTTGCGTATCCATATCTATTTCATGCCACGAGGCACTTCATACTGCCAAAGTTGGTGCTCATGCTTCTTGTTCATCGGTCTCCTCAATGTCGGGTGTTGCTGGGCCTTCCCCTTAAGATTCTTCTCTGGAACAGATGGGAGTTCCTCCTTGACTTCTGTACCTTTGGCAAGAGTGACAATCCTCTGCACCATAGAACTTTGGACAAGAATAACATTATCTTCATGTGGGTTCCTGGAGGGACCAGGAGTTGGTGCCTGTTCTAATGGTTTGAGTGCTTGCTTTTCTAATTCAATCGTAAGGCGGCTTTGGCCTACCCAAGCCTGAAGAAGTCCACTTCTTAGGTTGAGGTTGATTGCATGATCATAGATCCAGTCTTGGCCTAGGACGAGAGGTTCGGTAAGATCCTCGTCTTCACATACTAGTACTTTTGCTGGCATGAGGGCCTCTTGAATGTAGAGGGGAAGTTCCACCTCTCCCATGCAAGGGGTTTCAACACCTCCTAATCCTATCAGATATGCTTCTAGGGGTTTTACCTCCAATTGCAACTGTTGGCAATACGAAAGCTGAACTGCACTAGTGGCCGCTCCTGAATCAATTAAAGCTCTCACGGTCCTTGCACTCTCTCCTTGTCCTACTTCTAGCGTCACAAAAGGTCGTCGATCAACTATCTTACGGGCCAGTTCACTCGAAGGCTTGCACATGGCCATGTGATAACCTAGAGCTTCATGAGCGTCAGTCATGGGTTGATCTCTACCTTGCCTTCTCAATTTCATTCGGCGAATGCGTTCTAAAGCTTCAGCCTGTGCTTCTTCTCGAATTCTCTTTTCCTCATCCTTACGTTTCTTTGCAGTAATGAGTCGATTGAGCATTTCTTCCGTTAGGGGTTCTTGATATAACTTGACTCTACATCCGCTTATGTAACTTGGTAGTATGTCACCTTCTAGAGTGGCTAGTTGTACTGCTCCACTTGTGGAGATCTTATTGATTATCATAGGTCCATAGCCTCTTTTCTCCAATTTTCGTGCATGTTGCTTCAATGTGTAGACTAGGACTAGGTCTCTTGCCTTCAAGCCTTTATCCTTCACATGTGTATCAAAATATGCCTTTTGCCTCTTCTTGGCTACATAGATTCCTACTGTAGCTCTCAATCGTGTCTCACCTAAACGTTCAAGATCAAAGATTCTAGAGGATAGTTCATGGCCGGTCCAGTCATGCTCTTGTGCTACTTTCAAGGTAGGTATCAAAAAATCCAATGGTAGCACTGCATTCTGGCCAAATACCATCTGAAAGGGTGTGGCTTGGAGTACCGTTTTATAGGCAACTCGATATGCCCAAACAGCATGGTGTAACTGTTTGTCCCAATCAGAGTGTTTGTTATTCACCAATTTAGTCAGCACATTGCATAAGATCTTATTTGTGCTCTCGGCTTGGCCATTAGTGATGGAGAGTGTTAATCTCCAAAAGAACAACCTACTCTTGAACTTAGAGCACCTCTATATCAAGAGTAAGTCAAAACTTTCACCAATTTAAAAGATCAATAACCAAATATCAAATTCTTGACCAAACTGTGAAGAAGGAGATAACTCAGAAAGTCTGCTGCATATATCTTGCTCATTGACTGAGTAAATGTGTAAAGTTTTTTATGAAACTTTGCACAAGGTGTCGCCTAAAGATTGCGCACCTTCTCCAAGTCAAATCACTCCAAAAGATTCAGTAGATCTTGAGAAATCTACTTACCAAGTTACCTATGTCTAAATCTGCACTTCTGAGAAGTCGATTTGTACACCCCTAACTTCTTAGCTTTGGTTCTCCCAATGTTGAACCCGTTTGATCAAATCCTTTTAGCTATAGATAGCTTATCTCTCAACTTAGATTTTGAGCTATCATATGTGTAAAACTTTACACTGTGCACTGAGTACTACTCATTTCATTGAACTCAAAATCTGCGCCTGTTTCAAGAGACTGTGAACATTCTTTACATATGAATGTTCCTACACACAATTCTCTTAACCTGATTACAATTGGAAGCTGAAAGTTTGTACAGAAGTTGATCAACTCTAGACTTAGACTTGTACAAAAGCATTCCATAGAAGATCTATCACAGAAGGAGAAGACACGAAAACTTCGCACGCAAATTTTCTTCTATTTCTTAGAAAATTACAACTGAGTTATGAGAGAGACTACTCTTCATTCCTATGAACTCTAATGAGTCTTACAACTTACAAATGCACTATTCTCATACTCTCCTATTGTCTCTCTTTTGCCCTGACATTTTTCCAAAGTATTTATAGGCAAATATGTACAAGCTTATAACTAGACAAAAGTATAAGTGATCTATGTTTTCACTAGTGTACACATGTGTACATATCATTCATCCTGTGAATGTAACCACCTTCTTTGCTTCAAGACTTGATCTTATCTCCATCCTTTGTCTTTCAAATCTTCAATTGGTGATTGGTCTGCACCAACAGCTCCCCCTCAATCATCAATTGAGGTTTCTCTTATTTTCTTTATACCTGCCATGTCTTTGAACTTCTGTAACTTAGGTCCATCTAAACTTTTTGTAAGCATATCAGCTATCTGATCTTTTGTTGAAGTATGTATAACTTCAATCTCCTTATCCATCACCTTCTCTCTTAGAAAGTGATACTGTATCTCAATGTGTTTAGTCTTGGCATGAAAAACAAGATTAGCAGCTAGATATAATGAACTCATGTTATCACCATAAATGATAGGTATGCTCTGTATAGTGTCAAAACTCTTCATGAGAGTCTTAAGCCATATCACTTCTTTTGCAGCTTCAACCATGCCTTTGTACTCTGCTTCTGTAGATGACAAAGCAACTGTATGTTGCTTCTTTGAGCACCAAGAGATTAACTTATCTCCCACATAACACATGTATCCATAGGTTGACCTTCTATCATCTGGATTACCTGCCCAATCTGCATCACTATATATTTTGATATTTGTATCTGATGTAAAACCATAATACAAACCTTCTTTGAGTGTACCCTTAATGTACCTCAACACTCTTTGACCTGCAATCCAATGTTCTTTCCTAGGACAATGCATGAATTGAGACAACACCCCAACTGCATATGATAAATCAGGCCTAGTTAATGTAGCATAGATAAGACTACCAACCAAACTCTGATATTGCTTCATGTCCTTGAACTCTTCACCTCCAAATCTGCTTAATTTGTGATTCACCTCCATTGGAGTAGGTGCTACTCTGCAATCATTCATTTTAAACTTGATTAACAAATTCTTCAAGTACCTCTCTTGAGTCACATACACTCCATGTTGAGTGTATGAAATCTCCATGCCCAAGAAGTATGACAAATCTCCCAAGTCACTGATTTTGAACTCTTTCTCCATTTGCTTCTTTAGGCTTTGAATGCCTTTCTCATCTGTACCTGTAAGAATGATATCATCAACATATATGCACATGTAAATAAACCCATCATCACTTGCTTTGACAAGCAAGCTACTATCTGCTTTTGGTACTTGAAACCCAAGTTCTTTCAAGAACTTTACAAGTCTATAGTTCCATGCCCTTGGGGCCTGCTTCAAGCCATATAAAGCTCTCTTGAGCTTACACACATGATCTGGATACCTTCCATCTCTGAATCCTTGAGGTTGATCCATGAAAACATCATCTGAAATATAACCATTCAAAAAAGCATTCTTCACATCTAATTGACATAATTTCCAACCTTTGCATGCAGCAATTGCTATGAGTGTTCTGATGGTTGTCATCTTTGCCACTGGACTATAAGTCTCATCATAGTCAATACCATATGTCTGAGCAAACCCTTTTACAACAAGTCTAGCTTTGTATCTAGACACACTTCCATCTGCAAATCTCTTTGTCTTATAGACCCATTTGCATCCAATGATCTTCTGGCTATTTGGCTTTGGAACCAAATCCCATGTTTGATTCTCCATCAATGCATCATATTCTTCTTGCATAGCTTTTTCCCAAATCTCTTTACCTTTTGCCTCTTCATATATAGAAGGGTCTTCATCTGCTTTAATCATGTAAGCATAATCCTTAGTAGTCAAGAATGAAGTATCATAACTATACCTTGTAGGTTGCCATTTATTCCTTGTAGACCTCCTAAGTTCTCCACTTCTTGAGGTTTCTGGTTCTTCACATTCAGGATCAAATCTTGGTGTTTCTTCCACTTCAACCTGCACTTCATTATTCTCTTGTTCATCAAATATATGAACCTTTGATTTACTTTTCCTTTGACTCACAATTTCTTCATCATCTGTATTAATATTGATAGTACGTGCATACCAAGTACCTTGCTCATCAAATGTAACATCTTTTGATACAAGAAAATGTTTTGTGGATGGATTCCACAACCTATATCCCATCTGCTTATCATCATAACCAATAAACACATATTTTTCAGCTTTAGGTTCCAATTTATGCCTTAATTGTGATGGCACATATGCATAGGCCAAACATCCAAATACTTTGTAATGGTCTAGTGTAGGTCTCTTACCCCACCATGCCTCATATGGTGTCATACCCTGTAAGGCTTTACATGGTAGCCTATTAACCAAATAAGTAGCTGTACATACAGCCTCAGCCCACAAATAATTTGGGCAATTTTTCTCCTTCATCATGGATCTTGCAAACTCAACAAGAGTCCTATTCCTCCTTTCTGCTACACCATTTTGTTGAGGAGAGTACCTGCAAGTAACCTCTCTTTTTATACCTGCATTCCACAGGTAATCACTGAACTCATTAGAGAAATACTCTCCCCCTCCATCTAACCTTAGTCTTTTCAATTTATGTCCTGTAATTCTCTCTGCATACACATGATAATGTTTGAATGTATTGATTACTTCTGACTTATCTTTGATCACATAGATAGTGATCCATCTGGTAGCATCATCAACATAAATCACATAATACCTTGATCCATTGATACTGAAGTCCTTTGATGGTCCCCACACATCTGTGTGTACCAACTCAAGTTTCTCTGAATACATAAACCCATGTTTAGAATAGGGTTGCTTATGAGCCTTACCTAATTGACATGCCTCACATCTGTATGTCATATGTTGACCTGCAACATTAGGCAATCCAAGCACTGAACCATTGTTAATCATATCTTTGATACCTCTTTCATTGAAATGTCCAAGCCTCTTGTGCCAAAGATCTAACTCACAGATCTTATGTCCTCCATAAGTGAACAAGGCATGACCAACATTACCTTGAATCTTCAATGTGAACAATCTTCCTTCTTTCTTCCCTGAAACAATTTGTTTATACCCATTGCTAGGGTCTTCCACAAACACTCCTTCATTAGTGAACCTCACTTCATAACCTTTTTCCACAATTTGTCCTACACTTATCAAATTCTTAGGAATTGTAGGAACATACAAGACCTTACTCAATAAGGTGCTTCCATCCTTAGCCTTCACTGATCCAATTGACT
This sequence comes from Ceratopteris richardii, assembly GCA_020310875.1. NCBI lineage: Eukaryota > Viridiplantae > Streptophyta > Polypodiopsida > Polypodiales > Pteridaceae > Ceratopteris > Ceratopteris richardii. The sequence continues at coordinate 125,239,831 of CM035416.1, read as the reverse complement.
TCACATTGTGCTTTGTGTTGTCACCTGTTTGAACAACATGATTAGATACCTTATTCTCCAAATCAGTCATCAATGCTATGTTACCACTCAGGTGATTGCTACACCCTGAGTCAATGTAGAAGACTCTTTGATCTTCATTCTGCCTTTCACAAGTTGCATTCATTATCAATGTTGAATCTTCCTTCTGATCTGAAGCATAATTGTAGTAAGTATTGTTATATTGTTGACTTTGGAAACCTCTACCTGCATTTCTTCCAAAGTAACCCCTACTACCTCTACCTCTGAAATTACCTCTTTGATTTCTGCCTCCTCTTCCTCTTGAATTATAGTTCTGATTGTATCCTCCATTACTTTGAGTGTTATGCCAACAATCATTGGCTAAATGATTTGTCTTACCACAAATCCAGCAAGCTTTGGATCCATCTTTGTTATTCCAGCCTCTTCCTCTACCTTTGCCACCTCCTCTTCCTCTTAGGAAGTTGGCTTGACTAGTTGTGCCTTCATCTTCACCTGATTGTTGCTTTCCTTTGTTAGCTTTCTTCTTGTCCTTTGAGTACATTGCATGACCTGTACTTTTGTCACCATCTCCTTTAACATCCTGCTCAAATGTTAGCATATGACCTAGCAACTGATTTAAATCAAGAGTGAAATGATCAAGTGATAATTCTGTAGACAAAATGAATGGCTTCCATTTTTCATCACCTCTCAAACCTGTAAGGATTTGCCTTACCAATTTGTCCTCCTCAATGTCTTCATCAACAGCTCCTAGTGCATCTGCAATATCTTTCATCCTTGTTACATAATCTGAAATGGATTGAGAGGCCTTCTTCTTGAAAGTAGTAAATTCTGCCCACAAAGATGCCTTCCTTGACTTTATGGTATTTTGGAAATGCTCTTCCAAAGCATTCCATATATCACTTGCACTTTCAAGACCTCTAATGTGAGGTAGCAAGTAATCATTGACTGCCATATAGATAATGCTCCTAGCTTGAGCATCTTTCTTCATCCAATTCTTCAAATCTGTTAATTCTTCCCTAGTTGGAACACTAGGATCTCTGAATTGTGGCTTTTCTTCTTCACCTATAATGTAAGCTATCAAATCTTTGCTCATTAGATGAGCTTCCATCCTCATTGACCATGCAGGATAGTTTTCTCTATCCAATTTCTCTGTCTGAAGAGAATCTCCCATCCTTCCTTCACCTGTATATTAAATTCTTCAACCTTTATGAAGTATAAAGTTACCTTTACTTTGAATGACACTCCTTTTGACTTCCTTGATGTCTTATGATCTCCTTCTCAAGCTTTTCTTGCAAGCTTTCACCTTTTGAATCTTCAAATGTCAAATTCTTTGTAGCTATAGCACTCGGGATCTTCCTTTCTTCAATTCTGATGCTTTCTGCTCTAATACCACTGATGGAGAGTGTTAATCTCCAAAAGAACAACCTACTCTTGAACTTAGAGCACCTCTATATCAAGAGTAAGTCAAAACTTTCACCAATTTAAAAGATCAATAACCAAATATCAAATTCTTGACCAAACTGTGACGAAGGAGATAACTTAGAAAGTCTGCTGCATATATCTTGCTCATTGACTGAGTAAATGTGTAAAGTTTTTGATGAAACTTTGCACAAGGTGTTGCCTAAAGATTGCGCACCTTCTCCAAGTCAAATCACTCCAAAAGATTCAGTAGATCTTGAGAAATCTACTTACCAAGTTACCTATGTCTAAATCTGCACTTCTGAGAAGTTGATTTGTACACCCCTAACTTCTTAGCTTTGGTTCTCCCAATGTTGAACCTGTTTGATCAAATCCTTTTAGCTATAGATAGCTTATCTCTCAACTTAGATTTTGAGCTATCATATGTGTAAAACTTTACATGAGTACTACTCATTTCATTGAACTCGAAATCTGCGCCTGTTTCAAGAGACTGTGAACATTCTTTACATATGAATGTTCCTACACACAATTCTCTTAACCTGATTACAATTGGAAGCTGAAAGTTTGTACAGAAGTTGATCAACTCTAGACTTAGACTTGTACAAAAGCATTCCACAGAAGATCTATCGCAGAAGGATAAGACACGAAAACTTCGGGTGCAAATTTTCTTCTATTTCTCAGAAAATTACAACTGAGTTATGAGAGAGACTACTCTGCATTCCTATGAACTCTAATGAGTCTTACAACTTACAAATGCACTATTCTCATACTCTCCTATTGTCTCTCTTTTGCCCCGACATTTTTCCAAAGTATTTATAGGCAAATATGTACAAGCTTATAACTAGACAAAAGTATAAGTGATCTATGTTTTCACTAATGTACATATGTGTACATATCATTCATCCTGTGAATGTAAGCACCTTCTTTGCTTCAAGACTTGATCTTATCTCCATCCTTTGTCTTTCAAATCTTCAATTGGTGATTGGTCTGCACCAACAATTAGCTTGTGGGTGATAAGGGGTAGACTTCTTATGTACCACCAAGAATTCTTGGAGAAGGTTTTCTATGACTTCATTCAAGAAGTGTGTGCCTCTATGTTGCAGAGCTAAAGAAAGTACAAAGCAGAGAAAGACGGGCCCCAAAATTTTTCCGATTTGGACATCATATTTTTGTATCATACTCATTCTTGTAATATATTTTCCATTGTAAATGCACTAGAGGAGTCCTCTAGATGCATCCCCACAGAAGATTAGAGATTTCCCCATGTAAAATAGTAGGAAATTAGTCTTTTAGTGAATAAAGTGCCGGTCTCTTGTGTGAAAGGACCATTTTTAGGGCACTAGTATATAAGTCAAATGTGACTCTTTGTAAAGAACTTTTTGCCATTGTGAGAATAGAGAGCACAGAAATTCGAATTTGTGTCTTCTTCACTCTGTATCTTCTTCTTTGTGAGCTTGTATGCATGTGTATTGCTTGGAAAGAGTGCTTGTGAGTGTTGTCTATCCTTGAAAGTGTTTATTTGCTGTAGGAAAGGTGTGTGCGAAGTGTAGGAAGTGCTGAAGTGTAGGAAAGTATTCCCGCAACTTAGTATTTTGCACATAACTTGACGGAGGAGCGTCAGAATTGAGTGACACTACTGCCATTGGATGCGTCTTCTCGAGAGCTTCGAAACGCATATGCTATTCGCTATATTTGGAGTTCGGAGCTGGGAGAAAAGTCCAAAATACTGACGGCTGCTGCAACAAGTATCGTTTCGCCTTGACCAACAGTTGAAGCTTGTTTGGATAAGTCTTTGCCTCATTTACATTCTTTGAGTAGTTCATTTGCATTGATCATTACATGATTGCATGTCCTCATACACTCGGCTAGGTTTGTATACTCTTTGGATTGATAATTAAAAGCGTGTATTCCCACTATATGCACTTGTGAGGGGATTGAGGTATAGTCTCTTTCTCCACAAGTCCCTAAGTTGATACTTAGGACAACACACTTTTTGGCGCTGTTGCCGGGGAGTGACGAATCAAACCGAGGCATTCGTGTGATGGTAAGCAGCTTTTGGCATTGAAGTAAGTGGAGGAGTGGAAATCTTCTCTTCTTTGGTAAGTCATTTTCAGCCGCACTTGCTACTTCTCATTCTTGGAGTGTGTGTAGTGAGTTGTTAGTTTAGGGAAGTGAGTAGTAGGAGGAGAGTAGGAAGAGAGAGGGAGTAGATTAGAGTAGTTTCCACTTCGTGTCTTGTTGTTTCATTTTCAGTAGATAGAAAATCCCAAGTATAAAAGCCAAAAAGAGTCATTTTGAACATCACTTGTTTTTGAACAAGTATCGTGAGAGAGATCGTCGAGTATCGCGTGAGCTGTAGGCCGAGATCGTGGACGAAGTGTGGAGCAATCTGAGCTACGCAGAGCTAGTCAGGAGGAGTAGAGGGTTGAGATAGTGTCCTAAGGTAAGCTTTTGTATCATTCCATCAACCTCATTACATAACTCAAGTCTTTCAGAGTGAAACGATCTGCGTCAGGAATCGTCTGAGATCTACAGGGGGTAAAAGAGGTGATTTGATTGATACAGAGAGTGAGGACAGGAGAGAGGAACTAGGAAAACAAGGGCATCAAAACAAACCTTAAAAAACATTTCTCAAAAATTGTCTAAGGGTCAAGTATCGTTTTACTCCCGCGGTCGAGTATCGCGATACTTAGCAAGTATCGTTGTGCTCCTGTGGTTGAGTATCGTGATATTTCCCTCCGATCGTGTATCGTTTCATACCGATCGCGATACTTGGTCAGAGATCATTTTGCGAACGATCGTCGATCGTGTATCGTTAATCGTGTATCATCTCGTGCCGATCACGATACTTGAGAAGTATCGTTTTGATCAAAGATCGCGATACCTCCCAAAGATCGAGTATCGTTTGGACTTCACCGATCGCGATACCTAACAGGTATCGTGTATCGTTTTGCCAGCGATCGTTTGCGAGAGATCGTGTATCGTTTGGCTTAAGTATCGTGTATCGTCTGGTCTTTAGAGATCCCGATACTTGCTAAAGATCGCGTATCGTTTTATTCAGGTATCGTGTATCGTCTGGTCTTGAGAGATCGCGATAATTGATCCGTGTCGTGTATCGTTTCAATCCAAGTATCGTGTATCGTTTGGAGCCAAGTATCGTTTGGCCTAGAGATCGTTTTGATCAAAGATCGCGATACTTGTTGCCAATCGTGTATCGTTTTGTTTGAAGATCGTGTATCGCGTGTGCCAAGTATCGTTTGTCCGAAGTATCGTGATAGTCAAGTATCGTGAGAGGTCACGTATCGTTTGTGCGCAGGTATCGTGTATCATTTACCTGAGATCGCGATACTTACCACATATTGTGTATCGTCGATCGTTCCAATTCAGAGATCATGTATCGCTTTGAGCCAAGTATTGTGTATCGCCTATGCCCAAATATCGTGTATCGGTTTCTTCCAAGTATCGGTATCGTGTTACTCAAGCGATCGGTATCGTCTATCAGATATCGCGATATTTGTCAGGGATCGAGTATCGTCTAAACCCAGAGATCGTGTATCGCGGAATTCTGAAGTTAAGTATCGTGATCTGAAAAATATCTTTTTCAGTCATATCCCAGATAAGGTCTTCTAGAGACTTTGACCTGTAGTGAAGAGTGCCAAAGGCCCAAGGTTAGCAAAGACTGATCAGAGCTTTGAAGTGGATGAACCTCAGATCCGGAAGAACCCTAGGAAGTCGAAGAAGTGTAATTTCTTCTGTAGGTAGTGTAGCAGAGCCAAGTAACCGTTCACATTATTCTGAGACCTTCAGTGAGTCAGAGGAAGAAATTCCCATGGCTTCAGAGGATATGCAGAACACAGTACCCATGATTGGCATGATGTCAATCATTGAGGGAGAGTACAGGACCTCCTTGGAGTATGTGAACACCAACCAGAACGAGATCCCTATTTATTTGGATGGTCTAAACAGATCAGTGGCCAGGTTAAAGAAAGCGTCAGAGGCTTACATAGTGCCTAGACCAGCAGTCAAGTACGTAGGAGGACTTTACATGGACAAAAGAGATACCCAATATGTTGTCACAGAACACCCAGAAAACATTAATGAAATTGGTGAAGAAAATAATGCTTCAAATTTAAATGGAGGAGGGAATGAAGAGCAAGTAACTACACCTAGAGGAAGATCTATGGTTGCGAGGATATGGAGAGGAGACCTGATTCCCCAGGATGACACCTTAATGGATGTATATTTGATCAATGGGATGGAGCATCTCCTTAGAGCACATTCCTCAATTTGGGAAGCTGCTCCTAATCCAGTCACCATTTATGAGTTGCAGGATCCTGATTTTTCCACCATTATCACATATCTGGATAAAAATCAGAGAAGATATTGGCCCATAACAGAAGCTGAAAGAGCTAAGTTGAAATATCAGAACATCCCAGTGTTCCCCCCTAGGGACCAAGCCACTACTTCAAGAAACCCACTTGGTACGTCCCATAATGATTCATATCAACAGTCAGGCCAAACACAACAGACACAACAAACTCAAATTCCCGCCAGACCTCCTGTGCAGTTCGCAATGCCAGCAAATAACCCTAACTACCGACCTCAGCCAACTGTGGACCCAAGACATGGAATTCATGCTCCAGTCAGACCGCCGGTAGTAAGAGGACCAGGCATACCAATAGGAAGACCAATTTTCCCAGTGATGCCTAGACCACCCGAAGCAGGAAGACGACTAAGGCCAATCCAAGTTGCCAAATGCATGAGAAATCACTATGATGGCTCTAGTGAACCTTACAATCATATAGCGGAATTTAAACAAGTAATCAGAGCCGAACAGGTAGAAGACTTTTTGATTCAATATGAGTCCTTTGGTCTTACACTGTCAGACACTGCGTTAGCATGGTTTCAGCCATTGGACCCTAATACCTTTCAGAACATGGAGCAGGTATACCAAGAAATGATTGAGGAATTTACTAAATCAGGAATTAAAAACAATTCTTCATCATTGATCCATAGCTTCAAGCAAGTCCCTACCGAATCAGTGAGATTGGCTGCAAGAAGATTCAAGCAATATGTAGACAGATGCCCAGTAGAAGAGAGGCCTGCACAAAATAAAATGGTGTCATTATTTTTGGAAGGATTGTTGAACGGATCCTTGAGATCATTGGTGTATGTAAAAAGGGTTCAGACTTTGCAAGAATGCATGAAGGAATGCATAGACCTAGAAGATAACCTAGCAGAGGACCTGAAAATACCTCAAGGAAACTTGAAAAGTGAAGATTCGACCAGTAACTCATCAATTCCTAAAAACAATGTAGAGGAAATAGCCGAATTGTTAGCGAAAAAGTTGAACGTTCAAGGATAGAGGAACTACCCCAATAACCCAATGAGAGTACCGATGCTCAGAAGATGTATGCAGTGCGGAGGTGATCATCCTTCTCACTTGTGTACTAGGGGAGTAGTTCCACCACCGGCTTATGTTTATAATAGACCCTCAGTCCCAGGACCCCTACAATATTGCAGTGTGGAACAAAAATACACAAATCACAGCACAGAAAACTGTCCCTACAATAGGCAAGCGAGACCTGCACAGCCATACATGAGACCCTACGGATACCCTCAGCGAGATCAGGGAGGTGAAGCCTTTAGGTATCCCTCTTATCAGCCGCAGGCACCAGCACCACGACCATATGCTTATCAGGGATACACCCAACCACAGCCAGTACTAGGACAACAACCGCCCCATCCTCAGAACGTTGTCCCAGTCAAGATTGCCCAACCTGAAGAAAACCTAGAGAGAGCTATAGTCCCAGCCACACCCTTGGTTGGTAATGAACCATATGACTCATCTTACGACCATAGTCAAGGAGCATATCCCAATTATGAAAGCTCAATGATGGAATATGGACAACTGTATGAACCATATGCCTATGGCATGGAAGCATCAGATAGTTCATACGGTTATGAGCAGGACTATGTGTCATTAATGTATACAGCACCTAGAGCAACCATACCACCCCGACCCATGAACAGACCACCTGTACCCAGAGGACCATGTTATAGATGTGGAGGTGATCACTATATCAGAGAATGCACATTGCCAAACCCACCACCACCACAACGAATCTGGGAAGGCTACTGTAGTGATTGTGGTAAGGAACACCTTTTCAGAGACTGCCCCAAGAATCCCAACAAGGTTACATCTAATGTACAAATCAATGTAATAGAAGTAATTGAATCATCAGGGAGTGATAAAGAGTACACAGTACCATTGAAAGCAATAACGAGAGCCAAAGCCAGAGAGACCCCTGATAAAACGGAGGAGAACAACCAAAGTGACAAGGAGGTGAACACACCCATCCCTCAAAGAGTTGAAGACTCAGAAGAGCCGGAGAAAAGTATTGCAAGTAAAAGGTCACAGAGATGGAAGCACCGAAGAGATAGGATAAAAGAGAAGAAGTTATTACAAAAGAAGGAAAAGGGGGAAAACGAACAAAAATCAAAGGAAGAACCGAAGAGGGAAGACGGAAACAAAAATGAACATTACAAAAAAGAAGAGGTAGGATCAGTGTTAGCAGATCCTATGCCTGAAGAATTAGCCATGTGGATTCAGGCATACAAGGCAAGAATAAGAGCAGGACCGACCATAGAGCAACACGAGAGAGAATATCCAAGAGGCAACTTAGAAAAGGAAAGACTGGAGATCTGCAAGAAACTGATAGAAGTTGCACAACAAACCTTAGAAAAACCTGCATCGCCCTTACCCAATACCCGAATTTCTGAAGGAGAATTCCAAGAGTGTGTAAACACTCATGAAACGCCCGCCCGAAGTAAATAGACCACAGAATGACGAATGTGGTGTTGAGAGAAGGGAAGGATCCATAGTCCCTGAAGTAGAAGGAGAATGGACTAAGGATCTATGGGCACGAGTTCAAGAGGACAAATGGAAGAAAGTGGAAGGAATTGAACCACCCTTTGAAGAATTAGAAGCAGAAAATGAAATAGAGGGTTCAATACCTGAACTAAATTCAGAAGAAATTTTTCCAATGGATGCAAGTGACAAAGGAGAGGAAGATGTAAAGGAATTGCCCAATTACACAGGGGAGTACGAGCACAATTCAGAATTGTATCGCATTCCCTCAATAAGGAAACGAGAAACGAACCCATCAGTCCAAACCTCTGAGATCATACAACGCCTTAGAGAGGTAAAAATCCCATGTACCCTAACATTCGAAGAACTGTTGAAGGTAAAACCACATTTGAAAGAGAAATTAATCAATCAATGGGAAGTAAAGGAGGAAAAGAAAGAGATAGCAGACGAAGTAAACACAGTGAGAATTCCAGTGGATAAAGTAGGAGACTTTAGTGAGGGAGATGAAGGAAATACTTGCCTTCCAATTACTTATAGGGGTTACACTACCAAAGCCATCTTAGATTCGGGAGCTGGTGTGGGTATTGCTACCAAAGAAATTTGGGAGAGATGGGGAAAACCAGCATTAAGACCAACACGCATGAAAATACAAATGGCAGATGGTCATACGGAAAGACCCTTAGGATTGTTGGAACGAGTAGTTTTCACTACATGTGGAGTGGAATTCGAATACACTTTAGCAATATGTCACTTCGAAAGGCCAAGCAATTATGAAATGATCCTGGGAAGGCCTTTCATGAGACAGTTAAAGGTTGTACAAGATTGGGGAAAAGATGCGGTATACCTACAACACGCAGGAACCACCATTAGAATAAACCTACATACGTACACTTATCAAGATGTTCCACCTCTACAATGGAATCAAATCCATAAGGAGGAAGACGATCAATCAATTCATAGTGTAGGTTCTAGTGATCAATCTTGGATGAACGAGGACACTCATCTGTGGATATGTCAAGCTGCAAAGAAGGAAGAGGAGAGAAGAAGATGATGGCAGCAAAAACAAGGAATAGAGAGGTCTGTACAAGATCCAGCTTATATGCCACAAGTGTTCCCAGATGAAAAGTTCGAACCTCACGGTTGGATGGAAATTTTAGCGACCCTCGATGTCTGTGTAAACGAAGAAGTAGTGACCATGAACGAATGTATCGATGAGGAGGGTTATGATGTTAGCCTGTATATGGTAGTCCTTCAGGAGGCAGAAGAAGGAGAAGTGATCGAGAAAGACTGGAAGGAGGACTACGAGAGCATTGAAATGGAGCCCGAACCAATGGATCTAGGGAGTAGTAACACCAACATAAATATCACCGCCAATGGAAAACACCAGGAGCTCACACAGAAAGGGGAATTAGAATTTGAAAGAGAATCAGAAGATGAAGAAAACAAACCCCAAGACCAATTTGAGGTACCCACTCACTTTAAAAAATATGAAGTGGAGGAGAGGAAAATCGCTATTCAAATGCCGAAAAGAGAAGCACAGCCTGGAATAGCATATGATAATAAGGAACAAACCAAGAAGATAGTAGTAACTGTAGAAGAAGAAAAAGAACGATGTACCTTTATAGGACAGGATGTCTCATTAGAAGAAGAACAAGAGTTAATTCGTCTCATAAGAGAATATCGGTATGTTTTTGCTTGGACCTATAAGGACTTGAAAGGAGTTGACCCTTCTATATGTGCGCATAGAATCCCCATGACATCCGAAGCCAAACCTTCTAAACAAAGACCATATACTTACAATGATGTGTATTCAGCCAAAATAAAGGAAGAAATAGACAAGTTACTAGATGCTAGATTCATCTATGAGATTGAGCACACGGAATGGGTGTCACCTTTGGTGGTAGTACCGAAAAAGAATGGGAAGTTAAGAGTGTGCATCAATTTGAAGAAAGTAAATGCTGCGACCATAAGGGATAGTTATCCTTTACCAATTACGGATCATCTCTTGGAAAGGGTAGCAGGAAAGGAAGTCTATAGCTTTTTGGATGGCTTTTCAAGGTATAATCAGGTAGCCATTGCTCCTGAGGACCAACATAAAACAGCGTTCGCAACTGAATGGGGAGTATACGGCCTTTAGAGTCATGCCTTTTGGTTTAACGAATGCTCCAGCTACCTTCCAAAGATTGATGTGTCATGTGTTCAAGGAATTTCTGAGAAAAAGTATGGAGGTATACGTGGATGATCTTTGTACTTATTCAGCTATAGGATCAGAACATATCCCTGAACTAGAAAAGATTTTTGCTAAATGTCGACAATATCGAGTATGCCTCAATCCTGAAAAATGTGTCTTCATGGTTGGACAAGGAAAAATCTTAGGACATATTGTCTCTAAGAATGGGATTTCAACAGATGAAGACAAAATCAAAGTAATTCTGGATTTACCAAGACCGAAGACTGCTAAGGAAGTTCAAGCATTTATGGGACATTGTGGATACTATCGAAGATTCATACATATGTACGCCATAATTGCTAGACCTCTTTATGCATTATTGACTCTATTCAATTGGACCGAAGAATGTGAAAAAGCCTTCAACGAGTTAAAGAATCGATTGAGTTCAGCACCAATCCTTCGAGTTCCTAACTGGAATAAACCGTTTCACATTCATGTGGATGCTTCCAAGTTTGCCATTGGTTGCATCTTAGCTCAACCTGCTGACACAGGAAAATTAGACCACCCTATAGCCTATGCTAGTAGACAATTAAATCAAGCAGAACGCAATTATACTACCACGGAGAGAGAAGGCCTAGGGATGGTGTACGCAGTCAAAAAGTTCAGACATTACCTGTTGGCAAACAAATTCAAATTCTTCATTGATCATCAAGCCCTACTGTACCTAGTCAACAAGCCTTGTAATACAGGACGACTAGTACGATGGTTTTTATTGCTAATGGAATTTGATTTTGAGGTAGTAGTCAAGAAAGGAAATACACACATAAGAGCAGACCACTTATCAAGAATGACCCATGGAGAACCACCCATAGGAGTACCAGATGATCTGCCAGATACGTACCTTTTTAACCTGGAAGTATGTCCTCAATGGGCAGAAAAATTGATCCCTATACTTACCCATGGACCTAAAGATGGGATCACACCAAACCAAACCCAAAACCTCTGGAGGACTAAAAACCTTCACATCATTGCGGGAAGTTTGTATCACTAGGATTCAAGTGGATTATTAATGAGATGCATGGAAGAAGAGGAACAAGAAATGTGGCTTCAGAAAGCACACATAAACCAATGGAAAACTCATTTGAATGCAAATGGAACGTGGCAAACACTCAAGAGATTTGGCATATATTGGCCAACCATGCAAAGAGATGCACATAACTATGTGTCAACCTGTCAAACCTGTCAAGAACAATTCCCAGATGAGAACTCTACCTTATGCTATTCTACAATAGCACCAAGATGGAGCATGCCACTGGTGAAGTTCTTGAAAACTCAAGAATACCCTGACGGAGCTACTTCAGCAAGGAAACGTGCACTTGAAGAACAAAGTAAAGATTATGTCATTATAGGAAAACAACTCTTTAAGCGAGGGAAAGATAACCAATTGCGAATGTGCATACACGAAAACGAATATCTTTCTGTTTTAGAGATGGCTCATACAGGAGCTGCAGGAGGACACTTCTCTGCAGATAAAACAGCAAAAATGATCCTCTTTGCTGGAATGTGGTGGCCAACCCTACATCAAGATGCCATAACATATGTGCAACGGTGTGATACTTGTCAACGAACGAAATATCCAACTAGAAGAGATGAGATGCCACTTAGACCCATGATGAGTGCTAGAGCTTTCACAAAATGCGGAATAGACTTCATAGGACCTATTAGCCCACCAGCAAAAGGTTCCCATGCTGAATATATAATTGTAGCCACAGACTATCTGACCAAATGGGTCGAAGCAAAAGCAACCAAGAAAAACGACGCAAGAACCACAGCCAAGTTTCTCTTTGAGAACGTTTTCACTAGATTTGGACTACCAATAGAAATTGTGAGTGATAGAGCTACGTACTTTGTGAATGAAGTCATAGAAGCTTTATTGAATGAAGTCTTGGTAATTCATAAGAAATCAGCTCCGTATCACCCACAAGCCAATGGACAAGCAGAAAGTTCGAATAAAATCTTGTGTACAGTTCTCACCAAAATCGTTAACATTGGCAGATCAGATTGGGATAAGCAGTTACATCATGCGTTATGGGCATTTCGAGTAGCCTATAAAACCGCCATAGGCACTACTCCTTTTAACTTAGTGTACGGACAAAATGCTATTTTGCCAATTGATTTCTTAATTCCCACTCTGAGAGTAGCAACTACTTACGAGTGGACAGGACATGAACTATCAGCTCAATTGGATCAAATAGAAAAGCTTCATGAAACTAGGTTACAAGCAGTAGCAGGCATTTATGCTGCTAAACGACGACAGAAAGCCTACTTCGACGCGCACATTAAGGACAAAAATTTGAAGGAAGGAGATTTAGTTTTGGTATACACCTTGAAACAACACGCTAAGAAGTTGCAGAAGAGAGGATATGGTCCCTTACTTATTAATCGCATATCTACAAGTGGAGCCATTAGCTTAGCAACCTTAGATGGAGACGTGTTACCAAACTACATCAGTGGATGTAGAGTGAAAAAATATCTAGAACCATTAACCGAAGAAACAATGTCTCGATTAATCAAAGGCAAGAATAGACGCATAGAGGAGGAAAGGATACGAGAAGAAGCGAGACAAGAAGCATTGGAAAGAATAAAGAAACGGAAAGAGTGGATGAGAGAGCGAGATGAAAGATATCGACTAGGAGAAGAACTCATCCCGATGGCTAATTTTAGAGCCACTCAAAACCTAGGATCGCAAAGAACACAACCATATTTAAATTTGGGAGCAGGTAAGACGGAGTACCACTTGGTGGATGCTCTCATTGACACAGGAGCCGCTGTAAGCTGCATCAAGCTTTCTTTGACCCAAAAACTCAAGGAGGCAGTACGCCCATCGATGGCACAATTGATAGGAATAGGAGGAACAATTACTCAATGCATAGGTGAGATCACCTTACCTTTACATTTTGGCAACAACACTATGGAACAAAAGCTATTAGTGTGTCATGATCAAGATTTACTTGAGGAGGTAGTGTTAGGTCAAGATTGGATTTACGAATACGAGGTGACCATTCAATTGGCGTTAGGATACATCTCAGCCAGGATAGGACATCGTGAAGTATTCAGTCTGCTAGACGAACGACCAATCAAATCTGTGAGCATAGAGCAGACAGTTCATTCTAATGAACAAAGTTCTGAATGTATGATCACTAGCACTATAGAGACATCTTCATCAAGTACTATATGTGCGGACACATTGAATTCTGCTTGCACACCATGTTCTAGTCTAGCAAGTCATGAGAGTGTCAATCCATCTGAAACCCACCTCACCGAAGCACCATGCATAAGAGAGAATAGTCCTCTGAGTAATTCAAAATCTGTACCCATTAAAATATACCCTATTCCATACTCTAATCAAGCGTGGATAAAGAAAGATCAAGTGGAGGAATATCTTCGACGACAGAAGCACAACCGACATCAGAACAAACAATCAAAGGAGAAACCAACTCAGTTGGAACAATGGAGTCATCGACGAATTGCTACAATATGGATCCCAAAGAAAGTAGTAGTCGCTCAACAGGATCGTTCGCAAATCTGGATTCCTAAGTCATGCGGTACAAAGAAACCAAACCGAAAGGATGATCCTCAGCACAACAAGAACAACTATGGTACACAGGCAAAACAGCCACAAAAAAAAAGTTACTGGAGAAGGAAGGAGTCTGTAATGGCGACCCGAGCCATTCCGAGATTTACAAATCAGATCAAACAGACCTACAACAAGAAGAAAGAGCCATATTCAGTGGAAGTGGGCAATATACAACAAAGCCCAGCACAATGAAGCAGATTTGGATACCTAAAGACAAAGTAAACGGCATGCATCAGCCAACTACTTCCAGTTGCACACATATGGAGCCTTCGAGACCCAAAGTATGCATGATAGGGCCACATTACAAGGCCAAGCATTCGGCACATCCTTCGTCTATTTCAGGATAGTCAAGCACATTTTCCTCTTGGGAAATAGGAGAGCACTTGTACATATATTAAGAAAAATACTCCAAAATATATCAAAACCACTTCGGCTATAAATTAACTTTTCTGTTTTCCTTTTCAGATGAAAATATAAAAATACCTAAAAATGTGAAAAATCCAGGTATTACCTTTCTCACACCCACGGGAAAGGGACGACACAATTCACTCGGAGCAATATCGAGCTTATGACAAACAAATAAAGGAGGATTTCTGATAATATATGGCAACTAATTCATACTCTATATTGAGTGCAGATGGCATCTGCTAGTTCTGAAGCTACCCAAGTGGAAGAGGTCCAGCTTTTCCCACTCGAGTCCATTACAAAAGCAAGAGGTCACTGGTTTCGGGATGATCAACCAGTGGCAGAGCTCATATTCATGGCAACAATCAAAATTATGGATACAGATCATTACTTTCCAATCATGTCACAGGATTTCAAGACAATAATACAAGGATTACCTCATATTGAAGATGTATGGACACAAGCGGGCCTAGAGGCATTTCTCAAATTGCCTATATATGTTCCAAATTTTCAGAGATGTGCACAGGTAATGAATACCATGCAACCTGCCGCAACAAAAATATGAGTCCCAGAAGCACGAGTATTGGATAAAGTAGGGACATGGAAAACCATCCAATTCACTCACAAAATATTCAATAAAGCTTTTGGATGGAATCAAGCAGGCATTACTAGTGTCAAAGAGGAGTGTCATGATCCCAAGAAGAGATCTTTCCTGGAGATTAACAGAATAGACATTGAAGATGCTGTCCGTCTCGTGCATCAACACTTTTGTTTCCCCAGTATGCACAGATACACGGCGCCACAAAAAATTGTAGTCCAGCTATTATCACATGCCATGAGACAAATTGGGAACAAAGTGAATTTGACAGGCTATGTTCAAGAAAGATTATTTGAAGCCCAGAAGAAGTGGGGCCAGAAGAAATTCTTGAATGGTAGTTCGGCTCTCACGTTACTGGTATATGAAGCTTTGGATATGAAGAATTGTTTGAGAGAGATGCCCACTTCAGAGAAGCTAGCTCAATATGCAAAACCAGCAACGGTCCCTAAGAAAAAGAAGGTCGCCATCAGCGGAGAAGAAGCCGAAGCCAGTTCTCAGCCGAGAATGAGAGGCACAAAAAGACTAAGAGAAGTCAAGCAAGATGAAGAAGGAGGACTTATGACAAAAAGAGTCCATGTACTTCCCAAAGTAACCATTGCAGGATAGAAACAAATTACGGAGGAAGAGTTGACTAAAGCATTAGAAGAGACGCACAAATATACGGAGGGACAAATCAACTTACCAGTGCAAGGTCATCATTATCAGCAGTCACAACAGGAATTAAAAACAAAAAGAAGACTCACTAAAGTTCACCGATACCGCGAAATCGGATTAGATAATTCCAGCTCTTCATCACCGAACAAAGAAGAAAAAGACACATCATTGTTGGATGTGGATATCCGAAGCGAATCCAAAGATGATGGGCAATGGACCGAATTAAATGAAGTTGATTATGGTGAAGAACCAGAAGGCCTCAAGCCAATGGATCAAGAAATAAAAGTGAATCAGAAAACCATAAGCACAAAGACAGAGGAGGAGATATCGAAAATGGAGCATGAGGATAATGCTATAGAAATGGAAGAACCCTTCACGCCAATCAGGGTTGTGGCAGAGCCCTCCCCAATGGATGTCACGTTTCAGGGGAGTGCCACTAAAAAGAATGAAGCAAAAGGACATGATGAAGAACCCAGAATACAACTGCAAGTTAGACAACCGCATAATGAAACAATCCAGGTGGCAGAAGGCAGAGATGTGCAAACAGGAGAGACTCCAGGAATAGCAAAGACATGGCTGAATGTAGACATAGCTCAGCTCAAGCATGTTGTGCAGGATATGATTAAAACAGCTCTGGACACACAACAATTGATGCTTGACGCTGATGAAGATTATGACCAAGCCATGCGAGATAAGAAAGAACTTGAAAGAGCAGGTAAACATCTTTCCGAAGAATTGTCCAAGGTAAGAGAACAAGCTCTGAATAAAGAAAAGGAAATTCAAGAGCTCAAAACACAAAACGACATGCTAGAGATAGAGCAGACAAAACTGAAAGACCAAGTCCAGGAGGGGGGCAGTGTTGAGGGAGAGTCAAGTAAGAAGAAGAAAAGAAGAAGACAACGAAAGAGGCAGCTTCACTAAAAAGAAACATCTGAAGACATATCTCTGCAAGAAGCCCCGCAGGGGCGCATCACTCATCTCTGCACAGAGCCCCGCAGGGGCGCACACACCAAGGAAAAGCACGCAGCTGGAAGGACGAATCAGGGCCAACAAGTATCACATATGAGGGTGCTTCAACCTCTTGAGTTACAGAGGATTCAGATCAAGGCTTACGAGCTACATCCGCATATGTGCACTAATGGCGTGCGTGGCAAACCGAATCAACCGGCTTGGAGTAATGCAACCAGGTCCGATGTGTGCAACCAGGACAAATCAAAGCGCCTCTAAAACGTAATGCAAGATCAAGAATCAGGCAATACTGACCACTGGGTGCGTGCTGACAACAAACTAAGGACAAGGAACAAAGCCTGTCAAGGGACGACAGAGACGAAGAGGGGGAGAGTGTTGCAGAGCTAAAGAAAGTACAAAGCAGAGAAAGACGGGCCCCAAAATTTTTCCGATTTGGACATCATATTTTTGTATCATACTCATTCTTGTAATATATTTTCCGTTGTAAATGCACTAGAGGAGTCCTCTAGATGCATCCCCACAGAAGATTAGAGATTTACCCATGTAAAATAGTAGGAAATTAGTCTTTTAGTGAATAAAGTGCCGGTCTCTTGTGTGAAAGGACCATTTTTAGGGCACTAGTATATAAGTCAAATGTGACTCTTTGTAAAGAACTTTTTGCCATTGTGAGAATAGAGAGCACAGAAATTCGAATTTGTGTCTTCTTCACTCTGTATCTTCTTCTTTGTGAGCTTGTATGCATGTGTATTGCTTGGAAAGAGTGCTTGTGAGTGTTGTCTATCCTTGAAAGTGTTTATTTGCTGTAGGAAAGGTGTGTGCGAAGTGTAGGAAGTGCTGAAGTGTAGAAAAGTATTCCTGCGACTTAGTATTTTGCTCATAACTTGAAGTAGGAGTGTCCGAATTGAGTGAAACTACTGCCATTGGATGCGTCTTCTCGAGAGCTTCGAAACGCATATACTACTCGCTATATTTGGAGTTCGGAGCTGGGAGAAAAGTCCAAAATACTGACGGCTGCTGCACCAAGTATCGTTTCGCCTTGACCAACAGTTGAAGCTTGTTTGGATAAGTCTTTGCCTCATTTACATTCTTTGAGTAGTTCATTTGCATTGATCATTACATGATTGCATGTTCTCATACACTCGGCTAGGTTTGTATACTCTTTGGATTGATAATTAAAAGCGTGTATCCCCACTATATGCACTTGTGAGGGGATTGAGGTATAGTCTCTTTCTCCACAAGTCCCTAAGTTGATACTTAGGACAACACTCTACCACTTACTAATTCTATTGGCAATCCGTATCTAGTAAACACATTTTCAAATAAGAACTTTGATATTGTTTGAGCATCATTCTTCGTAGTGGCTTTCACTTCTACCCACTTGGTCAGATAGTCTGTGGCCACAATGATGTACTCAACATGTGAACCCTTAGCTGGGGGATTAATAGGACCAACAAAGTCTATTCCCCACTTAGAGAATGCACGTCCACCCATCATAGGTTTCAATGACATCTCATCCTTGCGTATGGGATACTGAGTGCGTTGACAAACCTCACACCTCCTCACATAGGTATGTGCATCCATGTGAAGAGTTGGCCACCAAAGACCTGCAAACAAAATTGCTTTGAACACCCGATCTGGACCAAAGTGTCCTCCTGCTACACGTTGGTGAGCAGTCTCTAATATCTTCAGATATTCGCTCTCGTGGACACACAATCTAAGATACCCATCTTTTCCTCGTCTGTATAGATTATCTCCAATGAGAGCATAGTCTAGCGCCTCTTGTTCTAAGCTCCTTTGTCTAACCAGAGTCATTTCTTGAGGGAAGGTTTTCGTCCTCAGAAAGGACACTAATGGCTCGCTCCAATCTGGCACTAGAGACACGCGATAAAGGGTGGCATGTTCCACTGGTGGCTTAGTGCGGCAAATTGGGCATTCCTTGCACATCCTATGAACATCTGCTTCCATAGTTGGCCAATATACTCCAAGTCTCCTCAATGTTTGTAGGGTTCATTGTTTTGAGTAGTGTTGCTCTAATGCACCTACATGTGCTAATTGCAACCACTTCGCGTAATCGTCCTCTTCCACACAACAGGCTAATACCCCGTGATCTGTATGTTTGTACACACTTCCTGCCATGATATGATACTTCTGGGCTTTTACTATCTCCCTATCTTGTGTGTTTATTATTGGGTGGTTAGGCCCATATGTCAATAATGGCACTAATGGCTTAGCCCACTGAGGTACAACTTCCAAATTAAACAAGTAAGCATCAGGTAAGTCATCTGACACTCCTTGTGGGGCCTCTCCAGATGTGAGCCTAGAGAGATGGTCTGCTCTCAAATGAGTCCTGCCTTTCCTCACTACTACCTCAAAGTCATATTCCATTAGTAAGAGAAACCATCTTACTAATCTACCTGTATTACATGGCTTGTTTACCAGGTACAGTAGAGCTTGGTGATCAGTAAAAAATTTGAACTTATTTGCAAGCAAATAGTGTCTAAACTTTTTAACCGTGTATACCATGCCTAATCCTTCTCGTTCGGTGGTGGTATAGTTCCGTTCAGCTGCATTTAACTGTCTACTAGCATAGGCAATTGGAAGATCCATATTACCTTCGCCTGTAGGTTGTGTGAGTACACACCCAATAGCATAATTGGATGCATCTACATGAACATGAAAAGGCTTATTCCAATCTGGTGTGGTCAAGATTGGTGCTGAACATAATCGCCGTTTAAGCTCATTGAAGGAATTCTCACATTCATCAGTCCACTCAAAGTTAGTCAGAAGTCTGTACATGGGCTTTGCAATGACAGCATACATGTGAATGAACCGGCGGTAGTAACCACAATGCCCCATGAAAGCCTGTACTTCCTTGACGTTCTTTGGCCTAGGTAGTTCTGCGATGGCTCTCACTTTCTCTTCATTAGTGGATATGCCGTTCTTAGACACTATGTGTCCTAGAATTTTGCCTTGCCTGACCATGAAAACACACTTTTCTGGGTTCAGGCAGACTTGATATTCTCTGCATTTATCAAAGATTTGTCTGAGTTCAGGTATATGGGTCTGTCTAATGTTGGAATGAGCGCAAAGATCATCAACATAGACTTCCAAATTCTTCCTCAAGAACTCTTTAAACACGTGACACATTAATCTTTGAAAGGTAGCAGGTGCATTGGTAAGCCCGAATGGCATTACCCGAAAGGCAAATATGCCCCACTCTGTGGCAAAAGCCGTCTTATGCTGATCTTTTGGTGCAATGGCTACCTGATTGTAGCCAGAGAATCCATCCAGGAAGCTGTA
This sequence comes from Ceratopteris richardii, assembly GCA_020310875.1. Lineage (NCBI taxonomy): Eukaryota > Viridiplantae > Streptophyta > Polypodiopsida > Polypodiales > Pteridaceae > Ceratopteris > Ceratopteris richardii. The sequence continues at coordinate 125,219,790 of CM035416.1, read as the reverse complement.
CACTTCCTTGCCTGCTACCCTTTCTAATAGATGCTCAGTAATAGGAAGCGGATAACTGTCTCTAATCGTGGCAGCATTAACTTTTTTAAGGTTAATACACACACGCAATTTTCCATTCTTCTTGGGCACAACCACAATGGAGGATACCCATTCAGTGTGCTCAATCTCATAGATAAACCCAGCTTCTACCAATCTATCTATCTCCTCCTTGATCTTAGCAGCGTACTTATCATTGTATGTATAGGGCTTCTGCTTAGATGGTCTTGCATCTGAGGTCATGGGAATCGTGTGTGAGCATATGTCTGGGTCGACACCTTTCAGGTCCTTGTAGCTCCAAGCGAATACATCTCTGTACTCTCTTAGCAAAGCTACCAACTCTTGCTCTTCTTCTTCTGTCAGGTCATACCCTATGTAGGTGCATCTTTCTTCTCCCTCTTCTATGGCGACAACTATTTTCTTGGTAGTTTCCTTGCTATCATAGGCCTCCTGCTTGTGCCTCACGTTTAGGCATTCTTATCATGACTCTCCTATCATCTATCTCATATTTTTTAAAGTTTGCAGGGACCTCAAACAAGGATTCTTCTGCCTCCGGAGTGACTTCCTTCTTCTTTCTTTTCTTTCCTCCACTCTTAGTGGCTACTTGTGTGGCTAACCTCACATCATTCGTGATTTCTCCGTGTCTCTGGGGGTAAGCTTCAACTTCATAGAAGTATTCTTCATCTGATGCAAAAGGTTGGTCCATAATGATTGACTCTAAGTCGGAGTCACTTGCATCCTCAAATGTATCAGGGCTAGGTTCGCATTCTTCTAAAACTGCATCTCCCATGATTGGCTCTATTGAGAAGACTGAAATGTCATAGCCATCCTCATCACAGTGGGGTGTCCACTGCTCTTCATTGATGGCTACATCCATTGTTGCTAAAATTTCTGCCCAGCCGTGAGGCTCAAACTCTTCGTCAGGAAAAACTACATGTGCATAGGTTGGGTCTTGAATTGATCTATGTGTCTCTTTCGCACCTACCTCTCTGGCTTTTTCTCTTTTCTCTTCTTCTACTACCACTTTGCACATCCATAAGTGGGTGTCTTCATGCATCCATGAGGATCCTGATCCTATGGAATGCACTGACTCTGTGTCATCCTTGGTTCTATGGATGGGATTCCATTGAATGGGCGGTACGTCTCTATGAGAGTAATCCTTGAGATTGACTTTGGTTGTAACTCCTAAGTGTTGCAAGTATAAGGAATTGGTTCCCCAGTCCTCTACTACTTGCAACTGCCACATAAATGGCCTTCCCAAAATCATCTCGTAGGCTTGGTTTCTGCTAAAGTCGCATATAGCAAAAGTATGTTCGAACTCAACACCACATGTAGGGAGAGTTATGCCTTCTAGCAATCCCAAGGGTCTCTCAATATGGCCATCGGCCATCTGCAATTTCATTCTCGTCGGTCGGAGTGTTGGCTTGCCCCAACGCTTCCATAGGGAAGTTGTAGCAATTGCAACTCCTGCACCTGAGTCCAAAATTGCCTTGGTTGTGTATCCCTGATGGGTAACTGGGAGATAGGTATTTCCTTCTTCTCCTTCACTCATGTCTCCTATGTTATCCAATGGTATTTCAGGCACTGTTCTATGAGATCCTACTTGGGAACGCGATTTCGCTATGTCTGGCACTTGTTTGGCTACGTGTTTCCACACTTCTGGCTTAACTTTGAGTAGCTCTTCTAAAGTGAGATTGCACTACACTATAGTGTTCTTTACTACCTCTGTATTCCTAGGTATGATCTTCCTTTCTTATCATGACTGTGGATGCTCTCAGGCAAGTAGACTTGGTTTCCCATGGGCCTGTGAAATGTGGTAACTCTTGCAAGGAATTAGACTCAAAGTCTAACCTCTCATGAGAGTGGGCACTTTCCTGTTCTTCATAAATAGAAGGGATGTCCTGTGGGAACTGATCATGTGCGTCATCCACGAGTTCAATGGGAGGAGGGACTTCACTCTCCTTTGCCCACTTCTCTTCTTGAATCTCTCTCAGGAACTCTGGTGAATACCTATTCATAGAAGAAGAGGTGTCTGGTTCAGTGGAGTTAGGCACATAAGCTCCCTGGGGAGGAATGCTTATTCTATCACTTGCCCTCTCCTTAGCCTGGGAGGTGGCTCCCTTTCCAGACTTTGCAAGTAACCTCTCCAATCTATCCAATAGACCATCAAAGTGCAATGGTGTTCTGATGGGGTTAGAGCCATTGAACAAGCGACTAGCTTCAAACATGGCTTGCACCAATTCGACCACTTTAGCACAAAGCTTTGTTCGCTCTATCTCTAGATGAGATCTAGGGTAACATTTCTCATGATCTGTTACATTGGGCCCTTCTTGGATTCTGGCCTGATATGCTTTAAGCATCATGTCTAGATCTTCAAGAGTGGGATCAGCTAGGACTGATCCTACTCTGGGTGGTGGGTGGGTTAAGGGTGGTGTATTGAAAGGTTGGGGAATGGAAGAAGATGGATTGGCGGGTAAAGGGAAAGGTAGTGGAGGGGTGGTGTGAGAGTGGTTTTGAGATGCAAGTTCACTTATCTTTGCTTTGGTTTCTCTCAAGCTTTCTTCAAGTTCGCTCATTTTCTGTGACCATTGTCTTTTCATTCTCTCCCGGCTATCTCTCCATGCTCTTGTCCTTTTCTTGGTTATACTCTCTGTCTCACTAACCTCAGAACTCTTTTCCTGCCCTACTCCTTGAGTTTGCTACAAGGCTTGGGCTCTAGTGACCACATGCACTAGGGCTGTGGAAGTTATACTTCCTGTAGAGTCTACCACTAACCCAATGACGTTGATAGGAGTGATTTTAGGCATGTTATTAGGGTTCTTTGGGCAATCTCGTAGGAGATGCTCTTTTCCGCAGTCTTGATAGAAACCCTGAATTGTCACTGGTTGGGGTTGTGTAGGGGCAAGCAGTGGACAATCACGTATAAAGTGATCTCCCTGACATCTGAAGCATGGTCCTCTAGGAAATGGGGGTCATACCTGCCTAGGTTGAGGTCTAGAGTTGGGGTTTGTGTACATGACATTAGCATACTCAGGCTCCCCACTATTTTCACTTGGGTCCTCATAATAGTATGACTCGTTATGCTCGGATGACTGCATGTAGTAAGCCTGTGGGCTATCAATATGTGTGGAGTCAAAACTATGGTCACTTGGATCACTGTTTGATAGCAATGGGGTGACTGGGACTATGGCTCTGTTCGGATTTTCTTCAGCAGATGCATATTTCACTGGGATCACATTGGTTGGAGCAGGGGGTTGCTGCACTAGGACTGGTTGAGGTCTCTGCTTCCCTTGATAAGGTGGTTGATAAGGTTGTTGTGGTCTGTTGTATTGTTGTGGTGGGTATTGATTCTGGTATCTACCCTGTTGTGGATATGGCTGAGGGTAATTTTGCCTAACAGTTTGTTTGTTATATGGGCAGTCCTATGTAGTGTGGTTGGTGTACCTTCACTCTATGGTGCAGTACTGGCTACTAGGATTCACCTGGGGTTGGGCCATAATGGGACATACATTTGCCATATGGTCACCTCCACAAGTGTAGCACCGCTTAACTGGGGCAAATCTTGGAATTTGTTTGCTAGAGACACCTAGTTTTTGAGCTACCTTCTCTGCAAGTTCCTCAATGGATGTGGACTAACCAGATGTGAGACTACTAGAGCTATCTGAATCCTTATAGATTTTTGATAGCTCTAACTCCTCGCCTAGATTATCCTCAATGTCTATGCACATGCGCACGCATTCTTCTATAATTCTGGGGTCCTTCAAATACACATATGACCTAAGCTTGGTGCTCAACAAGCCATCTAAAAACAAAGCCACTTGCTTGGCTGGTGTGGGTAACTCAGGCATCGGGCACCTCTCTAGGTATTGCCTAAACCGTCTTCCTGCTAGTCTGATCGTCTCTTGAGGTGTTTGTTTGAAGCTATGAATTAGTGAGGAAGTGTTGTGCCTTATGCCACTCTTAGAAAACTCAATGATAAATGCCTCTACGAGCTGGTCCATGTTTCTGAAATGCCTCTCGTTCAGTGGTTGAAACCACATAAGGGCAGTGTTCCTAAGGGTTAGACCAAAAGCATTATATTGTGTGAATAGGTCCTCTACCTGTTCAGCTTTCAAGACTTGCCTAAATTCTGCCACATGGTCATAAGGGTCTCCAGTGCCATCGAAGTAATTCTTCATGGACTTCACTAGTTGAGTTGGCCTTAGGGTCCTAGTGTGTTCTCTCGGCCTTGGCAAAGGAAAACCATCAGCATTTCTTTGGTTCCTTGGGTCTCTAAATCTCTCGGTTTCTTCTCTATCCGTCCCTGTTCTCCTTCTTTCTCTTCCCTAGGGGTTGGCAAAGCTTACTTCAGGTCTATCTCTACTTCTATCTCCTTGAGCTCCATGAGCCTGGGAGGTGCCAACTCCTTGGTGACTGTAGGACATATTGGACCGTGGTTGGGGAAAATCAAATTCACCCTTCCATGTGTAGGCATGTCTGCCATGCTCGGTGACCACAAAGATGCTCTCTGATGTATTGTCTAGGTAGGTTACTTTGCCTGGGCTATCAGGGTCTTTAAACTCATAGATTGTGAGAGCACTTAATTCCTGAGGCTTGGCAGGTTTATACCTCCAAAAAGCCTCATCAGTTTCTCGGTTTAAAAGCAAATCTATGCTTTTAGTATCCTGTGGAATCCACTCTGGAGTCATGATTCTGGTGAAGACGGATTTACCACGAGGAGTTCTTAGCTCTCTCTCTAAATTCCCTTGCTCTATATCACCCATGTCGGTCTCGGCAATCACATTTCCAAACTCATCTGTTCTATCAGGAAGAGTGGTGACTACATATATAGTCCCGTCTTTATCTAGGTATACTCCATTCTCAAACTTGACTACCGGGTGTTCTAGTCCATGGGGTTGATCGGGGTTCTTAATCTGGACCACAGATCTTCTCAGGCCGTAATCGTAGATGCGAGCACCTAGAGGATTAGTCCTGATGTATTCCAATTGAGTCTTGTAAGGTCCTTCTGGCTTTTCTAGATAAGCCACCCCTGAATTGCCTACAGGTCTCTCCATGTTATAGGACATCTCAGAATCACTTGTTTCTGATCGGGGAGTGTATGGGTAATCACTCAACTGTTGGGCCCAAGACCTAGCAGTGTGATTGACACTAGCTTCAGAAGATCTGAGGCTTTGTCTGTCTCGGCCTAAGTGTCTGCCTGACCTAAGGTTCATATGCCTGGTTTCTCTACCCCCTTGGTCACAAGTACACTCTCGTTGCAGGTTAATTGGCACCAATCACTTTGTTCTTTTTAGTTGATTATTATGTTTATGATATTGTCTGATATCACGTCGTCAGGAATACTTAAGTGAATTTTGCACTTGATAAGTGATCGATTCAAGTTTACTTTTGTCCCTTAGGGTTTTTGCACTTAAGACCTACTTAATGCTTGCACTTGGTTGATTAGTTCTCTTAGACTTAGTTTGTGCCTGACGTTGACCTAATTAATTACCACACCTAAGTCGTACTTAGCCTAGGCTAGGAATTGACAAAGGAGGGTTGAGAGAACTTCCAACCTCAATCCTCTGGTTGCTCAAACTGCTGCACAAGCCTAGGAAGCCTTCTCCCAAGCCTGGTACACACCCTTGCTAGCTTGCCTTGGAATGCCTTGCTTGCACACGATGTTCCTGCAAAAGTTCTCAAGTTAATATAGCTTCTTTACCACAATGGATTGACTGACACACATCAACAATTACAGGCCCCCCTTGGAGTAACTCACTGTACCCCCAAAATCTTATGACCACCTAATTCTACCGAATGGCCAACTTAAAAATACATGTTCTAAAACTCCGCATATGATTCTTGCAAAAACCAGTCAAGGTCCATGTAGGATTCTCAACAAGCTTTTCAACGAGACCAAAATCTCATCAATCGGAGTTTGTATGGTGAAGTTATGACCATCCAGGCACCTAGGGGTCAAAACAGGCTCTCAGGGTTCAGGAAATTCCTTCCTAGTTTCTAGGTCTTTTGCCCACTCCTAAGGCTCTAATGTTATCCCAATGTGTCCAAAATTAAGCCCAATTATACCTCAATTCACTCAATTAATTCACCCTAAAATTTCATGCATTAAGCCCATGTATCGTGATAGGTCGGGTCGAGGTGTCGCGATAGGTGGAGGTGTCGCGATAGGTCGAGGTGTCGCGATACCTGGGAGTGTCACGATAGGTCGAGGTGTCGCGATAGGTGGAGGTGTCGCGATAGGTGGAGGTGTCACGATAGGTCGAGGTGTCACGATACTTGGGAGTGTCGCGATAGGTGGAGGTGTCGCGATACTTGGGAGTGTCGCGATACCTGGGAGTGTCGCGATAGGTCGAGGTGTCGCGATACTTGGGAGTGTCGCGATAGGTGCAGGTGTCGCGATACTTGGGAGTGTCGCAATACCTAGGAGTGTTGCGATAGGTCGAGGTGTCGCGATACTTGGGAGTGTCGCGATACTTGGGAGTGTCGCGATACCTCGAGGTGTCGCGATAGGTCGGGATATGGTGAATTTTTTTGTTCTGTCTA
>CM035416.1:125185711-125208211 GCA_020310875.1 Ceratopteris richardii | reverse complement strand
TCTTTCCATTCGGTGTACCTGCTTGCATCTTCATAGCAATCAGGCTCATGATCTTCTACTACTTTGTTCATATATGCATAATGAGTTGCCATGTATGAATCATAAGTAAAGCTTTGAGTTGGATACTTAACTCTAGAAGACTTCCTTTCTTCACCTTTTGGAGGAATAAACCTCCTTTGCCTTGGGAACTTGATCTCTTTCTTTGACATGGCTTCTTTCTCCATCATGTGTCCTTCATCGTCTTCAACTTCATTACCTTCTTCATCCAACTCCACCAATGTTGCTTTGCCTTTGTTGATTGATTGTGCTTCATAGCTTGATGAAGATCTCCCCCTCCATGGTGAGTTCATGCTTGAACTATCTTCATTGATGGAACACCTTGGGCCGCTTAGCTCTAGGTCGATTTGTTCTTCATCATGTCCATGCTTTTCTTCTTCATAGTCCTGCATACAATCATACTTCTTATACCAAGGGAGTAGCTCATCAAATGCTACATCCCTTGATATCCTCAAGTCCTTTGTGTTTGGGTTGAAGCACCTGTAACCTTTATGATCATTTGAATATCCTAGAAACACACACTTTTCTGCCTTTGGTTGTAGCTTGTGCCTCAATTCACTTGGCACATGTACATAACAAGTACATCCAAATATCTTCAAGTGGGAAAGATCAGGTTTCTTACCATAATAGGCTTGATATGGTGTCAAGCCATGGATCCCTGAGGTAGGAGCCCTATTCATAAGATACACGGTGGTATTTGCTGCATCACTCCAAAACATGTTAGGTACATTCATCTCATTAAGCATTGCTCTAGCGATCTCGGCAATGTATCTATTTTTTCTCTCTGCTACTCCATTTTGTTGGGGGGTGTACCTGCATGTTACTTGCCTCTTGATGCCTTGATCCATTAAAAAATCAGAAAACTCATTGGAGAAATATTCTCCCCCTCCATCGGACCTTAGCTTCTTGATATATGTACCTGTTTCCTTCTCTACCATTGCCTTGAATGCTTTGAAACATGTAAACACATCTGATTTGTTTTTGATGAAATAAACCCAAACCATCCTTGTGCAATCATCTATAAAAGTGACAAAGTACTTGTTACCTCCAATGGATTGCTCTTTCGTTGGCCCCCACACATCTGTATGTATCAACTCCAATGGATGTTGGCTTATGTAGCCACTCTTCTTGAATGGAAGTCTCGCTTGCTTCCCTAGTTGACAAGATTCACATAAATGCTTCATACCTTGTCCTTGGAAGTTGGGAAGACCTTCAACCAGCCTCTTGAATTGCATTTCCTTCATTCTTTGTATGTTGATGTGACCTATCCTCTTGTGCCACAAGTCCAACTCCGAAATCCTCTTGTTTCCATATGTGAAGTAGACATGTTGAGTAGAATGAGAATTTACCTCCAAAGTGAAGAGTCTCCCTTGCTTCTTTCCTCTTGCTATGACCTTGTAACCTTGCTTAGGGTTCTCCACAAAGCATCCACCTTTGTTGAACCTTACTTGATAGCCTCTTTCAACCATTTGCCCAACGGACACCAAGTTCTTTGTGATGGTAGGTACATGCAAGACATCCTTGAGACATCTTCCTTCCTCGTTGTCATCCAAAGCTACATCTCCAACATGGGAGATCTCATGGGCTGTATCATCACCTGTTTCTACATGTCCTTTACCTTTGGGAACATGTAGATTAGTAAACCAAGAAGCATTGCAACTCATATGGTTGCTACATCCACTATCAATATACCAAGTGTTATCTACTTTGCTTGAATTCCCATTCATGTGCATCATCAAGAGATTGTCATTTTCTGAACTTGTAGAAGCATAATTACCTTGGCCTTTGTACGAAGAACCTTGATTATAGTTCCTTTGGTTTCCTCCTTGGTAGCAATCTCTAGCATAGTGGCCAAACTTGCCACATATGTAACATCCTTCGCCATCTTGATTCCTGTTTTGTTGATGTCGTCCTCCTCTTCCTCTTGATCTTCCTCTCCCTCTTTGTGATGAGGTGCCTTGGTCATGTCCAAACCTTCCTTTGCCCCTTCCTTGTCCTTGTCTTCCTTTGCCCCTTTGATTACCTGCATAGAAAACTTGTGCATCTTTGCTTTTAGTTGAACTTCCACCTATGTTCATTTCTTCGGTGACCATGAGAGCAACCAATTGCTCAAAATCAGGAAGATTATCCCTTACATAAACTGAAGTGGTAAAGGGTTTCCACTTCTCATCATCTCTCAAACCATTGAGAGTATAAGCCACAAGATCGTCATCGTCTACGTGGCTTCCAATGGATCCCAATGCATCTGATAACTCCTTGACCTTAAGTATGTAGTCATTTATGCTACTCCCTGAGCTCTTCCTAAGGTTGTTGAGCTCATTCTTGAGTTGGATCTTCCTTGCTTTGGTGCTTGTTGAATAAAGCCTTTCAAGTGTCTCCCATACCTTCATGCTTGAATCCAAGTCTTGGATATGGCCGATCATGCTATTGCTAATGTGTTGGGAAAGGATAAAGATAACCCTCTTGTCTCTTTCATTCCATTCCCTAAAGGCCCTTCTCTGATCATTGGTTGGATTCTCATCCAACCTAGGTCTTGGTTCACTTCCACTAATCAACCCCCAAAGGCCCTTGCCCATAAGATAGTTGGAGACCCTAAATCTCCATGGTTGATAGTTCCCTTTGTCTAGCTTTTCAATTTGAGTGTTGAAGTCTCACATATCTAGTCTTTGATACTTGACCTAGCCCTTGGATAATGCTCCAATGTGTGTAAAATGAAAATGAGGCTCTGAGGTTACCTCAATCCAAAGCTTTCCTTAGATGGACACCTTGTGCTCTTTGAAACTTTGAGTAGAATAGCTCCCCCTTGATGTGAGCTACCTCCAAGAAGCTTTTGTTGATGCAAATCTTCAACCACCAACTCCAAGAGGTCTTCGTGCTTGTATGTGATGCCTCCAAGATGCCCAAATGCTCTGATACCACTGATGGGGGAAGTATCTCAACCCCTAAGCAACGACGAAGCGTGAATGACCTCCACAGGTATCCTTCTTTGACCTCTGCACACCAAAAATGCTCTTACTCAGAGCTTATGCAGAGAAATCGAGTGAGCTTTTGTAGACCTGTAGTAGACAACAAGAGCTTTCCAACAAGACAAATTTTACTTCAAATGGATGCTTACACAAAGAGAAACAATGTCTACAACATGAGCTAGTTGAATGCTCACAACTGCTAGTCAAGCAGAGACCTCACTTCACTCCAGCAAGCTTTTCTCAGAGATTATACAGATAATGAATCTCAAACTTGGGTCCACTTTAGAGCACTCCAGTAGCTACCCAATGACACAAAAATCATGGCAAATGGATAAATAGAGAAGGAGAACCAGCCCTTACAACAGAGAGCAAAATATTTCCAACAGAGCCTACACAAAGAGAGAGATATCAATCACACAACTTCACTAAAATGAATGTTGCTCCCACCTTACTCAGAGAATGCTCCAGAGAATTGGTAAGCATAAAATAGACTCTTATAGCTATCCAATGAGACAAGAATTACATCAAATGGATACCATATGAGGGAGTACCAATGCTAACAACTCAGGGGTAGAGAGTTGCAACACTGCCTGCGCACACACATAGATATGCCTACTAAAAGAAAACAAACAAGCAAGCAAGGGGCTAGCTTAAGCAAGCGGCTTGCTTATTACAACTCCAGCACTTAGTGCTCACTTTACATGAGCTAAAACTCCAAGAAGATGGCCCAAAAGAAGTCGGGATACATGCTCCTTTTATAGTGAGAAGTGTGCCCCTAAAATCTAGGAACTACCTTTCCAAATCAGCCTCCTAACTTGGAGGAATTAGTTGAGATGACTTGGGGAGTGGTTGAGTGACTTTTCTTGATGGAATCTCGTGGCTTTTGGCTTCCTTTGATTGCTCCACATGTCCATAAAAGATTCCCCACGAATTTGTAGCTTGAAGCTTGACTTTTAACATATATGTATATGTATATGTATATGTATATGTATATGTATACATATATGTATACGTATATGTATTTGTATATGCATATGTACATGTATATGCATATGTATATGTATATGTATATGCATATGTATAGGTATAGGTAAAGGTATAGTATATGTATATGTATTTGTATATGTATATGTATATGTATATGTATATGCATATGTATATGTATATGTATGTCTATATGTATATGTATATTTATACATATATGTATATGTAAATGTATATGTATATGCATATGCATATGTATATGTATATGTATATGTATATGTATATGCATATGTATATGTATATGTATATGTATATGTATATGTATAGGTATAGGTATATGTATAGTATATGTATATGTATATGTATATGTATATGTATATGTATAGGTATAGGTATATGTATATGTATGTGTATATGTATATGTTTATGTATATGTATGTGTATATGTATATGTATATGTATATGTATATGTATATGTATATGTATATGTATATGTATATGTATATGTATATGTATATGTATATGTATATGTATATGTATATGTACATGTATATATATATGTATATTAATATGTATATGTATATGTATATGTATATGTATATGTAGATGTATATGTATATGTATATGTATATGTGTATATATATGTATATGTATATGTATAATGATATGTACATGTATTATATGTATATATGTATATATATATATATATATATATATATATATATATGTATATATGTATATATGTATATGTATATGTATATGTATATGTATATGTATATATGTATATGTATATGTATATGTATATGTATATGATATGTATATGTATATGTATATGTATATGTATATGTATATGTATATGTATATGTATATGTATATGTATATGTATATGTATATGTATATGTATATGTATATGTATATGTATATGTATATGTATATGTATATGTATATGTATACTTATATGTATATGGATATTCTTTTCTATGTGTATATAAATATACATATCCATGTATATTTACATGTATATGTATATGTATATGTATAGATATATATATGTATATGTATATGTCGATGTATACAAATATGTTGATGTATACATATATGCATATACGTGTATGTATATGTATATTTATGCATATATGTATATGTTTATGTACATGCATATGCATATGTATATATGTGTATATGTATATGTATATGTATATGTATATGTATATGTATATGTATATGTATATGTATATGTATATGTATATGTTTATGTATATATATATATATATATGTATATGTATATGTATATGTATATGTATATGTATATGTATATGTATATGTATATGTATATGTATATGTATATGTATATGTATATGTATATGTATATGTATATGTATATGTATATGTATATGTATATGTATATGTATATGTATATGTATATGTATATGTATATGCATATGTATATGTATATGTCTATGTATATGTATGTGCATATGTATATGTATATGTATATGTATATGTATATGTATATGTATATATATATGTATATGTATATGTATATATATATATATATATATATATATATATATATATATATATATATATATATATATATATGTATATATATATATATATATATATATATATATATATATATATATATATATATATATATATATATATGTATATGTATATGTAGATGTATACATATATGTATATACCTATATGTATATGTATATATATGCATATATGTATATGTATATGTACATGCATATGAATATGCATATGTGTATACGTATATGTATATGTATATATATGTGTATATGTATATGTGTATGGATGTGTATATGTTTATGTATGTGTATGTGTATATGTATATGTGTATGTATGTGTATATGTTTATGTATGTGTATATGTATATGTGTATGTATGTATATATGTATATGTTTGTGTATATGTTTATATATGTATATGTTACGTATATGTCTATGTATATATATGTGTATATGTGTATGTGTATGTATGTGTATATGTTTATGCATGTGTATATGTATATGTATATGTATATGTATGTATATATGTATATGTATGTGTATATGTATATATATGTACATGTATATTTATATGTATATGTATATGTATATCTACATATATACATATATATATATATATATATATATATATATATATATATATATATATATATATATATATATATATATATATATATATATATATATATGTATGTATATGTTAATGTATATGTATATGTATATGTATATGTATAAGTATATGTATATGTATATGTATATGTATATGTATATGTATATGTATTGTATATGTATATGTATATGTATATGTATATGTATATGTATATGTATGTGTATATGTATATGTATATTTGTATGTATATGTATATGTATATGTATATGTATTGTATATGTATATGTATATGTATATGTATATTTATATGTATATCTATATGTATATGTATATGTATATGCATATGTATGTATATATGTATGTGTATGTGTATGTGTATATGTATATGTATGTGTATATGTATATGTATGTGTATATGTATATGTATGTGTATATGTATATGTATTTGTATATGTATATGTATGTATATATGTATATATATCTGTATATGTATATGTATAGGTATATCTATGTGTATAGGTATATGTATGTGTATAGGCATATGTATGTGTATATGTATATGTATATGTATATGTATATGTATATGTATATGTATATGTATATGTATATGTATATGTATATGTTTATGTATATGTATATGTATATGTATATGTATATGTATGTATATGATATGTATATGTATATGTATATGTATATGTATATGTATATTTATATGTATATGTATATGTATATGTATATGTATATGTATATGTATATGTATATGTATATGTATATATATATGTATATGTATATGTCTATGTATATGTGTATGTGTATGTGTATGTGTATGCGTATGTGTATGTGAATTTACATGTGTATGTGTATGTGTATGTGTATGAGTATGTATATGTATATGTATATGTATTGTATATGTATATGTATATCTATATGTATATGTATATGTCTATGTATATGTGTTGAAGCTCAAAGTCAAGGACAAAGCATGGAAGCACATCAAAAGGTGGACACACAAGGAAAGGGAGCAAGTAGGGAGCTCCAAGAAGTGTATGTCAAATTTTCAGAAGAATCCCCTACAAAAATAGTGATTTTCATCACTAAAAACCATTGTAAATAACATTATCTATTTTTATAACTCCATTCTGTTCAAGCGAGGAGTCCTCGAGCTTGAGGAGTATTAGAAGTACCATCGTACCAATTTTCATAATTTGTAGACTTCGTTTGAGCGCTCAAATAAGCCCTGGAACCTAATTTTTAACTAGGCCGGGCACTAGGTCTGGAAAGGGTCAAAACTAGTCAAAAAACAATAAAAAGAGCTAGAGAGCTCATTTTTGAGGTTAGCTTGTTAGAGAATAGAGCTTTTCTAAGAGAACTCTTTTGCAATCGAAGCTTTCCATTGTTCCTCTCTTTGATCTTACTTTGTGCGCGTGTGTGTATGTGTGTGTGCATGTTTGTGTGCTTTCACTCACGCACTTGTGCCTTCACTTGCTCGTGGTCTTCATACCGGTCCTCACGTCTCCGCAGATTGACAAGTAAAGGAGGTGGTGCTTACGCTTGAGCAACACCAAATTTTGGCGCCGTAGCCGGGGAACGAACCCGGGTCTCCCGCGTGACATATAGGGATGTGTTTGCGTGGCACTATAGAGACTTGAAAGGGGTAGATCCAAGAATTTGTTCTCATACTATCCCCATGACTGCTGATGCCAAGCCCACCAAACAGAAGCCCTACACATATAATGATACATATGCAGCCAAAATAAAAGAAGAAATTGATAGGCTGATTGAAGCTAGATTCATCTATGAGATTGAGCATACTGAATGGGTGTCCCCCATTGTAGTGGTGCCCAAGAAGAACGGGAAGTTGCAAGTGTGTATTAACCTTAAAAAAGTTAATGCCACTACGATCAGAGATAGTTATCCACTTCCAATCATGGAACACCTATTGGAGCGTGTTGCAGGCAAGGAAGTTTATAGCTTCCTTGACGGATTTTCAGGTTACAATCAAGTAGCCATTGCCCCGGAAGATCAAGACAAAATGGCTTTTGCCACAGAATGGGGAATCTTTGCATTTTGTGTGATGCCATTTGGGCTCACCAATGCACCTGCAACGTTCCAAAGGCTCATGTTTCATGTTTTCAAAGAGTTTTTGCGAAAGAGCTTAGAAGTATATGTGGATGATTTATGTGCTCATTCCCAAGAAAGAAGATTTCACATCCCTGAGCTCAGACAAATCTTCAACAAGTGTAGAGAATATCGAGTGTGTCTGAACCCAAAAAAGTGTGTGTTCATGGTGCACCAAGGTAAAATCTTAGGTCATATTGTTTCTAAGAATGGAATCTCAACAGATGAAGATAAGGTACGAGCCATAGCGGAGCTGCCAAGGCCGAGGAATGTTAAAGAGTTTCAAGCTTTTATGGGCCATTGTGGATATTACCGTAGGTTTATCCACATGTACGCGATCATAGCTAGACCCCTTTATGCCTTGTTGTCTAATTTTGAGTGGAACGATGAATGCGAGAATTCTTTCAATGAACTGAAGAAACGTTTGTGCACAACACCAATACTGACCACTCCTGATTGGAATAAGTCATTCCATGTCCATGTGGATGCATCCAATCATGCCATAGGATGTGTGCTAGCACAACCCACAGGTGAAGGGAATTTAGATTTGCCCATAGCATATGCTAGTAGACAACTAAACCCAGCCGAAAGAAATTATACCACAACCGAGCGAGAAGGGTTAGGCATGGTATATGCTGTGAAGAAGTTTAGACACTATTTATTGGCCAACAAGTTCAAGTTTTTCACTTATCATCAAGCCTTGTTATACTTGGTCAATAAACCTTGCAATATTGGACGCTTAGTAAGATGGTTCCTCTTACTAATGGAGTATGACTTTGAAGTTGTTGTCAGGAAAGGTAAAACCCACCTTCGGGCAGACCACCTTTCTCGCATCACTTCACGAGAGTCACCACAAGGAGTGTCTGATGAATTACCCGATGCTTATCTGTTCAATTTAGAAGTTGTTCCTAAATGGGCAAATAAGTTGGTACCAGTCCTAACCTTCGGCCCTGCAAATAAGAATGTGAAAACATCACAAGAAGAAATTGTAAAATCACAAAAATATCACATATTGGCAGGAAGCATGTACAAACAAGACACTGAGGGTGTATTAGCTTGTTGTGTTGAGGACGATGAACATGGTAGTTGGTTGCAACAAGCCCATGAAGGAATGCTAGGAAATCACTATTCTAAACAACAAACATTGCAGAATTTGAAACGTTTAGGAGTGTATTGGCCTAGCATGGACAAATCAATACATGAGTGGATCAAGAATTGTCCAATGTGCAGAGAGAGACCACCAGTGGAGCATGCGACCCTTTATCAAGTATCATTAATTCCAGATTGGAGTGCTCCATTGGTAGAGTTTATGAGATCAGGAAGATTACCCAAAGAGGCCAGTCTAGCAAGAAGACAAAGCATGGATCAAGAGGCTCAAGGCTATGCCTTAGTAGGAGAGAACCTATACCAAAGAGGCAAAGATGGTTACTTAAGACTGTGCGTTCATGAATCAGACTATTTAAAGGTCTTAGAGACTGCACACAGTGGTGTTGCAGGTGGACACTTTGGTCCTGACCGAGTGATCAAGACCATTCTATTCTCAGGACTTTGGTGGCCCACTCTTCATATGGATGCACATACCTATGTGAAGAAATGTGACACATGCCAACGTGCACAATATCGAGTTAGAAAAGACGAGATGACTTTGAGGCCAATGATGGGAGGGCGTGCATTTTCGAAGTGGGGCATAGACTTCATACGTCCTATTAACCCCCCAGCTAGAAACTCCCATGCAGAATATATTATTGTAGCCACAGACTACCTTACAAAATGGGTGGAAATCAAAGCCACAACAAAGAATGATGCTCAGACAACGGCAAAGTTCTTATTTGAGAACGTGTTCACGAGATATGGGTTACCAATAGAACTAGTAAGCGATAGAGGCACGCACTTCTTGAATGAAGTCATTGAAAATCTTCTCCAAGAATTCTTGGTGATACATAAGAAGTCTGCCCCCTATCATCCACAAGCTAACGGACAGGCTAAGAGCACGAACAAGATCCTATGTAATGTCTTGACCAAGCTTGTAAACAACAAACGCTCTGATTGGGATAAACAGCTTCATCATGCTGTTTGGGCTTATCGAGTCGCCTATAAAACAATACTGAATGCCACCCCATTTGAGATGGTCTTTGGACAGAATGTTGTGCTACCATTAGATTTCCTAATCCCAGCATTGAAAGTAGCACAAGAGCATGAGTGGAATGGACATGAATTGTCCTCTAGGATCTTTGATCTAGAATGCTTAGGTGAGACAAGGCTATGAGCGGCAGCAGGCATCTATGCTGCAAAGAAAAGACAAAAGGCATACTTTGATGCACACATCAAAGATAAAGGATTGAAAGAGGGAGATCTAGTGTTGGTTTACACACGAAAACAACATGCCCGTAAGTTGGAAAAACGAGGATATGGACCCATGATCATTAACAGAATTTCCACTAACGGTGCAGTTCAACTGGCTACTTTAGAAGGTGATATCTTGCCCAACTATATTAGTGGATGTAGAGTCAAGTTATACCAAGAACCTCTTACAGAGGATATGCTTATGAGACTCAACACTGCTAAGAAGCGAAAAGAAGAGGGGCTAAGGGTGAGAGAAGAAGCACAAGCAGAGGCTAGAGAGCGCATAAGGCGAAATAAGTTAAGGCGACTAGACCTAGATGTCAACTCAAAAGCCCCAAAATATCATATGGATATGTGCCAAAAGTCAGGCATAGCGACTTCTCAAGTCATTGACCGAAGACCCTTTGTGACCATAGAGATAGGACAAGGGAAGGGTGCAAGGACGGTGAAAGCATTGATTGACTCAGGTGCAGCAAGTAGTGCAGTTAGACTTTCCTACTGCCAAGACTTGCAGTTGAACATCAATCCCATAGAAGCTTATCTCATAGGATTGGGAGGTGTGGAAACCCCTTGTATGGGCGAGGTGGAACTTCCCATCTACCTTCAAGATGTTCCAATGAAAGTCAAAGTGCTAGTGTGTCAAGATGAGAACCTTATAGAACCACTTGTCTTAGGACAAGATTGGATTTATGACAATGCAGTCAACTTAAACATAAGAAGTCCAATTCTTCAAGTTTGGGTACATGAATAATGCATCACATTAGAATTAGAGAACTGCATGCTCCTAGATCATGGCACCACACACTCTCTTAATTCGTCTAAAACTAGTCATATGGAAAAAGATTTTGTATGTGTCAAAAGTTTTATGATGCAGACGGAGTCAATCGTGGAAGAACAGGTTCGAAGGCGGGTGGATCTTTCTTCTTCTCCAAAGAATCAAGTAGCCACAGTAGTGAGTCCACCACACAGGGAAACACAATTGTTCACGACATCGGCTACATCAAAGAGAAAGACACCATTCGACAGGAAAGCAGTTCCGAGCTTGAAACAGATCTGGGTACGCAAAGGAGAGCAACCACCAGCCTTGCTCCCACAAATCCCATCCAGGCAAGACAACCAGGCCAAAAGACAAAGGAAGCAGCTCGGATAAGCTCAATCACAAGGTATCCAACAAGTTTGGATGCCTAAGAAATTAGCTGCAGCTCAACAAGGGCGATTACAGATGTGGGTACCTAAGAAGCTCTTGCATCCACAACAACCTATGTTCTCCCACATGCGAAAGGTCTCAACAAAGAAGCCAATAAGAGAAAAGGGTAAGAACCGCATCCAGAGACCGAAAGAAGATCAAATCACCTCTTCAACAGTAGTAGGAAGATGTGCAAAAAGCGTATGGGTTTGGAAGCCAAAAGTACAAGTAGCCTCCACCAAATCAAAGCGCCAACCACATTGGATACCACAGTTCAGGAAGTATCCAAAGATGAAGACGCCTGAAGTGATCTCGGTAGTGCCAAATGTTGTTCTAAAATGGACCCCAATAAGGAGGATTACATCATTTCGAGATCCAATGGATACCTCCACCAAAGCCGGCATCAACAACTACAAGTAACATCAAAAGCCTCGACAAGCGACAACCATGTGCTTCTTGCACAACCCTGTCTTTTGCACCATTCAGGTCATGCATTTCCAAAGTATGCATTAATATAGGGCCACATTACGTGGCCGTGCATAGACACATTTGAGAAGCCCATGCACAAGAGCACATTGATATATGCCAACTATTTTTACTGATACTAACGTCTATCTTCTTGTTTTGTGACATTGTTCCACAAAAAAAAAAAAAAAAGAGAAAAGAAAGAAAGAAAAGCAAGAGGAAGCACTTGTTCCCAGGTTTGTCTCATGAAACATGAATGAGTCATGCTTGGTTAAAGGTGGAACTGTTGATCACTGGGCATTTATTAGTTTGGATAGAAGTGTGTCTTGGCTAGCAGACGATATAATTGCTGCCTTATCTGGTAGATGTCAGGAACTTGGCATGAACATGGCATCCACAACTATGGTTTCCTCTTACTATGGTAGGAGTGAAGAGCTTGAAGGTCTGCAACTTGAATGATGCATAACTATTGCATGTACGAGAGCATCCAGGGAGATATCTGCACGGGGTCTCGTACCCTGCAAATCTTTGTATGTATACTGGATGAGAAGACTCCTGCTTATGGTGAGCTAGAGAGAATATGTGAAACTAAGCTTGGTGTAGTTCTCGAATGTTGTTTGTCAAGGAATATAAAGAAATTCAATTCTCTATATTTGACAAATGATGCTTTGAAAAGAGGAGACAGGATCAGCCACTCAAAAGATCTTATAAGTGGACCATCAACATGGACTTTCATCAACAATGTTCCATCCCAAAGGCCAAGTGTACAACACGAAGAGATGAACATCGATCGACCTTCTCCATGGTAAGTATCTTTACCTTCGAAACATCATAACCATGATAGCTTAGGAAACCTCTTCGTCAGCATACCCTTGAGCACTTAGATCAAGACCCCCAATTTTTGCACCATACTTCTGTTAAACGATAATACTTCTATCCAACTTTCGGAAGAGTATTATCGGGTCCTCGGGTTCTTGGGAGTGGTAGGGGTCTGTTAGACAGAGGCCCTGTACTATTTTCCCAATTCTTCACACAATCATAAATACTCCATCACGTCTTAGCAGAGTGGGTGAGTCTGAATACTGACCACTCTTCGGCACGGTGAATATTAGGACTTTTAGACTGAATCTGCTATGGTAATGGAGCAGAGGTCCTGTTGTGACTTATAAATAATAGAATACGCACTTTTCAGTAATTGAATACTACTCAATATGAAGATTCCATGTGACAAGTAAGTACACCGAACAATAATACACAGACAACTATAATCGGGATTACGCCAAACTTATCGTATACTGACTCAAGTCACAAATTCCTACCGCAATTGACAAACTTACCAATACTTCTGTTCACATACAGATCTTTACCGAATTCTCAGTGAACGCAGACTATTGTATCGAATCTGGTCACTTAACCGAAAAGATACTAAATGTAGATGATTAACTTTGACCTTACACAGTCTCTCGCAGGATGACAAACACACTATTTCACGACAGAAAAGATCCAGAATCGTATATAACTGATCATCAAACAGACTCACAACACAAGACTACCGAATGGAAATCGGTTCAACAAGGAGAATAGCAGAATAGTTAGATACGAATAGAATAGAACAGAACTCAATGTACTCATCAATATCTCATACATAGTCTCAAAATATGATGCTCGCAATCTCCCAAATTGATTCAATATAACAGACAGACAGAATACAATACGATACTTGCAATTTCCAAACACTTCAGTTCGAGATGTGATCAACCCTACTCGCTACAATGCCCAACAGAACAGAGACTCCTTCCGAAAAACTACTACTACTCATCTTTACCGCTTTCCTTTATGCGCTTTAAATAGAAATCTGCTACAATGTTTCCGCGAATCCACTTTTTACGGCACCTGTCCGGGTTCATCCGTCCTGGTTCGGCGGTCCTCTAGCACTGGCACGCACGGTGGACTCGAACCCGCAGGTGCAGTACTGTTAGTAATATCCTTTTGCCTGGGCTATCCCAATGTTCCCTTCCTTTACATGCATCCAGAAAGGCTCTGGCTAAACGTTCAGCATGCCAATATCCTGCTGGTGATTCAGCAAATATAAGCAGGCTCATTCCCCTATGCCTTTGAGGACCATATGCGTGCCTGGCCCTTCAACCCCGAATGTGTCACCGTACGTGATAGGTCTTCTCTTTCTCCAGAACTTCCTCAAACTCGTATAGCTGGTCTAGTTGCCTCTTCATGAAGTCCCGCTTTCTTATATGCTGTTGCCTCAAAAGCTCACGCTTTTTATACTCGTATTCTTCAGTTTCTCTCAGGCTCAGTTCAAAAGCGATCAATGTCTTCTTGCATTTTCGCCTGTTTTGGCTGTTGTTCTTCTTTACCCAGCTTCTTCTCAAGTTGTTTGCAGCGCTCTATATGCCCAAGTTGCAGCTCTTCCTTTTTGACTTGAATAGCTTCTTGAACATCTAAGCCATCCTGAAAAGCATGTCCATATATACATATACTAGGAGGCCAGACAATGATATGATTGTTAGCTGCCTCGAGATCAAAAGAAGCTGTTCGTGAGTTAGCACAGACAACTTGACCTTGTGAATTGACCTTGTCATGTGCTTTAATCGCTTCGTCTATGGAATCGAAGTACCCTCTGTGTTGTTGAATCCTCTTCTTCTTGAAAGTTTGTGCGTGTTTGTACCGCTTTAGTTCCCATTTCAACTTGGATATGCCTGTGCTATGCTTGTTGAAAATATCCATGTCTTCTGCAGAAGCCATGTACCCATACAGTATCCTGTCACCACCTGGCTGAAATATCCTTTTGCAGTGCCTGTCGGTCCATACCAGGGTTTGACTCCCCAATCCCTTTCTGATCGCACTTGTTCTAGTGGCGGAACAAGTATAGCCAGCCATCTCCTACGAAAAAGTGTCCAGCTATTTTGAACACGGCTATCCAACTGTTGTTTTAATAAATCTATGTCCACATTTGTCATCAATGTGGCATTTAGTTCTACACCCTCATCCTTTAATATCTGCTTTTCGAACTCCTGCAATACTTGTATTCTTGACTGCAAAAGTTCATTTTCGGCTTGCAGGTGAGCATTCAGGGTAGAAAAACTGGACATTTCGGTTTGAATTTGTATTTGGATAGCTTGCTGCCACTGATTAAAGTCTTGGACATACTTTTTTGCGGTGATCAATTCGGCCGTAATATGCTGGTTGTTTTGCTGTAACACCTGTATTAACGCTTCTTTGTCATCCAATTCTTTTTGCATCTGTGTCATTACTGAGTTGGACTTAGTCATCGTGGCTAATAATAACTCGTTTTTGTGCTGAATCGCTTGTTCTTGTTGCCGTAAATATTGGGAAACCTCTTGGAGTTGGTTTTGCATGCTGGCGTGTGTGCTTGAGTGACCGGTAGGGAGAGGCGGCTAGTAACATAAAGATTCGTACAAAACACTACTAAAAAGGAAGAAAAGAAAAAAAAGAAAAACACAAAAATTTATACAAAACGCGGTTCTCCGCCGAATAATTTAATGCGTATTAGTACTGATACGGCCGCAGCTTTGACCCATTGATTACCTTTGGCAATGGATTTCCGGTCAACGTAGTCAACCGAAAAGTTGCCGGACCAACTTGTTCTGAAATCTTGAATGGACCGAACCAACGTAACTTGAATTTTCCTGCTGATCTGTTGGACTTCGCATTGTAGAAAAGAACAAGCTGTCCTACCGAAAATACTGAGGTCTTTAAATTGCGGTCATGTGTCCTGGCCTGTCTTAGTTGGATTTCTTTCATAGTTAAGAAACTGAGCCATCGGTGCTCATCTAATTCTCTAAGTGTTTCCAACCGAAATACCAATGACTCTTCGGGTAGAAGCTTCTGAGAAATTGCTACTCTTAAACTTGGTATTACAATTTCCATCGGAGCTATTGCTTCTAGTCCATAGGCTAACTTGAATGGTGTCAAGCCGGTGGTTACCTTATATGTAGTGCGATAGGCCCATAAGACTGCAGGTAGCAACTCATCCCATCTTTCCGGTGTTTCTCTAGTCAATTTCTGAAGCATGTTCAGCAAAGATTTGTTGGTACTTTCTGCCAATCCATTTGCACGAGGATAATATGGTGAGCTGAATTTATGACTGTTCTGAAACGACTGTGTTAATGCTTTCATCAAATTGTTCATAAAATGGGTGCCCTGATCTGAAACAAGCTCTAGTGGCAATCCAAATCTTGGAAAGACATCTGATAATAGACATTTTGCTACTTCAACTGCTGTAGCCGAACGTAAAGGCCATGCTTCTGCCCACCTGGTTGCGTAGTCTGTGCAAGTCAATATATACCGGTTATTACTGAATACCGGGGATGAAGTGGAAAGTAATGGCGTTGTAGTGGTTGTCCAGTTCTTTGACAGCTATCACAAGTTTTGATAAATTCCAATACATCTCTGTACATAGTTGGCCACCAAAGTCCACTTTGCAGAATTTTTCGGTGAGTAAGATCTGCTGCAAAATGTCCTCCTGTTGGACTTGAGTGAGCTAAATTGATGACTGAATTTACTTCATGTGTAGGGATACATCGGAGTAAGGTTCCTGTATGATCTGCATAATAGAGTTCTCCAGCAACTAACCGGAACCTTCGACTAAAAACTACAATTTTTCGGCGTGTAGCTGTAGGGACTTCAGAAGGTAGACATCCATCCGAAAGGAAGGTCAATAACTGATCATAATACGTAGTTGGTACTGGTTGGGTTGACAATTCCTCAGTAGTTGGGTCTGAAGTATAGATGGCTGGCGTTGTATCATTTATACCAACCGGAGGTTCACCTGAATCTAAGCGTGACAAAAAGTCTGCTAAAACATGTGAACTACCTGGCCGATGAATGACATCATAGTCGAATTCCTGCAATAGTAGGACCCATCGTGCTAGGCGGCCACCTATATGTTGCTGCCGAACCAAGTAAACAAGTGCAGCGTGATCGACATGAAATGTAAATTTTCGGCCCAGCAAATAATGTCTGAATTTTTTTACCGAATACACTAGTCCTAAGCATTCCCTCTCAGTTACCGAGTAGTTCTTCTCTGCAGGTGCTAATCTTCTGTTAGCATAGTATACTGGTCTAAACCATTTATATGTTTGTTGCATCAGTACACTTCCTATTGCTATATCAGATGCATCAATGGGTGATCCCAATCTGGTGGCTGTAAAATGGGAACCTGTGTTAATAACTGTTTCAGTCGATCAAATGCTATCTGACATTCCTGAGTCCATTCGAATTGCCGTGGAGTCTTGGAAATTAATTTGTTCAGTGGTATTGCCACATGAGCAAGCCACCGTAAATGCCTTCCATGCCATCTCACTTGACCCATAAACCGCATTACTTCCTTAGGTGTATTAGGCACCGGAGCTTCTAATACTGCTGAAATTTTATCAGGATCGACTTGAATACCCTGTGCCGATATGATGTGACCAAGTAACTTACCACATGAAACCGCAAACACAGATTTGTTTGGGTTTAAACACAATCTATATTCTCTACATCTCTGAAAGCAACATCGTAAATGTACCAGATGTGCGATCATCTTACCGAAAATTGAAAAATCGTCAAGGTATACTTGCATAAATGAGGTGAGATAAGGAGAAAATATCTCCTGCATACATCTTTGAAATGTGCTTGGTGCATTCCTCAATCCAAACCACATTACTGTACAAGCAAAGACACCCCAATTTGTAATAAATGCAGTTTTTGGTATATCCTCTTCAGCCATTCTTACTTGATTATATCCACTGTATCCATCTAGAAATGAATACATCTCATGACCTGCTACTTTGTCAAGCATAGTATCCAAAAAAGGAATCGGAAAAGGATCCGGTACTGTTGCACCATTTAATTTCCGATAGTCTACGCAGATTCTCAATTGCTTGTTTTTCTTTGGTACAATCACAATCGGTGAAATCCATTCCGCATGTTCTATTGGTACTATGAATCCAACTTTTAATAACCTATCAAGTTCAGCCTTTACCTGTGATGCATAATGTGGGTTCATCCGGTAGCTGGTTTGCTTTATCGGTTTCGCTTCTGGTTTTAGCATAACTCTGTGTTGATAAATACGAGGATCCAAGCCCTTCATGTCTTTGTAATCCCATGCAAAGACGTCAGTAAATTCTTGGAGTAACTGAATTAAATCTGCTTGAAAGGCTTCAAGTAAGTTTTGCTTTATCTTTACAGGACGAGGGTGATCTTCATCTCCAAGATTATAAGTAATTAACTGGTCTTCTGGAACATAAAATTGTTGATATTTCTCTGTATTAGCTGATGGTTCGAGAAGTTGCTGTAGTTCATTACCGTGAATCGAAATGGTATCTTCCTCCTTAGTTTCTTCGGCAATGGGTATTACTGTACATACTGAAGCATTCCAGGTATCTACCACAGATTGTAGATCAATAGTTCCTAATGTCATTAAATCAACATTATTCTTCAGAAATTCTTCTTCTTCGTCATCAGACAACCCATCTAACATATGGACTGGTTCTGCAAAATATGGTCGAGCATGTAACTCAGAGGGTTGTATCGCATCTAACTTTACAACACATTTGCGATTTTTATCTTTGAACGTAAGTTCCTGGGCTGACCAGTCTTGAATTACCTTGGCTTGTTTCAACCAAGGACGGCCGAAAAGTAGATTGTAATCTAGGGTGGATTCCGGCAATTCTAGAACAACAAAAGTCATCTTGAATGTTGTGTCTTGCACAGTTATGGGTATATCTCGGACCAGTCCTACTGGATGAACTCTAGATTGATCAGCCATCCTAACAAAGAATTGAACTGGTTCTATCTTAGTCCATCCTAACTTCTTACAAAGTGACGTAGTGGCAATATTCACGCTAGACCCCCCATCAATTAAAACTTGTGGGATTTGATGTTTATGAAACCATACCGTAATCAGAGGAACTGAGTGATCTACCGTAGAGTCTGGCTCTGGTTGTACTGTTGCAGTAGCCGGAATGCAAGTAGATTTTGTAGTAAACTGTTGTTGAAATTGTTGGCGTATTCCTGGTACTAATGCCAGTAATTGCCCGAAAGGCAGTGTGATGGATGCTTTTGACAATATATCCCATGCTGGTTGCAATTGATTTGCATCTTCCTTAACTGTTGAAGATGAAGCTTGGTCTGAAGATGGTAATTCTACTGCAGATGATGTACCTGCTTCTGTATTGTCAGCACGAGCTTGTGTCGTTTCCGGGGACTGGATTACTGGAGTAGGTTCTGGAAAAACAGGTGGTTCTACGGTGGTCAACTGGCTAGCTTTATGATACATTCTGTGTTGTTCACGTATCCCTGGTTCAAATAATTCTGCTGCTGGTTGCAATTGTTTACCGGAATGAGTTTGAACTGCTGCTGCCTGCGTCTCTACAGGTGTGATTGTTACCACATTGGCCATTGGGTTTTGACGTTCCTTTTTCCTTTGATCATATTCCGCTGCATCTCTACAGAATCTTCTAATATGGCCCAATTGTCCACAGAAATGACATCGAGGTGGTGGTAAATTATGATTTTCCGGTGGTGGTCCATTCTGCCAGCGCGGTGTATTATAGTTGTTGTTCCTCTGTCCTCGATAATATCGATAACCTTGTTGTTGATTGTTTCTCAAATGTGGGGGTACATATTGATTGGCTGGCTGCCCTTGTTCCTGAATAATTGCATTAACTGTTGCTGTTCCTTATCTGCTGGCATTGTATGCACAATTCTCAGTGGTATGTCCAACAATGTTACAGATGGCACAATAGGTCTGATTTAACGCACACTGGGCACTAGTATGTCCTGAATTCTTGCAGGTGGTGCAATATACTTGCTTAGTTATATCTTCAGCCACATGTTTGTTTGTTTTTATCCATTCCAAATCCTCTGAAAATCCACCAACTTTGTTTTCCAGCTGAAGGGTCATTGCGATCACTGCATCGAGGGTCATGGCTCCTACACATCTTATAATCATGATTTGCCTAAGTTGAGGAAGTAAGCCATTGATAAACCACTGTGTAATAACATCGTCTGGTAAATTAGCATGAGCCTGGGGTAACTGTCTTAAATGTGTTTTGAAAAGGGTAGCATACTCTTGTACAGTTTGATTTGGTTTCTCTCTGTTGTTCTGTAAATACTCAAAGATCTCTGCAGGATTCTTTTTCAGCCTGAATCGCTGCAAAAAAGCGTCTCGTACTGCTTCATAAGTACCGAAATGATTAATATCGTATTCAGTAAGCCATCTTGCTGCTTCATTCACAAGTGTAGATTGAAAAACAAATGCTTTGTATGCCGGATCCGGTGGATGGTTGAGGACAGCGTAACTGATTTCAAAGCTGTGTACGTGAGCATCTGGATCATCTCCTGGAAATCCACTAAACTTTGTGTATGTTACTCCCGTTGGAGCCGATCTGGGTTGACCTATCGTTGCGGTTGTTCATTCATCGTAAATGTATTATACACTCCTTCTGTATTTCTGTTTTGAGTTTCTGAACTACCGGAATTTGTTTCACCAAATGGCACACTTTCTAGTGCAATTAGCTTACTTACTATATTGCGAATTTCTGTTTTAAATATTCTTCCTTCCTCCTTGATATCCAGAGTAGGAGGACTTGCTTCCAAACGTTGTAGTTGAGCGGAAGATTCAGCCGAAACTGCTGAATCGTCACCGAAAAACTGTGTTTTTCTTACCGAAATTCCACCGGAAGGATTCGAAATTATGACTGGATACAGTGTTGATTCGCCTGTGTTAATTTCCTTCCCTAAAGTGTTTCTAATCGTATCTGAATCTATTCCGAAAACTTTTAGACTAGATTCCAACTGCATCTTGGTAGGTTCCAAAATTGCTGTACTTTCGACAGTCTGCACCGTAGTGATACCAGACAATTCTAGAGATGTACTACGTTCTACCGTAATCTCACCGGAATCAGTGTTATCGTTCGTCACTTTTTCGACAACTGGGTCAGGTCTAATTGCACTAGTACCTCCCAGAGTTGTTCTTAATACCCCTAACTGGTGATTCTTGGGATACTTTTCACCTGATCGAGTAATCGGCATGTAGCATTTCCGTACTAATCATATAATATTACGAACAGAACAGTCTTGCAACAATCTGATTCTGTTGCTATTGTCTATCCAACAAAATTTAATTCGAACAAAATACCAGGCAATCTTAATGCCACATCCCCAGTAGGATCGCCAATGTTAAACGATAATACTTCTATCCAACTTTCGGAAGAGTATTATCGGGTCCTCGGGTTCTTGGGAGTGGTAGGGGTCTGTTAGACAGAGGCCCTATACTATTTTCCCAATTCTTCACACAATCATAAATACTCCATCACGTCTTAGCACAGTGGGTGAGTCTGAATACTGACCACTCTTCGGCACGGTGAATATTAGGACTTTTAGACTGAATCTGCTATGGTAATGGAGCAGAGGTCCTGTTGTGACTTATAAATAATAGAATACGCACTTTTCAGTAATTGAATACTACTCAATATGACGATTCCATGTGACAGGTAAGTAAACCGAACAATAATACACAGACAACTATAATCGGGATTACGCCAAACTTATCGTATACTGACTCAAGTCACAAATTCCAACCGCAATTGATAAACTTACCAATACTTCTGTTCACATACAGATCTTTACCGAATTCTCAGTGAACGCAGACTATTGTATCGAATCTGGTCACTTAACCGAAAAGATACTAAATGTAGATGATTAACTTTGACCTTACACAGTCTCTCGCAGGATGACAAACACACTATTTCACGACAGAAAAGATCCAGAATCGTATATAACTGATCATCAAACAGACTCACAACACAAGACTACCGAATGGAAATCGGTTCAACAAGGAGAATAGCAGAATAGTTAGATACGAATAGAATAGAACAGAACTCAATGTACTCATCAATATCTCATACATAGTCTCAAAATATGATGCTCGCAATCTCCCAAATTGATTCAATATAACAGACAGACAGAATACAATACGATACTTGCAATTTCCAAACACTTCAGTTCGAGATGTGATCAACCCTACTCGCTACAATGCCCAACAGAACAGAGACTCCTTCCGAAAAACTACTACTACTCATCTTTACCGCTTTCCTTTATGCGCTTTAAATAGAAATCTGCTACAATGTTTCTGCGAATCCACTTTTTACGGCACCTGTCCGGGTTCATCCGTCCTCGTTCGGCGGTCCTCTAACACTTCTTCCAATG
>CM035416.1:125168211-125183211 GCA_020310875.1 Ceratopteris richardii | reverse complement strand
ATGGAGCTACAAAAATATGAAATGGTATTTACAATGGTGTTTTAGTGATGAGAATCACTTTTAATTGGTGTAAGGGTTTTTGAAAAGTTAAAGGGTTGCCTAAGTGCTAGATTTGCGTGGATGCTCATACTTACTTCTTCATGAGGAAAATTATTGGCCTATTTGCCAGATCTTCTTTGACTGCCATGTCTTCCTATGCTGTCCCTTCGCTCTGACTCTCTTCGTCTGGTGGCTCCTTCGGTTCCCTGACTGCTGCCAACACCCCCCCCACTCTCGCATCTGTCGCCCCTGACAGACCCTTGTCTAGAGGATTTTTGAACATAGTATTGGACGACATCGGAGGCTAGGTGGTGTTCTTCGAGTCGCAGGCCACGTGCTAGATCTGTGAGCAGCTCATCCCAATTCACAGGACCGGGAACATCTGGATGAGGCACCCTCAATTGTTCTGAGTAGATAGTCCTCTCCACAGCAAATAATTGGAGGAGATGGGATGGTCTGGGTATAAAGATTTCGGAGTGATATTCCCAGAATCCGGTGATGAACATCTCCTCAAAGGTCTGTTTAAAGCAGGCTGGGAGGTATTTGATTCTGGCGTGCCAAGCATATATTACTTCAATGGACGGGGTGGTACTCATATCATACACTAGATCTTGGTTTCCTGTCATAAAGCCTGCACCTGAAAAGTGAGGGTCCTTAATGTTTTTAAACGTCCTGAAGGTGATCAGCATTAATTCAAATATTTTCATGCACATCTGGGCCATCACATCAGGATTATTGCGTAGCCTAGTACTCCAGTGACGGATTGTAGAAATCATGTAATTGACTGTGGGAGGTCCTCGTGGAGGTGCTAGATAAACATAATTCAACCATTTTGCACAGGCTTTGATGTCTCTGACAGCTACAGTGAATTCAGGCCAGGTGCGTCGTCGCAGAATTGGAATGTAACAAGGGTTGTACTTAATAAACAACGGCATATTATTCCAGGTTCGGACCATTTCTGGATACGTTTCCAAAAGCCTGATTCTCCAGGTGGGTTGATGGATGGACCCACGCTGAGCACTTTCCGGTAGATCATCTGGACCAAATTGTGTAGCAAAGGTTGGAGGTTTGCCACATTGTCGTTGAATCTCTGCATTGTAATCGGCCAAAAGTATACAGAATGGCGCATACTGGTCATTATTGGTGCCGATCCATCTATGGTGAGACATGCTTCTGAAGTATTCAGACTTTATGACAGTCTCTTCTAAATTCGCTAGTGATTGGATCTGAATTGCCACCCGTTCTTCGTGAGTGTTCGCTGTCCTTTCCAGTGTCTGAAGCCACTCAGGTGCTTCCACTTCCAATGTGTCTAGTCCCTCTGAGGTTCGTCGCCCGCCTGGCATTGGCATAGGAACATACGGTTCCTCGTAAGAATCATCCACCTCAATAGGGACTAGCTCTTCTTGCTCTGGTTCTACCACAGGGGATGGCTGCCCCTCGTATGTTAGTAGCCTCTTTTGTAATTCTGCTACTTGCTCGGTTAAGGCCTTTACTTCGTCTGAGGTGGAGGTTGATGGGACACTCTTCGGTTGTTCTTCCTGTTCCTTCAGCCTGCTCTGAAGTGTGTCACGCTCTCTTTCCAAGTCATCATGGGCTTCCAGGAGATCTGCATAGCTTTCCAGAATGGTTTTAATCGTCTCCGTGGGAATTGCTTTAAATTGCTCTGGATCTATCTCGTGAGGGGAGCCTTCCATTGCCGCTTCCAAATTCTCTTCATTTTGTTTTTGCAGTCTTTTGTTCTCCTCCAGTGCTGTGGCCATATGTTTCCGTAGTAGCGCCAAGTTGCATCTGACTCGCAGGTTATCGGCCTGGTATACTTCGAGCAAAGCTTCTAGTTGTTTTACACCTGATTCTGTCGATGGTTGGGGTGCCTCCAATAGTGTTTGGTGAGCCTGCTCAAGCGTTGAATAGCGTTGATTCACTTCTGCATTTTCCTCTTGTAGAATGTGAAATTGCCTTTGTAAGTCCTGATGATGTGTTATCAGTTGTTGATACCGGCGGTCCAGCGCTCTGTACTCATTCTGAAGCTGATATACACATTGATTTAATGCTAAAAATATGCTATTTACATTAAATAATGCTGGGAGGGGTGAAGATGCAGGGGGAATGGGGGCGGGAATGGGAGTTGTGAATGATGTGGACGCAAGTGGGGATGTGGGTGGAGGGGGTATGGGAGATGAAGGTGGCATGGGGGGAGGGAGCGGTGCTGTGGCAGGTGATGTTTCCATAGTGTCAATTGTTTGAGTGACAGTGTAGATGGGGATCGTGGGTGGAGTGGATGTGACGTCAGTGAAAAGAGTGGTGAAAGTGGGCATGGTGACTCCCCCGAATTGGATTCCCAGAGAGAGTGGGATGCCCATGACAATGGTAGTGGTAGTGGACGTGGTAGTGCTAGTGTCATGTGGTGGAGTGAATTGTGTAGTGCGAGGTGGGGATGGTGGTGACAGTGGTGCTTCCTGATATTCTTCTGCTTGCGTTGTCTCTTCTGGTGCTGATACATTGGTATGAATTTGTTTCCCGGACCTCCTGGGACGAACGGGAACCCTCTTCTCAAACCTGTGAATGTAGGCCATTGCCTCATGGATGGCCTCATCCAATCCTACTGCGTCGGCATGAAGGTTTATGGACTCAATGAACATCTCGTCCACACCTTCCTCAGCTAGCAACTGGTTCATGAGTTTCTTGCCCGATTCCAGTGACATCTTATGCTGTTCTTGAACCAGTTGCATGGTTCGATATAGTCTCTTGATTTGTACCGAATACGCAGGGGCACTTGCCAGCTCGGAGAGCTCGTCATATTCTTGTTCCTCGTAGGTTTCTTCTTCTTGTTCTGCCTCTTGTTCCTCGGCGTCGACTTCTACCACCTCTGGTTGGGTGGGGGCTGCTGTTGTTGTCTGGGGTTGTGATTCCTGAGCTTCCGTCTCGAGATTAGAGTCATAGATCAGTCTAGCCACTTCTTCATCCGTGAGATCGTTGAGAGTAAAACCTTGTGGGAATTCCAGATCTGAAGGGACGGGTGGAAATACCAGATTAGGCCCCTCTGTGCTTGGTCGTGGTAGCCGGATTGTGAATGGCCTAATGCGTCGTGTTTGGGGAGGGGTAATTTTGGGTGTAGTGGTGGCTCCCCTTGGTTGAGCACAGGGTAGTTGCACTCCCCCCCTCATCTTCTTTGATGGGGGACCTGCTGCTGATAGTCTTCTTTGGAATTCCTGGGCGCGGGGCCATATGAGTGCCCGCTGAATAGGCACATCATAGGCCAGACATCGGTAGATTATCTTTGTTAGAGCGCAACATCCATGAAGCACATTTTTCTGCTTCTTGTTCCACCTTTGATGGGCTAGGTGGATCTGATCTATGATCCAGTGTGGCACATTGATGGGAAGGCTTTCGGTCTCTGCTAGATACAAGCTGAACCATATTTTCTTCGGGGGCATTGTGAATCGTTCCTGGGCGGGGAAAGCAAAATGTTGCATGATGGTCCGCAGGTGAAGCACAATGGTAGGTGTCATCGCTACCATATCCTTCAGCTTATTAAGATCTTTGTGTTTCATTCGACCTGGAACCATTGTTTCCTTCTCTGTGGGGATGTGCATGCCATACATACCCAATGCTTCTCTTACCAGATTGAGGGTCAACTTGAATCTTTTAAGCTCATGACCCGGCAGCAGTGATGGCAACACAAAGGTACTGTCGCCTCCTTTGGCCCTGCTTGGTGTGATGGTACTGATAAGATATGAACATCGTAGGAAATCCGGCTTTGGTAAGTGGGCCCTGAAATAACTGTCCACACCCGCTTTGATCCAAACTGATCACATGACTTCGGCGTTTTGATAGCTTTCAAACTCGCGCGTGAAAAAGTGATATCGACCCCATTTGCCATTAAATTCCAATTCTGCTTCCCAGAAATAGGTTCCATCGCCCAATGGTCCCGCGACATCACTGAACTAGTGAGCGTGTTTACCTACTTGAGAAGTGTGCCCTTGAGGAGGATCCTGCATGGGGAGCACATGCACGGCTTGAAGTTCTTGCGGCCTTGCGGTGAGATGTGGCTCAAGGAGGAGTGTTTCTATGTCCACAATCTGGGTACCAGATCCGGCTTGAGAACTTGCACCTGCTTCTGCCATGGCCCTGTTTGCTGGTTGGTTCTGTGAGAATATAGAACCACGTGTTAACATCGTAATGGACAGGATAAATCCATTGTTGTCCCCGTTACAACATTAACATGAGGTAGATGGTGAGTTAGTGGTTAGTAGGTGCACAAAGACAGTGTGTGTAGTTAGTTCGTGGGTGGTCCTAGGAGACTAATGCAGTTAGTAAGTGGGGATGAATTTACAAATTGGGGTCGGGGGGTTTATTACAGGTCTTAGGCTGCCAATTGCAGTGGATGGGTCTTGTTCTTGGTGTCGTAGAGGCTCTAGAGAGCTTTATAGTTGTATCGGCTTGAAAATGAGGCCTTGTAGGGACCCATTTACAAGCGATTATGTTCGTGCTCATGGGCTTTAGTGTGTTCTTGAGTGTTGAAAACAAGTGAATGCTGGCTGCGCGGGTGAATGGGTTACGCTGTATAGGTTGTGGCTTCGGCGTAGCTATTTGCACCCGCAAGCAAGCCTTAGGCACCCAAATTTGTCTTGATTGTGGGCTAGCCTTCATCGACTTCTTGGGCACCCAAATAGATTTCAGGTTAGTAGAAGAATTTCCGAAAGACTTCTTATTAGTGACGTGTTGTTGGTTACTAATAAGAGGCTTTGCTCGCATGGTTGGCTTGAGTGCAACCGGGTGTTCGCCTTTCCTCACCCACACTTGGTTTACTTGCTGAGATATTTTGCTACGCAGGTACTTTTGATTTCCGGCATGGGTAGTACTCTGCTCCTTCTGCCTTTGATCCTCCTTTGGTTGCTGCCTCCTTCTGGCCGTTGGACAAGAAGGGAGTTCCGTTGCATCCCTGACTCCTTTTTTGAGAATATCATTCCTCTGCAACACATAGTTTTGGACAAGAACAGCATGGTCAACTTCATGTGCACCCCTGGAGGGACCAGGAGTCTGTGCCTTTCCTAGTTCTTTGAGTGCTCCATTATCTAACTCTACTGTAATTCGACTATGATTGACCCAAACCTGAAGAAGTCCACTTCTTAGGTTTAAGATGACTGCTTGGTCATAAATCCAATCTTGAACCAAGACAAGGGGTTCCGTGAGGTCCTCATCTTGACACACTAGTACTTTAACTGTCATTGCCTCATCATGAATGTAGAGGGGAAGTTCCACCTCGCCCATGCAAGGGGTTTCCACGCCTCCCAATCCTATGAGATATGCTTCCAGAGGATTGACAGCTAACTGCAACTCTTGACAGTAAGACACTCTAACAGCACTAGTGGCTACACCTGAGTCAATCAAGGCTCTTACGATCCTTGCACTCTTTCCTTGTCCTATATCCAAGGTTATGAAAGGTCGTCGATCAGTTATCCTATGTAAGCTTGTTCCTGCGACTTCACACATTGCCATATGATATCCTTGATCTGCATAGTCATTTGTTCTAGGCTGATCTCTACCTTGCCTTCGTAATTTCATCCTTCTGATGCGTTCTAAAGCTTCTGGTTGAGCTTCTTCTCGAATTCGCTTTTCTTCCTCTTTGCGTTTCTTAGCAGTGTTGAGTCGGCTGAGCATTTCCTCCGTGAGGGGTTCCTGATACAACTTGACTCTGCAACCGCTAATGTAATTTGGGAGAACATCACCCTCTAACGTGGCTAGTTGTACTGCTCCGCTCGTGGAGATCCTATTGATGATCATAGGTCCGTAGCCTCTCTTTTCTAGCTTCCTTGCGTGTTGTTTCAGTGTGTAGACTAAAACTAGGTCTCCTGCTTTCAAACCCTTATCCTTCACATGGGCATCAAAGTATGCCTTCTGTCTCTTCTTAGCTGCATATATTCCTGCAGCTGCTCTCAGTCTTGTTTCTCCTAATCGTTCAAGGTCAAAGATCCTAGAGGAGAGCTCATGACCTGTCCATTCGTGCTCTTGTGCTACTCTCAATGTAGGAATCAAGAAGTCCAAGGGTAGCACAGCGTTTTGGCCAAATACCATCTGAAAGGGGGTGGCTTGGAGTACCGTTTTGTAGGCAACACGGTATGCCCAAACAGCATGGTGTAGCTGTTTGTCCAAATCAGAGCGTTTAGTGTTCACTAATTTCGTCAGTACATTGCATAAGATCTTATTAGTGCTCTCAGCTTGTCCATTAGCTTGAGGGTGATAGGGGGCAGACTTCTTGTGTATTACCAAGAATTCTTGGAGTAGATTTTCAATCACTTCATTTAAGAAATGAGTGCCTCTATCACTTACAAGCTCTATAGGTAGCCCGTATCTTGTGAATACATTCTCAAACAAGAATTTGGCAGTTGTTTGAGCATCGTTCTTTGTCGTCGCCTTTACCTCCACCCACTTGGTGAGATAATCTGTTGCAACAATGATGTATTCCGCATGAGAACCTTTAGCTGGGGGATTAATAGGACCTACGAAGTCTATTCCCCACTTAGAGAATGCACGTCCACCCATCATAGGTTTCAGTGGCATCTCATCTTTGCGTATAGGATACTAAGTCCTCTGACAGACATCACACCGTTTCACATAGCTATGTGCATCCATGTGAAGGGTAGGCCACCAGAAACCCGCAAATAGTATTGCCTTGATCACCCGATCCGGTCCAAAGTGTCCTCCTGCTACACCTTGGTGAGCAGTTTCTAAGATCTTAAGATATTCACTTTCATGGACACATAGCCTCAGGTAACCATCTTTACCACGCTTGTATAGATTATCACCAATGAGTGAGTAATCTAGGGCTTCTTGTTCCAAACTCCTTTTCCTAGCCAGAGTCATGTCTGGAGGGAATGCTTTCGTCCTTAGGAAGGATACTAGTGGTTCACTCCAATCTGGCACAATGGATACTTGATAAAGAGTGGCGTGTTCCACAGGTGACTTAGTGCAACAGATTGGGCACTCCTTGCACAACTTTTGGACATCAGCTTCCATAGTTGGCCAATGTACTCCGAGTCTCTTTAGGGTTTGTAAAGTTCGTTGCTTTGAATGGTGTTGCTCTAGTGCGCCTACATGTGCTAATTGCAACCATTTAGCGTACTCATCCTCTTCTACGCAGCAAGCCAAGATCCCTTGATCTGTGTGCTTGTACATACTTCCTGCCATGATGTGGTACTTTTGGGCTTTTACAACCTCTCTATTCCGTGTGTTTACCACTGGATGGTTAGGCCCGTATGTCAATACTGGTACCAATGGCTTAGCCCACTGCGGTACAACTTCCAAATTAAACAAGTAAGCATCAGGAAGGTCATCTGACACTCCTTGTGGGGCTTCTCCCGATGTGAGCCTAGAGAGGTGATCTGCTCTCAAGTGAGTCCTCCCTTTCCTTACCACAAACCTCAAAATCATATTCCATTAGCAAGAGAAACCATCTCACTAATCTTCCTGTATTGCAAGGCTTGTTTACGAGGTATAGCAATGCTTGATGATCCGTAAAAAATTTAAACTTATTTGCAAGCAAATAGTGTCTAAATTTCTTAACTGCATATACCATGCCTAAACCTTCTCTCTCCGTAGTGGTGTAATTCCGTTCAGCCGCATTCAACTGTCTACTGGCATAGGCAATTGGAAGATCCATATTACCTTCACCAGTAGGTTGTGCAAGCACACATCCAATGGCATAATTGGATGCATCCACGTGAACATGGAATGGCTTATTCCAATCTGGTGTGGTCAAGATTGGTGCTGAACATAATCTCCGTTTAAGCTCCTGGAAGGAATTCTCACATTCATCCGTCCACTCAAAGTTATTCAGAAGTCCATACATGGGCTTTGCAATGACAGCATACATGTGTATAAATCGTCGGTAATAACCACAATGCCCCATTAAAGCTTGTACTTCCTTGACATTTTTTGGCCTAGGTAGCTCTGCTATAGCTCTCACTTTCTCTTCGTCAGTAGATATGCCATTCTTTGACACTATGTGTCCTAGAATCTTGCCTTGCCTGACCATGAAAACGCACTTTTCTGGGTTCAGGCAGACTTGATATTCTCTACATTTGTCAAAGATTTGTCTGAGTTCAGGGATATGGGTTTGTCTAATGTTGGAATGAGCACAAAGATCATCAACATAGACTTCTAAGTTTTTCCTCAGGAACTCTTTAAATACATGGCACATCAGCCTTTGGAAGGTAGCTGGTGCATTGGTAAGCCCAAATGGCATTACTCTAAAGGCAAAAATGCCCCATTATGTGGCAAAAGCCGTTTTATGCTGATCCTCTGGAGCTATGGCTACTTGATTGTAACCCGAAAATCCATCAAGGAAGCTGTAGACTTCTTTGCCTGCCACTCTTTCTAAGAGATGTTCTGTGATGGGAAGCGGATAGTTATCCCGAATAGTGGCTGCATTAACCTTCTTCAAGTTAATGCATACGCGCAGCTTTCCATTTTTCTTGGGCACCACAACGATGGGGGATACCCACTCGGTGTGCTCAATTTCGTAGATAAATCCAGCTTCAACCAGTCTATCTATCTCTTCTTTGATTTTAGCAGCGTAATTATCGTTATATGTATAGGGCTTTTGCTTAGAGGGTTTGGCATCTGAAGTCATGGGGATGGTGTGTGAGCATATGTCCGGGTCAACACCTTTCAAATCCTTGTAACTCCAAGCGAATACATCTCTATATTCTCTTAGCAAGGCAATTAACGCATGCTCTTCTTCCTCTGTTAGGTCATGGCCTATGTACGTGCATCTCTCCTCTCCTTCTTCTAGGGCCACTACTATTTTCTTGGTGGTTTCTTTGTTATCATAGGCCTCTCCTGATTGTGCTTCTCGTTTAGGCATTCTTATCATAACTCTCCTGTCGTCTATCTCATACTTCTTAAAATTTTCTGGGACCTCAAACAAAGATTCTTCCTCTTCCGGTGAGACTTCTCTCTTCTTTCGTTTCTTCCCTTCTTCCTTCGGGGTCACATGTGTTGCTAATCTTACATCGTTTGTAAGCTCTCCATGCTTCTGGGGTTGAAATTCTACTTCATGGAAGTATTCTTCATCTGATGCAAATGGTGGGTCCATAATGATTGACTCTAAATCGGAGTCACTTGCATCCTCATATGCATCAGGGCTAGGTTCGCATTCTTCTAGAACTGCCTCTCCCATGATTGGCTCTATGGAGAAGACTGAAATGTCATAGCCATCCTCATCAGAGTGAGGTGTCCATTGTTCTTCATTGATGGCTACGTCCATTGTTGCTAAGATTTCTGCCCAACCGTGAGGTTCAAATTCTTCGTCTGGAAAAACTACAGGTGCATAGGCTGGGTCTTGGATTGATCTATGGGTTTCTTTCGCACCTACCTCTCTGGCTTTCTCTCTCTTCTCTTCCTCTACTGCTACCTTGCACATCCATAAGTGAGTGTCTTCATGCATCCATGAGGATCCTGACCCTATGGAATGCACAGATTCCGCATCATCTTTGGCTCTATGGATGGGATTCCATTGGATAGGAGGGACGTCTCTATGAGAGTAATCCTTGAGATTGACTTTGGTCGTAACACCTAAGTGTTGCAGGTACAAAGAATTGGTCCCCCAATCCTGTACCACTTGCAACTGTCGCATAAATGGTCTTCCCAAAATCATCTCATAGGCATGATTTTTGCTGAAGTCACATATAGCAAAGCTATGCTCAAACTCAACACCACAAGTGGTGAGAGTTATTCCTTCTAGCAATCCTAAGGGTCTCTCTATGTGACCATCGGCCATTTGCAATTTCATCCTCGTTGGCCTGAGTGCGGGCTTGCCCCAACGCTTCCAAAGGGAAGTAGTGGCAATTGCAACTCCTGCACCTGAGTCCAAAATTGCCTTGGTGGTGTACTCCTGGTAGGTGATGGGAAGATAGGTGTTCCCTTCTTCACCTTCACACATACCTCCTATCTTATCCAAGGGAATTTCTGGCACTTTCCTATGGGATCCTACCCGGGAACGTGGTTTTGCAACTTCAGTTACTTGACTGGCTACATAATTTCGCGCTTTTGGTCTATCCTTAGGCAGTTCTTCCAAAGTGAGATCGCGCTGCACCTTGGCGTTCTTTACTACCTCCGTGTTCCTAGGTATGACTGAGTCGTTGTTCCTTACCATGACTGTGGGTGCTCTCATACACGTGGACTTTGCTTCCCATGGGCCTGTGAAGTGGGGTAGCTCCTGTATGGAATTAGACTCAAAGTCCAATCTCTCGTGAGACTGAGTACTCTCATGTTCCCCGTAAATAGATGGGATGTCTTGTGGGAATTGGTCGTGTGCATCATCCACAAGTTCAAAGGGAGGAGCGACTTCACTTTCGTTATCCCATTTATCTTCTTGAATCTCTCGTAGGAAGTCTGGTGCAAACCGATTCATAGAAGAAGAAGTGTCTGGCTCTGTAGAATTAGGCACATAAGCAACCTGGGAAGGAGGGCTTATTCTATCGTTGGCTCTCTCCTTGTTCTCATAGATGGCTGGAGCACAAACTTCTTGGGGAGGGTTACTTATTCTATTACTTTTCCAAACAGGCTCATACGCTCCCTGAGAAGGGATGAAGGCAACCTGTGGAGGTGCGTAAGCTTTCGAGGGGGGCTCATCTGCCTTTTGGGAGGAAAGATAAGCTTCTTGAGGAGGCTGGCTTATCAGTTCTCTTGCCCTGTCCTTTCTTTGAGGGGCAGGTTCCTTTTCTGATTGTGCAATTAGATTCTCCATTCTTTCTAAGGAGGGAAAGATGTCTGGTTCAGTGGAATTAGCCACATAAACTTTTGATGGGGGATGGGTCATGCTTTTGCTTGCTTTCTCCCTTTCTTGATTTTTTTCTTCCTTGGCCGCTCTGGAAATTATGCCCTCTAACTTCTCTAGAAGTCCATCCAAGTGTAATTGCGTCTTGGTTGAGCCCGAGTAATTGAAAAGGCGACTGGCTTCAAACATAGTTTGAGCCAATGCTACCATTTTCGCGCAAAGCTTTGTTCTTTCTATCTCGAGGTCAGCTCTAGGGTAACACTTGTCATGATCTGTGACATTTGGCCCTTCTTGAATTCTGGCCTAATATGCTTTAAGCATCATGTCTATGTCTTCCGGAATGGGATCAGCTAATATTGATCCTACTCTAGGGGGTGGTGGAATCGTATGACGTGGGTTGGAAGGTGGCGGGTCGGATGGCGATGGGAATGGTGGTGATGGGATAATGTGAGAGGGGGTTTGAGAGGTGATTTCGGTTATCCTAGCTTTGGTTTCTCTTATGCTTTCCTCAAGTTCACTCATCTTTTTAGCCCATTGTCTTTTCATTCTTTCCCGACTATCTTTCCATGCTCTAGTCCTTTTCTTTGTTATGCTCTCGGTTTCACTAGCCTCTGGGCTCTTATCCTAGTTTACCCCTTGATTCTGCTGCAATGCTTGAGCTCTGGTGACTACCTGGACGGGAGCAGTGGAAGTGACACTTCCTGTGGAATCTACCACTAACCCAATAACATTGATAGGAGTGATTTTTGGCATATTATTGGGGTTCTTCGGGCAATCTCGTAAGAGATGCTCTTTTCCACAATCTTGGAAAAAGCCTTGGATCGTCACTGACTGGTTTTGTGGAGGTGGGGGTAAGGGGCAATCACGAATGAGGTGATCTCCTTGGCATCTGTAGCACGGTCCTCTTGGGAATGGAGGTCTTACCTACCTAGGTTGAGGCCTAGGGTTGGGGTTTGCATACATGACGTTTGCGTAATCTGACTCCCAACTAGGTTCAATTGGCTCTTCACTATAGTAGGACTCACCATGTTCTGGAGACTGCATGTAGTACGCCTGGGGACTATCAACATGTGTAGAATCAAAGCTATGGTCATTGGGGTCACTTTCAGAAAGCAAGGATGTTACAGGGACTATAGCTCTGTTCAGGTTCTCTTCTGCAGCAGTGTACTTTGCCGGAATCACATTGGCTGGGGTAGGGGGTTGTTGTGCTAACACAGGTTGAGGCCTTTGTTGGGCTTGATATGGTTGCTGATAAGGTGGCTGTGGCCTGCCATATGGCTGAGGAGGGTACGGGTTCTGGTATCTTCCTTGCTGCGGGTATGGCTGAGGGTAGGGTTGCCTAACTACCTGCTTGTTGTATGGGCAATCTTGTGCGGTGTGATTGGTGTATCTTCGTTCTATGGTGCAATATTGGCTATTTGGATTGACCTGGGGTTGAGCCATAATGGGACACACGTTTGCCATATGGTCGCCACCGCATGTGTAGCACCTCTTCGCTGGGGCAAACCTTGGGATTTGTTTGCTAGTTACACCTAATTTCTGAGCTACTTTCTCAGCGAGTTCCTCAATTGATGTAGATTGCGTGGAAGAGTGACTAGATGCACTATCTGAATCTTTGTAGATTTTGGACAGCTCTAGTTCTTCCCCTAGGTTATCTTCAATGTCAATGCACATGCGTACACACTCTTCTATAGTCCTAGGGTCCTTCAGGTACACATAGGATCTCAATTTCGTACTCAGCAATCCATCAAGGAACAAGGCTACTTGTTTGGCAGGCGTGGGTAGCTCCGAAACAGGGCACCTTTCAAGAAATTGTCTAAATCTTCTTCCTGCCAATCTTACAGTCTCTTGGGGAGTCTGTTTGAAGCTGTGTATCAATGATGAGGTATTGTGTCTTATGCCACTCTTAGAGAACTCTACAATGAAAGCCTCTAGGAGTTGGTCTGGCTCAAACCATGTAAGTGTTGTGTTCCTAAGGGTTAGACCGAAGGCATTGTACTGTGTGAATAGATCCTCCACTTGTTCAGCTCTCAAGACTTGCTTGAACTCCGCCACATGATCATAGGGATCTCCTGTGCCATCAAAGTAATTCTTCATGGACTTAACGAGCTGGGTCGGTCTCAAAGTTCTTGTGTGCTCTCTAGGTCTCGGCAGAGGGAATCCATCCACATTTCTTTGGTTCCTGTGAGCTCTAAGTATCTCAGGTTCTACCCTATTCGTCTCCGTCCTCGTTCTTTCTCTGCCCACTGGGTTGGCAAAGCTTACTTCTGGTCTATCTCTACTTCTGTCTCTTTGCATTCCATGAGCTTGGGATGTTCCAGCTCCGGGGTGACCATAGGGTACATTCGCTCTTGGTTGGGGGAAAACGAATTCACCCTTCCAAGTGTAAGCATGCCTATCATTTTCTGTCACCACAAAGATCCTTTCCGAAGTGTGATCTAAGTAGGTCACTCTACCTGGGCTATCCGGATCCTTAAACTCATAGATCATGATAGTTCCTATGTCAGCTGGCTGATTAGATTTATATCTCCAAAAGGCTTC
Organism: Ceratopteris richardii; assembly: GCA_020310875.1. Classification (NCBI taxonomy): domain Eukaryota; kingdom Viridiplantae; phylum Streptophyta; class Polypodiopsida; order Polypodiales; family Pteridaceae; genus Ceratopteris; species Ceratopteris richardii. Next base: position 125,169,851 of record CM035416.1, on the reverse strand, counting down.
GTCAGTTTCTCAATTGAGGAGCAACTCTATGCTCTTGTTGTCTTGGGGCACCCACTCAGGTGTGATAATCCTAGTGAGAACAGATTTGCCTCGGGGGGTTCTAGGTTCTACGCCCATATTTCCTTGTTCTAAGTCACCTAAGTCCGCTTCTGAGATTACATTCCCAAATTCATTTGTCCTGTCTGGGTGACTGGTGACTACGTATATGGTTCCTTCTTTATCCAGGTATGCACGGTTTTCAAACTTGACTGCTGGGTGCTCTAGTCCAATGGATTGATCAGGATTTTTAATCTGGACCACGGATCTTCCTAGGCCGTCCTCATAGATGCTAGCACCTAATCGGTTGGTCCTAAGGTATTCCAATTGTGTTTTGTAAGGGCCTTCTACCCTGTACAAGTATGGCACACCTGAACTGCCCGTAGGTCTTTCCATGCCTTGAGACATCCCTGATTCACTGGTATCAGAGCTAGGGTAATGAGAGTGGTGACTCAACTGCTGGGCCCAAGACCTTGCAGTGTGATTGACACTAGCCTCTGAAGACCTAAGGCTTTGTCTTTCTCTTACTAGGTGTCGTCCTGATCTAAGGTTCATATGCCTAACTGATTAGCCCAATTTTTTCCAAGTACAACCGCGTTTCTGAGTCCTTTTGTATCGGTCACTTGGTTCTTTTTATGTTGATTATCGTGTTTATACTCTTGTCTGATATCACGTCGTTAGGAATACTTGAGTTTAATTTCGCATTTGAATTTGGTCGTGTCACGTTAGGTTCTTTTCCTTTAGAGTTGTCGTTCACGCACACACAGGTTATCTCTTGACTTGCACTTGATTTCTTAGATAGTCTTTGATTTATCTCGTGCCTATCGTTGCCTGGAATTACTCCTAACACTACCCGCACTTAGCCTAAACTAAGAATTGACAGAGGGTGTTGCAGGTTTTCCAACCTTGAGTTCCTTTCCTTGTATGGTTGCCCTGGTATGCCCAGGACACGTATTCCCAAGCCTGCACTTACTCTTGCTTTGCGTACCCTTCGCTGCTCTCAAAGGACCTGTAAAAGGCCCACTGTTAGCTCAAGACTTAAATTCAAAAGACAGAACCAATCACTTTCATTCATGTAACACTTCACCAATTGGCACTATGATTTTTTGGACACAACTCTAGAGACCCCTGAACTTTGTTCTCCCTGGGTATGGTCAACTTCAAAATACCCTATCTAATATTCCTTATCTTAATTTAACCATAACGGATTTCGTATGAGAAAGTTATGCCGGTTCAGGGTTTTGGGGCTAAAATAGGATTGAGCTCGGTTATCAGGCAAACAGGAATTCTAGAGTTACTTGGGTTGTGTCCTCGTAATGCAATGCTACACCCTTGTGTTTGTCCCACACTTGGCCAGAATTTAGACCACTACTTTTGCCTTAAAAATTTGACCTAAATTGCCCTTCTAACGTGTTCGCAAAGTCTGTCGGTCGCGATTGACAGGTCAGTCGCGATCGACGTGTCGATCGCGATTGACAGGTCCGTCGTGGCTGTCAGTCGCGATTGACTGGTCAGTCGCGATTGACAGGGGTTACGAAAAGTCAATCAGTCGTGGTCAAAGGGTCGTTGACTCTGTCGGTCGCGATTGATGGGTCGATCGCGAT
>CM035416.1:125160711-125163211 GCA_020310875.1 Ceratopteris richardii | reverse complement strand
TGAAAAGGATCAATCGGATACCCTTGAAGCTCAACCTATGCTTTCTGTGCTTATTGCAGCCTACGCTTTCTGTGCTTATTGCAGCTGATTGATGTAATCTATAACTTGAAGGATTATAAGCCTGAATTCATAAGGATTATGAGTCTGATTCCATATTCATGTAGGTTTCCAGCTTTGACTTGCAATTATGTGCAGATAAGGAGCCTTAAGTTTTTTGTTGTTCGCTGCTACTAAGCCTATGATTATCATGTTCATTCTAAATGAAAAGAGATAAAAGTCATGTTCCTTATCTTCCTATGAATTTCCGATCATATTTACTCTAAAATGTGTCAATAGCTATGGGTTGAACGAGTAGATATCCATTTCTATTTTATTGAATGTGCATACTATGCACACATACATATTTATTCCATTGGCCCACATGCAGGTTGGAAGTTCAAGGAAGAGAGCATTGCCTTCCCAACTCATAGCCCCCCCTCTCTCTCCTTGCTAACAGAGAAGTTTCTATGCATGTAATTGGCTGCTGATCAACACATGCTTGGGGGTTGCCATCTCTCACATGTTCCATCTCTCCCTTGCTTCACCTTGAATGCAGCCTTACAGGAAGATTCAAGTTGCCATGGACTTTTCATGGTGATATACAAAGAACGTCTAGCAAGATCTTGGTTGAGTTGTAGCTACAACTTTGAGAAGTGTCAATGCTGAATGCCGACCACTGCCACTCCACCAATGATTCCCCAAGGTCTGCAGCGAAGGTGAGGTCTAGAAACGTGGCTCGGAATCTATGGATAAAAGATGGCAGCCCCATCGCTACCATACTCCTTCACATGCTATGGCACCTCCAAAATATTTTGCAGGTTGTGAAAGTGCTAGATAAATTATTGAGCTTTATGAAGATAGAGTTGACATCTTTTTTATCTTTTTATCTTGTGGCACTCTACATCTCTCAGTACTCATTGTTAATGTGTGTTTCCCACCCTTTTGAGGCCAACATGTTTTCGAGTGTTACAAGATCAAAGAAAGCAAATAGACGCTCATGGGCTTGGAGCTTAAGACTGCAACAATCTACATACGTTATGGTAGAAGACCAATACTTACACATAATGTGAAATAAACCTTCTGAAACTGACTAATGCCTTTTTGGTGATTCATTACAAAGTCTTGTCTACATTGCTATGCATATTAGGATCGTCCAATCCTCTATCTCGAAGGAATTCTGGACAAGTCCTCAGGAACTGAATGAAGCATTCTAGTATAATCTACATAGAAGAAACATGTTGTAAAATTGGAGGACTACTCAGAGCTTGCAACACTCCATATGATTAATGCAGGGGTTGCTTTCTTGAAGTGCTTAGATGCCACTCCTAGTTTTGTTGTTTTGCAAGCTGAGTATGAGTTTTGGTTGGGGTTGTGTGAATGCCCCACTTAAGGGGATTGTGTCCACACACTCTATCTCTATTTGTAGATTATGTTAGACATGCTTTATACTTGGATTTTGGGTTTATGTTCTTATTGCAATGTGTCATGCTCTTGACATCGGGTGGCTTTTTTGTGACTGCCCCATGGGGTTTATGTCCAAAAACTCTACTTATGCTTTGAACTGCAATCTGTTTTGATTAATTATTGATTTGCATCCTTGAGAAATCGAATTCTATATGTTTTCATTTGTTAACTGCAATGACGTAAGGATGTGTGCTGAGTCACTTGGAAGCCAGTAATGACACAATGAATTGAAGGCACGAAAGAATCACGACTACATTGTTCTACATGGTATTTAATCACACATGCATTCCTTGATCATTAAGGTGAAACCAAGAGCTTAACATTTGAGGACGCCCTTTCTGGCTTCAAAATTCATATTGACTAAGCATCCAAGAGGACTTGGAAAATTATAGGTCATTTGATGCCTCTATTTCATGGAACCTCAATTGGTTTGAGTATATGTACCTCGGGAACTTCATATCAAAAGTTGTTGACATTGTGAATGAACCTCATGGATTTGTTTCCAAAATCCAACACCTGCATGTGGGGAGATCTTGTTTTGAGTATCCCTGTGGCTTTGTTGACCATCTAGAAAGCTTGATTTTTCTCTCTTTGACCACCAAAGTTAGAAAAGAGATATGTGGTGCACATGCACTTTAAGGTCATGATAAATTCTTTGGCTATGCTGTTGAGATTTTCACAGGATTGGAAGAACATTTTGTAGCTCACCCAAAGACAACCGAACTCTTAATTTCTTGTGACTGCCCATAGGTTGGGGTTTGTGTTCAAGAAACCTTGAATTTTTGAAAGGCACTCTTATGGAATGGAGGGCTAAGTATCTATTTTCTTGATGACTCACTTGCCCTTTTGATTTAAGTGCCATCTATGCTTTTTGATAATTCTTGGCATTGCAGGTTTTGAAGCCCCGCCAAGGAGTGATACACATGTTGGGTTTAAATGATTGTTGAATTCTTTAGGCACCTAATATCTATGCATTTTATGATCTTCTTGCTTGATA
>CM035416.1:125143211-125155711 GCA_020310875.1 Ceratopteris richardii | reverse complement strand
GCAAATTAAGCTCCATAAATAACTGCTTAATCCACATTAGCTCACATGTGACTTGAGCCAAAGCTCTATACTCAGCCTCCGTGGAAGATAATGCCACCGTGGGTTGCTTCTTTGAAATCCATGAGATGATCTTGCTACCTAGCATGACTAGGTAACCACTTGTACTTCTTCTATCCTCCTTCGAACCGGCCCAATCGGCATCAGAATAAGCTTTGACCTGCATATCATCATCAAATGAATAGAACAATCCTTCATTTATAGTGGCCTTGAGATATCGTAACATTCTGCTTGCAGCTTGCAAGTGTGTAGTCCTTGGACTATGCATAAATTGTGATAACACTCCAACTCCATATGCTATGTCAGGCCTAGTTATTGTGGCATAATTGAAAGAGCCTACAATAGATCGATAGAAAGTTACATCCTCTTATGGCTCTCCATCAATGGAGCTTACCTTTACATTAACTTCCATGGGATTTGAAATAGGCTTGCAATGTAGCATCCCCAACCTCTCAAGTAGGTCTAGAATATACTTCCTTTGTATGAGCATAATACCTTCTTCTTTGTATACAACTTCAATGCCAAGAAAATACCTAAGATCTCCAAGATTAGATATCCTAAACTCCTTTCCAAGCTTTGTCTTGATCTCCTCAATGCCCTTTGTATCATTACCTGTGATGATAAGATCATCTACATACACACACATGTAGACTACAAGTTCTCCTCTTTGTTTGATGAAGAGAGATGGATCCACCTTGCATTGATTGTAACCACATTTGATCAAATAGTCCACCAATGTTTGGTTCCAAGCCCTTGGAGCTTGCTTTAGGCCATAAAGTTCCTTCTTCAACCTACAAACATGATGTGGAAACTCTTTATGAACAAAACCTAGTGGTTGCTCCATGTATAACTCTTCTTCCAAGTCTCCATTCAGAAAGGCATTCTTGATATCCAATTGGAAAAGCTTCCATCCTTTGTTAGCAGCCATTGCAATGAGTGTCCTAATGGTGCTCATCTTTGCCACGGGGCTGAATGTCTCTTCAAAGTCCACTCCATAGGTTTGTGCGAAACCCTTGGCGACCAATCTTGCTTTGAACCTAGAAATAGATCCATCTGAATTCCTCTTTTCTTTATACACCCACTTATTACCTATTACCTTCATGTTCTCCTTCTTGGGCACTAGAGTCCATGTTTGATTTTCCTCAAGTGCGTTGATCTCTTCTTGCATTGCCTCTTTCCATTTGGTGTACCTGCTTGCATTTTCATAGCAATCGGGCTCATGATCTTCTACTACTTTGTTCATATATGCATAATGTGTTGCCATGTATGAATCATAAGTAAACATTTGATTTGGATACTTAACTCTAGAAGACTTCCTTTCTTCACCTTTTGGAGGAATAAACCTCCTTTGCCTTGGGAACTTGATCTCTTTCTTTGACGTGGCTTCTTTCTCCATCATGTGTCCTTCATCATCTTCAACTTCATTACCTTCTTCATCCAACTCCACCAATGTTGCTTTGCCTTTGTTGGTTGATTGTGCTTCATAGCTTGATGAAGATCTCCCCCTCCATGGTGAGTTCATGCTTGAGCTATCTTCATTGATGGAACACCTTGGGCCGCTTAGCTCTAGGTCGATTTGTTCTTCGTCATGTCCATGCTTTTCTTCTTCATAGTCCTGCATACAATCATAGTTCTTATACCAAGAGAGTAGCTCATCAAATGCTACATCCCTTGATATCCTCAAGTCCTTTGTGTTTGGGTTGAAGCACCTGTAACCTTTATGATCATTTGATTATCCTAGAAACACACACTTTTCTGCCTTTGGTTGTAGCTTGTGGCTCAATTCACTTGGCACATGTACATAACAAGTACATCCAAATATCTTCAAGTGGGAAAGATCAGGTTTCTTACCATAATAGGCTTGATATGGTGTCAAGCCATGGATCCCTGAGGTAGGAGCCCTATTCATTACATACACGGCGGTATTTGTTGCATCACTCCAAAACATGTTAGGTACATTCATCTCATTAAGCATTGCTCTAGCGATCTCGGCAATGTATCTATTCTTTCTCTCTGCTACTCCATTTTGTTGGGGTGTGTACTTGCATGTTACTTCCCTCTTGATGCCCAGATCCATTAAAAATTTATAAAATTCATTGGAGAAATATTCTCCCCCTCCATGGGACCTTAGCTTCTTGATATATGTACCTGTTTCCTTCTCTACCATTGCCTTGAATGCTTTGAAACATGTAAACACATCTGATTTGTTTTTGATGAAATAAATCCAAACCATCCTTGTGCAATCATCTATAAAAGTGACAAAGTACTTGTTACCTCCAATGGATTGCTCTTTGGTTGGCCCCCACACATCTGTATGTATCAACTCCAATGGATGTTGGCTTATGTAGCCACTCTTCTTGAATGGAAGTCTCGCTTGCTTCCCTAGTTGACAAGATTCACATAAATGCTTCATACCTTGTCCTTGGAAGTTGGGAAGACCTTCAACCAGTCTCTTCAATTGCATTTCCTTCATTCTTTGTATGTTGATGTGACCTATCCTCTTGTGCCACAAGTCCAACTCCGAAATCCTCTTGTTTCCATATGTGAAGTAGACATGTTGAGTGGAATGAGAATTTACCTCCAAAGTGAAGAGTCTCCCTTGCTTCTTTCCTCTTGCTATGACCTTGTAACCTTGCTTAGGGTTCTCCACAAAGGATCCACCTTTGATGAACCTTACTTGATAGCCTCTTTCAACCATTTGCCCAACGGACACCAAGTTCTTTATCATAGTAGGTACATGCAAGACATCCTTGAGACATCTTCCTTCCTCCTTGTCATCCAAAGCTACATCTCCAACATGGGAGCTCTCATGGGCTGTATCATCACCTGTTTCTACATGTCCTTTACCTTTGGGAACATGTAGATTAGTAAACCAAGAAGCATTGCAACTCATATGGTTGCTACATCCACTATCAATATACCAAGTGTTATCTACTTTGCTTGAATTCCCATTCATGTGCATCATCAAGAGATTGTCATTTTTTGAACTTGTAGAAGCATAATTACCTTGGCCTTTGTATGAAGAACCTTGATTATAGCTCCTTTGGTTTCCTCCTTGGTAGCAATCTCTAGCATAGTGGCCAAACTTGCCACATATGTAACATCCTTCGCCATCTTGATTCCTGTTTTGTTGATGTCGTCCTCCTCTTCCTCTTGTTCTTCCTCTCCCTCTTTGTGATGAGGTGACTTGGTCATGTACTTGATTGCTTGAGTGGCCTTGCCTTCCTCCAAACCTTCCTTGCCCCTTCCTTGTCCTCGTCTTCCTTTGCCCCTTTGATTACCTGCATAGAAAACTTGTGCATCCTTGCTTTTAGTTGAACTTCCACCTATGTTCATTTCTTCTGTGACCATGAGAGCAACCAATTGCTCAAAATCGGCAAGATAAACCCTTACATAAATTGAAGTGGTAAAGGGTTTCCACTTCGCATCATCTCTCAAACCATTGAGAGTATAAGCCACAAGATCGTCATCGTCTACATGGCTTCCAATGGATCCCAATGGATCCCTAAATCTCCATGGTTGATAGTTCCCTTTGTCTAGCTTTTCAATTTGACTGTTGAAGTCTCCCATATCTAGTCTTTGATACTTGACCTAGCCCTTAGCTAATGCTCCAATGTGTGTAAAATAAAAATGATGCTCTAAGGTTACCTCAATCCAAAGCTTTCCTTAGATGGACACCTTGTGCTCTTGAACCTTTGAGTAGAATAGCTCCCCCTTGATGTGAGCTACCTCCAAGAAGCTTTTGTTGATGCAAATCTTCAACCACCAACTCCAAGAGGTCTTCTTGATTGTATGTGATACCTCCAAGATTCCCAAATGCTCTGATACCACTGATGGGGGAAGTATCTCAACCCCTAAGCAACGACGAAGCGGGAATGACCTCCACAGGTATCCTTCTTTGACCTCTGCACACCAAAAATGCTCTTACTCAGAGCTTATGCAGACAACTCCAGGGAGATTTTTTAGACCTGTAGTAGACACCAAGGGCTTTTCAACAAATCAAATTTCACTTCAAATGGATGCTTACAAAAAGAGAAACAATGTCTACAACATGAGCTAGTTGAATGCTCACAACTGCTAGTCAAGCAGAGACCTCACTTCACTCCAGCAAGCTTTTCTCAGAGATTATACAGAGAATGAATCCCAAACTTGCGAAACTTTAGAGCACTCTACTAGCTACCCAATGACACCAAAATCATAGCAAATTGATAAATAGAGAACGATAACCAGCCCTTACAACAGAGAGCAAAATATTTCCAATAGAGCCTACACACAGAGAGAGAATCAATCACACAACTTCACTAAAATGAATGTTGCTCCCATACTACTTAGAGAATGCTCCAGCGAATTTGTGAGAATAAAATAGACTCTAATAGATATCCAATGAGACAAGAATTACATCAAATAGATACAATATGAGGGAGAACCATTTCTAACAACTCAGGGGTGACTATATGTATATGTATATGTATATGTATATGTATATGTATATGTATATGTATATGTATATGTATATGTATACGTATATGTATATGTGTATGTATATGTATATGTATGTGTATATGTATATGTATATGTATATGTATATGTATATGTATATGTATATGTATACGTATATGTATATGTGTATGTATATGTATGTGTATGTGTATATGTATATGTATATGTATATGTATATGTATATGTATATGTATATATATATGTATATGTATATGTATATGTATATGTATATGTATATGTAGATGTATATGTATATGTATATGTATATGTATATGTATATGTATCTGTATATGTATATGTATATGTATATATATATGTATACATATATGTATATATATATGTATATGTATATGTATATGTATATGTATATGTATAATGATATGTACATGTATATCTTTATGTATGTATATATATATATATATATATATATATATATATATATATATATATATATATATATATATATATATATATATATATATATATATATATATATATATATATATATATATATATATATATATATATATATATATATATATGTATGTATATGTATATATATGTATTTGTATATTCTTATTTATGTGTATATAAATATACATATCCATGATTATTTACATTTATATGTATATGTATATAAATATGTATATGTATATGTATAGGTATATGTATATGTATATGTACGTGTACATATACGTGTATGTATATGTATATATATGCATATATGTATATGTATATGTACATGCATATGCATATGTGTATACGTACATGTATATATATATGTATGTGTATATGTATATGTATATGTATACATATATGCATATACGTGTATGTATATGTATATATACGCATATATGTATATGTATATGTACATGCATATGCATATGTGTATACGTACATGTATATATATATGTATGTGTATATGTATATGTATATGTATATGTATATGTGTATGTATTGTTAGACGGCCGCCAGAGTAGGACAAATGTATGCCGGATGTAACGGAGTTCCTTGAATTACGCGCGAAAAATTGGTACGCGCATTCTGTAAACATCTTTTTAAAGTAATGGAAAAAGAGTGATCGAGACCCGTTTTTTGTCTCAGAAGTTGTTTGAGTACTGTCTGAGTGGTGTGGTAACATCAAGATATTGAATCATATTCCTATATTGTTCTGTTTAGTCTGTTCGTCTATTCCTACTGTAGTGCAGAATAATGAACGTGTAGTATCGAGTGTGAATCTGTTGTTGACAGTTGTGTTCTGTATTCACGGTTGATTCCGTTCACAGGGAAGGACTAATATGTATAATAGTATGAACTACGAGTTGGAGCACTGATAAGCTTGGTGATGAGTTAAACTGTGATTAGTATGACGGTTGATTGATTTCGGCATATGATAAGCTTGTACACCCTCTGGTATGGTCGTATGTCTGATTACTATCTGGTATACCTGTCTGTTCTGAAGAAGTGTGTAGTGATTCGCATAAGTTTAGTAAGTTGAGTAACTCTATTAGTCTGCAAGTCAGAACCAGACTACTGCTCCATTACCATAGCAGATTAGTCTGTAAGTTCGGCGTCCTAATACGCAGAAATAGTTACTAGTCAGTTAAAACTAAGTATTTGAGCTAAGACGCGATAAGAGTATTTGTGGTTATGTAAGGATTTGGGAAAATAGTACGGGGCCTCTGTCAAACAGACCCCTACCACTCCCAAGAACCCACTCGATCTGACAACGCCTTTCGGTAATTGAAAGTTTAATATAGTTTACGGTGAACCTCTATTTTATGTTAAATACTTGCTCGGTACGATTTCGGATAATTATTAAAACAGCGTAACTGTGTAACATTTAACAATATATGTATATGTATATGTATATGTATATGTATATGTATATGTATATGTATATGTATATGTATATGTATATGTATATGTATATGTATATGTATATGTATATGTATATGTAAATGTATATGTATGTGTATATGTATAAGTGTTGGTGCAGACCAATCACCAATTGAAGATTTGAAGGACAAAGGATGGAGATAAGAACAATTTGTGAATCAAAGGAGGTGGTTACATTCACAGATTTAAAGACATGTACACATATGTACATTAGTGAAGACATAGATCACTTATACTTTTGTCTAGTTATACGCTTGTACATATTTGCCTATAAATACTTTGGAAAAATGTCGGGGCATGAGAGGAGACAATGAGAGAGTATGAGAATAGTGTATTGGGAGTTGTAAAAGTCATTAGACTTCCTAGAAGTGAGTTGAACTCTCTCTCATAACTCAGTTGTAAATTTCTGAGAAATAGAAGAAAAGTTGCGCCCGAAGTTTTCGTGTCTTCTCCTTCTGTGGTAAAGCTTTTGTGGAATGCTTTTGTACAAGTCTAAGTCTAGAGTTAATCAACCTCTGTACAAAGTTTTAGCTTTCAATTGTTATCAGGTTAAGAGAATTGTGTGTAGGAACATTCATATGTAAAGAATGTTCACAGTCTTCTGAAACAGGCGCAGATTTCGAGTTCAATGAAATGAGTAGTGCTCAGTGCACAGTGTAAAGTTTTACACATATGATAGCTCAAAATCTAAGTTGAGAGATAAGCTATCTACAGCTAAAAGGATTTGATAAAACGGGTTTGACATTGTGAGAACTAAAGCTAAGAAGTTAGGGGTGTCCAAATCGACTTCTCAGAAATGCAGATTCAGACATAGGTAACTTGTGAAGTAGATTTCTCAAGATCTATTGAATCTTTTGAAGTGATTTGACTTGGAGGAGGTGCGCAATCTTTAGGTGACACCTTGTGGAAAGTTTCATAAAAAACTTTACACATTTACTCAGTCAATGAGAAAGATATATGCAGCAGACTTTCTGAGTAATTTACTTCTTCACAGTTTGTTCAAGAATTTGATATTTGATCATTGATCTCTTAAATTGGTGAAGGTTTTGACTTACTCTTGATATAGAGGTGTTCTAAGTTCAAGAGTAGGTTGTTCTTTTGGAGATTAACACTCTCCATCAGTGGTATCGGAGCAGGAAGCATCAGAATCAAGGAAAGGGAGACTCCGACTACTGCAGAAATACAAACTTTACATCCTGAAGGATCAAAAGGACAAAGATTGAAGAAAGCTTGAAGGAAGACACATTGAAGTTGTCAAAAGGATCAGAAGAAGTAATATTCGAAGTCAAGGTACATTTATTCCTCATAAAGTTTAAAGATATGTTAATAAGGTGAAGGAAGATGGGAGATTCTCTTCAGATAGAGAAATTGGATGGAGAGAACTATCTTGCATGGTCAATGAGGATGGAAGCTCATCTAATGAGCAAAGATTTGATAGCTTACATTACAGGAGAAGAAGAAAAGCCACAATTCAGAGATCCTAGTGTTCCAACTAGGGAAGAATTATCAGATTTGAAGAATTGGATGAAAAGAGATGCTCAAGCTAGGAGCATAATCTATATGGCAGTCAATGACTACTTGCTACCTCACATTAAAGGTCTTGAAAGTGCAAGTGAGATATGGAATGCTTTGGAGGAGCATTTCCAAAACACTACAAAGTCAAGAAAGGCATCTTTATGGGCATAGTTTACTACTTTCAAGAAGAAGGCTTCACAATCAATATCTGATTATGTGACAAAGATGAAGGACATTGCAGATGCATTAGGAGAAGTGGATGAAGACATTGAAGAAGATAAATTGGTAAGGCAAATTCTCACAGGACTAAGAGGTGATGAGAAGTGGAAGCCTTTTATTTTATCTACAAAACTTTCATTGGATCATTTCAATCCTGATTTGAATCAATTGTTAGGACATATGCTAACTTTTGAGAATGATATCAAAGGAGATGTTGACAAGAGTGCAAGTCATGCAATGTACTCTAAAGACAAGAAGAAAACTAACAAAGGAAAGCAACAAGCAAATGAAGAAGAAGGCACAACTAGTCAAGCCAACTTCCTAAGAGGAAGAGGAGGTGGCAAAGGTAGAGGAAGAGGCAGGAGTAACAAAGATGGATCCAAAGCTTGCTGGATTTGTGGTAAGACAAATCATTTAGCCAATGATTGTTGGCATAACACTCAAAGTAATGGAGGATATAATCAGAACTATAATTCAAGAGGAAGAGGAGGCAGAAATCAAAGAGGTAATTTCAGAGGTAGAGGTAGTAGGGGTTACTTTGGAAGAAATGCAGGTAGAGGTTTCCAAAGTCAACAATATAACAATACCTACTACAATTATGCTTCAGATCAGAAGGAAGATTCAACATTGATAATGAATGCAACTTGTGAAAGGTAGAATGAAGATCAAAGAGTCTTCTACATTGACTCAGGGTGTAGCAATCACCTAAGTGGTAATATAGCCTTGATGACTGATTTGGAGAATAAGGTATCTAATCATGTTGTTCAAACAGGTGACAACACAAAGCACAATGTGAAGTCAATTGGATCAGTGAAGGCCAAGGATGGTAGCACCTTATTGAGTAAGGTCTTGTATGTTCCTATAATTCCTAAGAATTTGATAAGTGTAGGACAAATTGTGGAAAAAGGTTATGAAGTAAGGTTCACTAATGAAGGAGTGCTTGTGGAAGACCCTAGCAATGGGTATAAACAAATTGTTTCAGGAAAGAAAGAAGGAAGATTTTTCACATTGAAGATTCAAGGTAATGTTGGTCATGCCTTGTTCACTTATGGAGGACATAAGATCTCTGAGTTAGATCTTTGGCACAAGAGACTTGGACATTTCAATGAAAGAGGTATTAAAGACATGATTAATAATGGTTCAGTGCTTGGATTGCCTAATGTTGCAAGTCAACATATGACATACAGATGTGAGGCATGTCAATTAGGTAAGGCTCATAAACAACCCTATTCTAAGCATGGGTTTATGTATTCAGAGAAACTTGAGTTGGTAGACACAGATGTGTGGGGACCATCAAAGGACTTCAGTATCAATGGCTCAAGGTATTATGTGATTTATGTTGATGATGCTACCAGGTGGATCATTATCTATGTAATCAGAGATAAGTCAGAAGTATTCAATACCTTCAAACATTATCATATGTATGTAGAGAGAATTACAGGACATAAGTTGAAGAGACTAAGGTCAGATGGAGGGGGAGAGTATTTCTCTAATGAGTTCAGTGATTACTTGTGGAATGCAGGTATAAAAAGAGAGGTTACTTGCAGGTACTCTCCTCAACAAAATGGTGTAGCAGAAAAGGAGGAATAGGACTCTTGTTGAATTTGCAAGATCCATGATGAAGGAGAAAAATTGCCCAAATTATTTGTGGGCTGAGGCTGTAAATACAGCTACTTATTTGGTTAATAGGCTACCTTGTAAAGCCTTGCAGGGTATGACACCATATGAGGCATGGTGGGGTAAGAGACCTACATTAGATCATTGCAAAGTATTTGGATGTTTGGCCTATGCATATGTGCCATCACAATTAAGGCACAAATTGGAACCTAAAGTTGAAAAATATGTGTTTATTGGTTATGATGATAAGCAGATGGGATACAGGTTGTGGAATCCATCCACAAAACATTTTCTTGTATCAAAAGATGTTACATTTGATGAGCAAGGTACTTGGTATGCAGGTACTATCAATATTAATACAGATGATGAAGAAATTGTGAGTCAAAGGAAAGGTAAATCAAAGGTTCAGATATTTGATGAGCAAGAGAATAATGAAGTGCAGGTTGAAGTGGAAGAGACACCAAGATTTGATCCTGAATGTGAAGAACCAGAAACCTCAAGAAGTGGAGAACTTAGGAGGTCTACAAGGAACAAATGGCAACCTACAAGGTATAGCTATGATACTTCATTCTTGACTACTAAGGATTATGCTTACATGATTAAAGCAGATGAAGACCCTTCTACATATGAAGAGGCAAAAGGTAAAGAGATTTGGGAAAAAGCTATGCAAGAAGAATATGATGCATTGATGGAGAATCAAACATGGGATTTGGTTCCAAAACCAAATAGTCAGAAGATCATTGGATGCAAGTGGGTCTATAAGACAAAGAGATTTGCAGATGGAAGTGTGCTAGATACAAAGCTAGACTTGTTGTAAAAGGGTTTGCTCAGACATATGGTATTGACTATGATGAGACTTATAGTCTAGTGGCAAAGATGACAACCATCAGAACACTCATAGCAATTGCTGCATGCAAAGGTTGGAAATTGTGTCAATTAGATGTGAAGAATGCTTTTTTGAATGGTTATATTTCAGATGATGTTTTCATGGAGCAACCTCAAGGATTCAAAGATGGAAGATATCCAGATCATGTGTGTAAGCTCAAGAGAGCTTTATATGGCTTGAAGCAGGCCCCAAGGGCATGGAACTATAGGCTTGTAAAGTTCCTAAAGGAACTTGGATTTCAAGTTTCAAAAGCAGATAGTAGCTTGCTTGTTAAAGCAAGTGATGATGGGTTCATTTACATATGTATATATGTTGATGATATAATTCTTACAGGTACAGATGAGAAAGGAATACAAAGTCTAAAGAAGCAAATGGATAAAGAGTTCAAAATCAGTGACTTGGGAGATTTGTCATACTTCTTGGGCATGGAGATTTCATACACTCAACATGGAGTGTATGTGACTCAAGAAAGGTATTTGAAGAATTTGTTAACCAAGTTTAAAATGAATGATTGCAGAGTAGCACCTACTCCAATGGAGGTGAATCACAAATTAAGCAGATTTGGAGGTGAAGGGTTCAAGGACATGAAGCAATATCAGAGTTTGGTTGGTAGTCTTATCTATGCTACATTAAGTAGGCCTGATTTATCATATGCAGTTGGGGTGTTGTCTCAATTTATGCATTGTCCTAGGAAAGAGCATTGGATTGCAGGTCAAAGAGTGTTGAGGTACATTAAGGGTACACTCAAAGAAGGTTTGTATTATGGTTTTACATCAGATACAAATATCAAGATCTATAGTGATGCAGATTGGGCAGGTAATCCAGATGATAGAAGGTCAACCTATGGATACATGTGTTATGTGGGAGATAAGTTAATCTCTTGGTGCTCAAAGAAGCAACATACAGTTGCTTTGTCATCTACAAAAGCAGAGTACAAAGGCATGGTTGAAGCTGCAAAAGAAGTGATATGGCTTAAGACTCTCATGAAGAGTTTTGATACTATACAGAGCATACCTATCATTTATGGTGATAACATGAGTTCATTATATGTAGCTGCTAGTCCTGTTTTTCATGCCAGGACCAAACACATTGAGATACAGTATCACTTTCTAAGAGAGAAGGTGATGGATAAGGAGATTGAAGTTATACATACTTCAACAAAAGATCAGATAGCTGATATGCTTACAAAAAGTTTAGATGGACCAAAGTTACAGAAGTTCAAAGACATGGCAGGCATAAAGAAGATAAGAGAAACCTCAATTGATGATTGAGGGGGAGCTATTGGTGCAGACCAATCACCAATTGAAGATTTGAAGGACAAAGGATGGAGATAAGAACAATTTGTGAATCATAGGAGGTGGTTACATTCACAGATTTAAAGACATGTACACATATGTACATTAGTGAAGACATAGATCACTTATACTTTTGTCTAGTTATAAGCTTGTACATATTTGCCTATAAATACTTTGGAAAAATGTCGGGGCATGAGAGGAGACAATGAGAGAGAATGAGAATAGTGTATTGAGGAGTTGTAAAAGTCATTAGACTTCCTAGAAGTGAGTTGAACTCTCTCTCATAACTCAGTTGTAAATTTCTGAGAAATAGAAGAAAAGTTGTGCCCGAGGTTTTCGTGTCTTCTCCTTCTGTGGTAAAGCTTTTGTGGAATGCTTTTGTACAAGTCTAAGTCTAGAGTTAATCAACCTCTGTACAAAGTTTTAGCTTCCAATTGTAATCAGGTTAAGAGAATTGTGTGTAGGAACATTCATATGTAAAGAATGTTCACAGTCTTCTGAAACAGGCGCAG
>CM035416.1:125110711-125138211 GCA_020310875.1 Ceratopteris richardii | reverse complement strand
AGATATTGGCAATTTACTGCTCACTGGTCTATGTGTGTAGAGCCCCGAGAATGATGGGCATGTTCCAGAAATTGATGAAACTTGTTCTCAGTGCTCAGTCCATCATTTGAAGTGTTTTAACTTGGATTGGAAAGCTTGCTAAGTCTATTTGCTATGCCCAAAATGAACTTTTCTAATTCCTACCAGGTTGAGAGCACTGTTCATTTTTTCTAGCAGGTGTATGTCCAAAAATAGCAAGTTTTGGGAGCTAGTCATTTCGCAACTAGTCTGTCTTGACTTAAACTTTTGGGATACATGTTCCAAAATACTTGGCTGATATTTTGGTGGATTTAGGAAGCTTAAAGGGTCTACGAATCAACTCTGAAGTCTCAGTTGGCTGGTGTGAAGCTGGTTGTAGTAGCACTGTTGGAAGGAGTATTTTTGGAAAGCATTTTTTAATGTAAAAAATTAGTAAAAAGCCAAAAAACTTGTAAAATATTTATGCAATGGTTGTAAAAATAAGGAAGAGTCTTCCTTATGGGGTTGAGGACCTCATGTAATTTTTGTAGAATTTTTAGAAACTCTTAGATAGCATTTTTTAGAAAATTAGAGAAAAAGACCTAATTTCAAGTGTGAAAAGGGACACTTGAAAATGTATATAAGTCAATTTTCTCTATTTTGGAGAGGTTGGTTAATCATTTGCTCAAGCTATCAATAGAGAAGAAAGAGTTTCTGCAAAAATCGTGTTTTCTCCTGTGAGTGTGTATTTTCTTTGATGTGTGAGCTTGTCTCTTGCTTAATCATGGAGATTTGTGAGTCACATTTGTGTATTACTGAGTAAGTTGTATGAAGAGAGAGACCTATTGCTGTAATGAGTGGAAAAGGACTGAGGAAAGTTCCAAAATTGTGAAAATCGTCTGATGGTACAGAATCGCGATTGTCTCGTCTCTGTGATACAGGTGATATTTTTCAATTTTGAGTTCATATTTGTATTCTGCTAATGAAATGGCATGGTTTTGACATAAAGAACATAGAAAATGATGGATATTTGCCTTAGTTATGGTAAACTCTAGATTTTCTCTTCATCTTCAATTTCCCTCAGCAATCCAGCCATCAATCTCTTATTTCCTTGAATCTATTATCTTGAAGGGGCTGTGGTCTTATGGATATTCCTAGGATTGACAAAATAAAGATGATTTGTTGATTCTTTGTTACTTCATGATTGGAGAGGACAACTTGGAGTCCAAAACAAAACATTTTTTGGCGCCGTTGCCGGGGAACATTCCAAGAACTTCTTTGAAGTTGGACCTTTGCTGGATCTTCAGTTGATGATGGTGAACAAGGTGAAGCTCATCAATTAGGAAAAGTGCACATGAATAGGTAGATATCATTGTTTGTCTTTACGGAAGAAGAAAGCAATGGATGTCTTGTAGAAGTGGAAGTGCTGAAATCTTTGTAAATTGATAGTTGCTCATCATATTGGTGAAGTAAAAGTGCAGGTGTGTGGAGGATTGGAGCCAAGAAGCTGAAGATGGAGGTAACTTGAATCTATTCTTGCATTTCTAGATTTCTTTTTGCCCAAGTACTAGACACCATGGGTGATCTTGGGAAGATAACATGGTGTTATTAAGGAAAGGACAGTTAAAGTAGCTAGATGTAAGAATGAGGGATTCAGTTGTTGACCAAGTCTGAGCATTAAGTCTTGAGTTGTTCTGCATTTTGAAAAAAAAACATATGATTGAGTTTATCTTTACAAAATTTGATTGCCTTTCATAACCTTTCTTTTGTACTTTAGTGATAGCTAAGGACATAGAAACTCATAACCAATCAAGAACCATAGGATCAGTTGATTTCCAAAACCAGAAACCCTAAGTAAAGTGTTCACCTTTATTTTTAGGGCAAAAATACCAAACAAATTCACAAAACTCATCAAAAACAATCAAACAAATTTCTTTTCTTGATAAGAAGTTGAAGTGAGGTGTTGTGGTTAGGAGTGATTGTGGAAAACTGGAAAAGAAAACAAAAAATGATCAAAAAACCAGAAAATTAAAAAACACGATTCTCTGCACAGAATCGCGACTTTCTGAAAAAAGTGATTGATTTTGAAATAACATTTTAAGTGAAAGTTGAATTGAAGTTGTTGAAGGGTTTTGAAGGTAATCAAGAAGAAAAAACTACTCAAAGTGGCATAAAATCAAAAATAGAGAAAAACACGATTTTCTGCACAAAGTCGCGATTTTCTGAGGAAGATTGTGATTTTGGTGCAAAAAATTCAGGAGCAGAGTTAATTACAAAGAAAAGAAGGAATTGAAGCAAAACAAAGAGAAAGAAAGTTTAAAAAATAAAAAAGTTATCAAAAAACCCAGAAAATTAGAAAACACGATTCTCTGAACAGAATCGCGATTTTCTGTAAAAAGTGTTGTTTTGAAATAACTTTTCAGGTGACTCATGTAGTGAAGTTGTGAAGGATATTGAGAGAAGGCAAGGACATAGAATACTCAAAATTTGCACAAGAAAAGATCTACAGAAAAAACACGATTCTCTACACAAAATCGCGATTTTCTGTAAAGAAAGTTTTTTGGAATATGTGGTAAATTTGGGTACTTGACATAAGAAAGTGTAGAGGGAGTCATTAAGATTGAGTAAGTGAAGTTGAACAAGTGAAAGAGTGAGGAAAAGTAGAAATCACACAAAATCGCGATTTTCTGAACACTATAAAAACCTGAAATTCAAAGAAAAATTCATTTGAGTGAGAGTGAGGGAGAGAGAGAGTGTGCAGAGTCGAATAAAATCGCGATTTTCTGCTACAAGCAAGCTTTGGAGATATTTTCAACTTGGCAAGCAAGGTAAAAAGTCTAGCAGCATTTTGAGTACATATTTTTTGCATTAAAGTGATTAAATAACACAAAAAAGTAGGAAAATAGTAAAATCACGAAATCGCGATTTCCTGTTTTTTGTTGGTTTTCAGTAAGAAAAAAGTGTTTTTCAAGAAATTTCTTTTATTGCATGTCAAAATTTCAGTAAGGCGATTCTGTGGGAGAAAGAAAATTTTGAAAAATCAAAACTTGTAAAGATTCAAAAAATCATTCAGAATCGCGATTCTGTAAATCACACACAAAATCGCGATTTTGAACAATTGGGACATTGCAATTCCCAGAATACGATTTTCTTAAAGAAAATCGTGTTTTTACAATCTGTGAGCAATCACGATTGTCTGGGAACAAAATCGTGGAAAACACGATTTTGTGAACAAAATCTCAAAAAACACGATTTTGACACAAAATCGCAAAAAACACGATTTTGACACAAAATCTCAAAAAACACGATTTTGACACAAAATCGCAAAAAACACGATTTTGACACAAAATCGCAAAAAACACGATTTTGACACAAAATCTCAAAAAACACGATTTTGACACAAAATCGCAAAAAACACGATTTTGACACAAAATCGCAAAAAACACGATTTTGACACAAAATCGTAGAAAACTCGATTTTGAACACAAAATCGTGAAAAACACGATTTTCACACAAAATCGTGAAAAACTCGATTTTGAACACAAAATCGTGAAAAACTCACAAGTAAGTAGAAAATCGTGAAAAACACGATTTTCAACAGAAAATCGTGAAAAACTCACAGGTAGGCACAAAATCGTGAAAAACATCAAGTTCAACAGAAAATCGTGAAAAACTCACAGGTAGGCACAAAATCGTGAAAAACATCAAGTCCATCAGAAAATCGTGAAAAACACCAAATTCATCAGAAAATCGTGGAAAAGTCTAATTCCATCAGAAAATCGTGAAAAACACGATTTTCATCTGAAAATCGTGAAAAAACACTACTGGCAGGAGAAAATCGTGAAAAAACCCTAATTTCATTAGAAAGTCGTGAAAAACACAAAACATAGGAAGAAAATTAAAACACACACAATTTTGGACAGAAAATTGTGGAAAACCAATACATTGGTTAGGAAACTGTGACAAACACTCCTTTGAGTATTAGAAAATTGTCAAAAATAGTTGAATGATACTAAGGTCTGGAAATAAAATAAATTCACTTTCCAAGCAAGACCTAACAAGGAAGGAAAAAGAGCCAGGAAGTAGTAAAAGATCAGAAAGAAGTTTAGGCCAAGAAAATAACATGGAAAACCTAAATGAAACAAATGAGTCAATAGAAACTGGGGATTTTAGAAACATCCTTAAATACATGTATACAAATAGGTTTGGAACCTATGTATACCAGGATGGAATGCATAAATTCCTCATTAGATTGAGAAATTTAGAAGTTCCCCTGAATATAACTCCAGTAGCCCAATTCAAAGATGGAAGATATGAAGACAGGCAAGGATGTGTATACATCTTCTCTCAAGACCCAGAAAATTCAAATGATCTAGGGCAATGTGCTGACAAAGGACCTTGGGAACATAACATGGGACAACCAGATATACCTAGACCAAATGAAAACTACACTAATAATGAGCAACATCATGGGAGAAGGACACATGCTTCACCAAATCCCTTTGACAAAGAACCAGAAGGATACAATGACTTCCCACTCAGAAGAAGACCTCATTGGCAACCTCAGGGTAGGATGCTTAGACCATACCAAGTAGCCAAATGCATGAAGAACCAATATGAGGGGTATTCAGATCCTCATGCTCATGCTGCAGAATTTAGACAACTGATTAGAGCAGAGGAAGTAGAAGATTACAAGGTGCAATTTGAGGCATTTGGTCTAACCCTAACAGGGCCAGCCTTATCATGGTTCATTCCTTTGAGAAAAGAAATGTACCTAGACATTGAATCTTTCTTAGAAGCTTTCATTGGTGAATTCTCTAAGACTGGAATCAAACATAGTACAGCCACATTGATACACAGCTTCAAACAACAAAAGGAGGAAAATGTTAGAGAAGCAGCTAGAAGGTTTAAACAGTACATTGATAGATGCCCAAGAGAAGAAGTACCTTCCATGGCAAAACAAGTATCCTTATTCATTGAGGGTTTGAGAAGTGCCCAATTAAGGACCCTAGTGTACTATAGGAGATGTCCTGATTTAGCAGCCTGTGTTAAGGAAGCAATAGATTTGGAGGACAATAGAGGTCAAGATTTGTTAGCATTTGATCAACCTAGATCTTATGAAGACAAAATTCCTCCAGCAGAAGAGTTGGCTCAGGCTATTGCTAAAGCCCTAGAGGTAAGCACTAAAACTAATATGATAAACTCTAGGATAAACACAAACAAGAGATGTTATATTTGTGGAGAAAATCATCTGGCACAACAATGCCCTTATCAGAAACCACAACACTTACAAGACAGGAAGACACTCAAGTATTGTACACTAGAGAGAAAATGGACAAACCATACCAGGGAGGAATGCTTCTATAACAAACAACCTGTCAAGGAAAGAGACTACATGGCTCAGAGGGAATCAGGTTATACTGAGCAACCAAGACCAGTATTGGGACAACAACCTCCTATTCCAACTAATGTGGTACCAGTCAAATATACACCCATTGACGAAGGAAATTCAAGATTCAGATCACCTTATAAGGAAGAGTATCAATGGAGTGAGGGACATCAGGAAGAATGGGAAGATTATGAAATAAGGGAACCTGAGCTTAAAGCCCTAGATTTGGGAAATGGAAAAATTGAAATGGACACAGCAACATTCATGTACATTACCAACAACTACATGTCCAATCAAAAACCTCAATTCAAAGGGGGACCAAAGATAACATGTTATAGGTGTGGGGGAGAGCATTTCATAAGAGATTGTCCACAACCTCCAACATTCAGAATAGAGGGAGCATACTGTAAGGATTGTGGTAGAGAACATCTGATCAAGGACTGTCCAAAAAATCCCCAAAAACAACAGAACACACCTAATAACATACCTTTAAAAACAGTCAAAATTATGGAACAAGAGGAATTGAGTGACAATGATCAAGTAGAACTTAATGTTATAACAAGGGCACAAGCCAAACAACAAGGAACAATTAAAGAACAAAATGAGGGTTCTACATCAAAAGGGAAGAAAAATAGACAAAAAGGGAAATGGGAAAAGAAAAGAAAAGTGGGCAAAAGTCTGGAAGAAGACAATCAGGAACAAACAAATTCAAAACATACTTCTCCTCAAAAGACCCAGAATCTGTCTGAATTAGGAAATTCTCAGAGTCTAGACACCCTAATCAAAGCCTATAAAGGAAGGATTCAAGAGGGACCAAGCCCTGCAGATCATGCAATGGCTTATCCCATACCGGATTTAGAGCATGAAAGGATGCTAAAATGCAAACAAATTATCCAGGAAACACAACTCAGATTAGGGGAAGAAGACAGCTCTCAGAGAACCATTGAACAGCATGAAAAAACAAAAACCAAGGAGAATGATAAAGAAGGAAATCCACAAATAACATTCCAAATGATCTTAGATGAACATTGTAGCATTACATGTCATACAACATGGGAAAATTTGTTGAAACAAAATCCTCACCTACAAAACAAGATGAACAAAGGAGAAACAATATCTGGAAACCTTCATTCACCAACACAAGAATTAGAGGAACTATGGTATATTCCTATTGACAAAATAGGAGGATATTGTGAAGGAGAAGAAGGGAATTCAACGCTAAAATTACAATATGGAAAAAATTCAGCTAAAGCCATTTTGGATAGTGGATCAGGAGTGGCTATAATGACTAAACAAACCTGGGAGAAATGGGGAAGAAATGAATTACTACCCACTAAAATGAGATTACAACTTGCAGATGGACATATAGAAAAACCCCTAGGTATTTGGGAAAAAGTAATTGTGGACATATGTGGAATAGAAATAGAGCATACCTTTGCTATAGTAGAATTTCCACAATCCACATCTTATGAAATTATCCTAGGAAGACCTTTCATGAGACAAATGCAAATTGTACAAGATTGGGGTAATGATTGTTTGTATCTTCAGAACCAGGGGAGAATAACAAGAGTAAACTTAAGAAATGGCTACTATTGTGACATATCTCCTAGAGAATGGTATAAAATACATCAAAATCAACAAGAAAGTGAAGAATCAGAGAGGGAGGATCAGGAAGAGGGTGAATCAGCAGTTTGGAAGTGTAACATATTAAGAAATCTCACAAATAGGAAAAGAAAGTTAAGAAGAGAAGATTGTGTGGAAGAAAGAAAAATACAAGATGAAAGTTATGTGCCTCAACAATTCAAAGATGAAGAGTTTGAGCCTTATGGATGGAATCAAATCTTAGCTACCATGGATTTGGCCAGTGAGGAATATGTGGGAGTGGAATTCCAAAATGAGGAAGGATTTGATATTTTCCACATTAGCATACACATGATAGGAGTATCAAAAACAGAAGAGGATCAAAATCAAGAAATGATATTAAAAGAAGGAAAATTACAGTATTTGGAAATAGTAAAAGCTGAGGATGCAATCAAAGACAAAATCTCAGGCAAATACAAGGAACATAAACACAAAGAAATAGAAAGAGACCAGGAAAAAGAAAAGAAAGAGAAAGAGATAAACAAAGATCAATACTTTGATGTACCAGCAAACTTTAAAACTTATGAAGTAGAAGACAGACTACTTCTGAAAATGAAACCAAAAAGAGAGAAGAAGAAAGGGGAAGCATATGATAATGAAGAACAAACAAAGAAAATTGTAATTACACAGGAAGAAGGAGAAGAGAGACAAATAGTAATAGCTGATGATATGACATCACAAGAAGAAGAAGCATTAAGGAACCTGGCAAAGAACTATAGGGATGTATTTGCTTACAGTTATAAAGATTTGAAAGGAATTGATCCAAAAATTTGTGAGCATAAGATTCCTATGACACCTGATGCAAAACCAAGCAAACAGAGACATTATACATTTAATGATAAATACTCTGCCAAAATAAAGGAAGAAATTGACAAGTTATTGGCTGCTAATTTCATTTATGAAATAGAGTATACTGAATGGATATCACCTATAGTTGTGGTGCCAAAAAAGAACGGGAAACTTAGGGTATGCATTAACTTGAAGAAAGTGAATGCAGCAACTATAAGGGATAGTTATCCACTGCCAATAACAGATCATCTTCTTGAGAGAGTTGCAGGAAAGGAAGTCTATAGTTTTCTAGATGGTTTCTCAGGATACAATCAAGTACCTATAGCCTTAGAGGACCAACATAAGACTGCCTTTTCTACAGAATGGGGGGTTTATGCTTTTAGGGTTATGCCCTTTGGATTGACCAATGCCCCAGCAACTTTTCAAAGGTTGATGTGTCATATTTTCAAAGAATTCCTGAGAAATGTGATGGAAATCTATGTAGATGATTTATGCACTTTTTTTTTAAAAAGACAAGATCATTTACAAGATTTGGAAAGAATATTCAGGAACTGCAGGACATATAGAGTATGCTTAAACCCTGAAAAGTGTGTATTCTATGTCAGACAAGGAAGAATGTTGGGTCATATAGTGTCAAAAAATGGAATTTCTACTGATGAGAAGAAAATAAAAGCCATAATAGAGCTTCCTAGACCTACAAATGTGAAGGAACTCCAAACTTTTATGGGACATTGTGGGTACTACAGAAAATTTGTACACAAATTTGCTGATATAGCCAAGCCCTTATATGCCCTCATCACAAAGTTTGAGTGGACTGAAGAATGTGACCAAGCATTTGAAACATTAAAAACTTGTTTGGTGACAACACCAATTTTAAAAACACCTCAGTGGGATAAAATCTTTCATGTACATGTCGATGCTTCAAATTATGCTCTGGGATGTGTGTTAGCACAACCTTTAGAAGGAAGCAAATTAGATTTCCCAGTAGCATATGCAAGTAGACAATTAAACATTGCAGAAAAAAATTACACAACCACTGAGAGAGAAGGATTGGGAATGATCTTTGCTGTCAAAAAATACAGACGTTATCTATTGGCCAACAAGTTTAAATTCTTTGTGGATCACCAAGCTCTACTCTATTTAGTAAATAAACCATGTCATACAGGAAGAATAGTTAGATGGTTTCTTTTACTAATGGAATTTGAATTTGAGGTGGTGGTTAGACAAGGAAAAACACACTTGAGAGCAGATCATTTGTCAAGAATCCAGTCAAAAGAACCTAGTTCACCTATAGATGATGATTTGCCAGATACATACTTATTCAAGGTGGAAAGTGTTCCTGAGTGGTCGATGTCATTAATTCCTTTGTTAACCATGGGACCTTGTAGGTCATTAGCAAATAACACACATTTGGTGTTACAAAGCAGGAATTTCATGCTGTTAGCTGGACATTTGTATCACCTCAATCATTCAGGTATACTGGAATATTGTACTCCAGAAGAGGAGCAACATGAATATGTAAGGAAAGCTCATTGCTGGAATCCATGTACTCATGCTTCTACGATTGTCACTCTAAGTAACCTTAATAGGATGGGAGTACATTGGCCAAATAAGATTCAAGATGTGGAGAGATATATTGATAACTGTCAAAAATGTCAAACATTGCAGAAATCAGAATTAATAACTTTATATTGGTTTCAGAAAAACCCTGAATGGAGTGAAAACATTGTTGAGAAGTTGAAGAAAAAGAAGAAAGGAAAACAGGTAATAGCTGGTGCTGATTCAAGAAATCTACAAGTGATCTCAGAGGAATATCAACTCATAGGAGAACAATTATACAAGAGAGGAATGGATGGATATCTGAGAATTTGTGTTCCAGAAGAAAAGTATTTAGAGATGTTGGAAATGGCACACTCGGGAGTAGCTGGAGGACATTTCTCAAGTGATAGAACAGCCAAACTCATCTTATATTCTGGCTTTTGGTGGCCAACCTTATTTCCCGATGCTAGAACTTATGTAAAAAGATGTGATGTCTGTCAAAGGGTAAGTCAACCAAACAAAAGAGATAACATGCCATTAATTCCTTTAATTTCAGCCAGAGCTTTTAGTAAATGGGGATTGGACTTTATTGGACCAATACATCCTCCAGCCAGACAATCTCATGCAGAATACATACTAGTAGCTACAGATTATTTGACAAAATGGGCTGAGGCCAAAGCTACTAGAAGAAATGATGCTCACACCACTGCTAGATTTTTGTATGAAAACATTATCACTAGATTTGGACTACCAATTGAATTGGTAAGTGATAGGGGGACTCATTTTTTGAATCAGATCATAGAAAACATGACCAATTATTTCATGATTAGTCACAATAAGTCAGCCCCATATCACCCACAAGCCAATGGGTTAGCAGAAAGTACTAATAAAGTACTTTGCAATGTATTGTCCAAATTAGTCAACACAAACAGAAATGACTGGGATTCTCAACTTAATCATGTTCTTTGGGCTTATAGAGTGGCATACAAAACGGCTTTAGGGACTACACCATTTAATTTGGTATATGGCCAGAATGCAGTTTTACCCATGGAATTTCTTATTCCAACATTGAAGGTGGGTAGCCAATACAATTGGACATGACATGAATTATCTGAGAGAGTCATAGATTTGGAAAAACTGGGAGCATTGAGACTCCAAGCATTGATGAGTATATACACAAACAAGAAAAGACAAAAAGCTTATCATGATGTTCACATAAAAGACAAAGATCTACAAGAAGGAGACCTGGTCTTAGCTTACACAATCAAGGAACATCAGAAAAAGTTTCAGAAAAAAGGTCATGGGCCATATATCATACATCAGATAAGCAAGAGTGGAGCTATTCAGTTAGCCAACATTGATGGGGAAATCATGCCAAATTTCATAAGTGGATGTAGAGTGAAGAGGTATGAGTGCCCATTAACTACTGATGAATGGAGAAGATTGCAAAAGGCCCAAAACAGGAAAAAAGAAGAAGAAAGTATTAGAAAGGAGGCTCAACTAGAAGCCAAAGAGAGAATTAGAAAATTAAAACAAGTGTGCTTATGTGAAAACACTCTAAAGCAAAAAGAACATTTGCCTTTGATTATGATGAATTATCAGAATGAAAACATAAGGGTTTTGATAGATTCAGGAGCTCAAGTGAATTTAATTAGCTCAGCCTTGGTCAATAAGTTTAACCTTAAGAGAGCTGAAAGTAGAATTTTGATCAAAACCCTGGGAGGGAAAAGGATTCAAAGCATATCTTCACTTTCTATTAAAGTTAAATTTAATAATGAATATATGGAGATAGATTGTGAAGAGTGGCCAGACCATTTAATGGAGGAAAAGTTGATTTTAGGGAAACCATGGCTCAAACAAGGTAAAGTCATCTTAAATTTTGAAAAAATGAAGCTTAATTTGACCATCAAGGACAAAAAGTTTTTAATGTTCTTTCTGAGTAATGAAGAACAGGTAGTTCATATGGATGTTCATGACCCAGATCTCGAAGGATTTACTTTCTCAATGGAGGACAGGAACATCTTGTCAATACAAAGTGATCAAGCTTCATACACTCAAGACCAGCAAAAGACTGAAGGGGTAAAGGTGGATGAGGAGACAAAACAAAGAAGACTATTATTGCCAAATTTGCAACATCAACAAATCAGAACAAGAGGAATATGGAAACAGGTCATGCACAGTTATTGCTCACCAAAACAGGAAATTAGAACAAAATGGATATGGAAGCCAAAAAGTGCCACAAAATGTTCATCCACAGAGCATGGATATTTCCATAACAAAAGGACAAATGGAGTAAAACATTACTGGGTGAAAAAATCAGAATTGGGTCAATGGAAGAGGGATAATCCACAGTGGACCTATCTTTGGAATTTTGAAAATGACAAAAAAATATTTCCTTCTTTCCCCTTAGAAGAAAATTAGGAGGGGAAGGAAAGAAGACAGGAAAAAAAAAAAAAAAAAAAAAAAAAAAACAAATCCCAGAAAAATATATTTTATTTTCTTGATTTTCTTTCTAAAATTAAAAAACACAAAGCAAGATTTAGGGAGGGAGAGAGTAACTTATTATGGAAAAAAGTTGTTTTGTCTTATTGTTGTTCAAATTTTTTGTGATCATCTTTTTTGACCACTACTTTTTCAAGTTTCTTCATTAATCATCTTTTCTAGCATCATCTTTCTATTCAGAAATTGTTTTTTGAGCAAGGAAGTGACAATTGGAGAGAGCACATTAGATGTCTTGCTACACCTGTATTGCTCACTTAAAATTGAGTCTCTTGGAAAAAAGCAAAAATTGCTTGGAACTTGTCTTTTTTATTTTTTATATGTCAGTAACATTCCAGAATAAGATAGTATTTTCTTGTGAAATCTTGTGACTCAAGTGGGTGGAGTGTTTTCTTTTCTGTTATATATAAATACAGGATGGTGAATGCAAAGGAGTTGACCATTCATGACTTCAAAGCTGATTCAGTGACTTTGTCCAGAGGACACTGGTTTTTGGATAGTGATGCAGCTGAAGAACAAGTGGACTTAGAATCAGATGAAGACCCAGAAATCCCAGAAGCTGAAAAAGTAGCAAAAGAACTTAAAGAAATTCTGGGAGTAATAGGACAGCATATCTTCATAGTAGCAGTGGGAGGATATAAGTACACTATGCTGTGCCAGGAATTTTACAGGTTTCAGAAAACTTCTGTCAACATCAAGAGATGGAAAGCTGTGGGATTGCACAAGCTCTTGGAAGAACCTATTTTCTTTATTGACTTTGAAAGAGTAGCACAAGTGATGGGTAGTTTGGAGGAAGTGGGAAAAGGTAATGATGCCTACTTCAGATGCAAAGTGAAGAACAAGGACAATTAGGAGGTACGGGTAGTTATCAAAGCAGAACATATCAGAGCCGCCCTACAGTTCTATCCAATGGGCACCAAACTAGACCAAAGTTTTGTCAAAAAGAATAAGGAGACTTACACTGGATATGTGAAGTTCACTGACTTCAAAGGAAGAGAGAATGAAGAATACGCTATAAGAATGTTCTTACAGTTTTTTTGTTTTCCAAAATTACCAAGGTACACCATGCCTCATAAGTCAGTAACTCTATTGATGTTCAATAACAAAGATAGAACCAAGCCATTTGGGGTAATGGATGTCTCACCATACATC
Source organism: Ceratopteris richardii (assembly GCA_020310875.1). Taxonomy (NCBI): domain Eukaryota; kingdom Viridiplantae; phylum Streptophyta; class Polypodiopsida; order Polypodiales; family Pteridaceae; genus Ceratopteris; species Ceratopteris richardii. The sequence goes on along the minus strand of CM035416.1, from coordinate 125,125,205 downwards.
CATGAACAGCTGAAGGAAGCAGCAAAACACTGGGAGCAGAAGAAATTCATGAATGGAGCCCAGTATTTGACAAAAATTATTTATCATGTTCTAGGAATGGAAGAACAGTTAAACTTAGCTCCTGAAGCACAGTACTTCAGAAATCTGATGTCAGGAATCAAAAGTCCCCCAAGAAAAGCACTTGGAAGAGAATCAGAAGGACAAACTCGCATGAGGGGAACAGGAATGAAGAGAAAAGTAATATCTGAGGAAGTGATTCCAGTAAAGAAAAGAAAGTTGGACCCCAGAAAAGTAGAATTAGAACAGGCAGAAGAAACAAGAGAGGAACAGGTGGCAGCACAGAAAAAGGTACAATCCTCCAGTGAACCTCACCCTCCGCAGACAAGTAAAGAACAGCTTTATACTTATCTCACTCAAGGAAACAACAAAAGAGCTATATATGAGGCACAGTATCAGAAGATGTTGGAAGATTTTTCATGCAAAGCTACGGATTGGATCCAAGAAGAAGTGGAGCATTATGAAACATTACATGATGAAATGATGGCAGCTGATACAGAAGAGGTGTTTGTTAAGAAGGAAGTGGAATTGCTGGCTTACTTCAAGGAATTACAAGGACCTCCAGAGACCAGAACCACTGTTGTGGTAAAAAAGAAGGTTCCAAGGAAACCAGTTCAAAAGAAGAAATTGGTTAAGAAGGGGAAAGAAAAAGTAATAACTGAAGCTGCAACAATGACAGGCACAGAAGAAGTGATCAAGGAAACAACACAGAAGCCTATCACAGTGGAAGAAGTATCAAAGCCTTCAGAACCCGAAATAGGGGGGTCTTCACGATTTTCATCTGATTCAGATAGTGATATTGAAAGCTTCTTGTTAAAAAGTCTAAATCTTTCAATACCAAATACTCCTAATGTGGTTACACAGGCCACAGAGAAGTTGAAGACACCTGAGGATTCAAGTAAGAAATCTCAAGAGAAGCAGACACAGGAGGAAATAGTTCCACAGATGAGCTCAGAAGAAGGAAGAAGGCTGTTAAAAGGAAAGGCAAGAATGACAGAAGAGGAAAACCAGAGGAGAGATGAAGGTAGCTTTGGAATAATGAATGTTGATGAAAATTCAATATGGACCAAGCCTTCACAGACACAATTCCAATTGAATGCAAGATTGCATGCAAGTTTAGAGGAACTAGCAAAAAAGGTATTTGGCAGTTCATATAATCAGCAGAAGGATGCATCCGAAGAACAGGAAAGCAAGAAGTTAGAACCAGAAAAGAGTGCTCAAGAGGTCTTGGGACAAGTAATGGAGGAAGGAATTGTTCAAAGTATAAAGGATGTGCTGCAGGATATAAAAAGCAGTGGGGAATTTACATCCAAGAATGATCAAGAACAAGAGGTAGAAGCAGATTTTATGGACATTGAGGAGCAAGATCAAGAATACACAAATGAGAAAAGTAATGACCAGGTTGCTTGTACAAAAGAAATTGAATCAGTTGAAGTTCAGGAAAAACAGGAACAGGAAGAGCAACTCAGGAAAGTTCAAAAAACTCTTGTTGGAAAGGACTCAAACAGAAGTCAGGAAACCCTAACACAAGAGAAGGAGATACAAACTAAGGGAGACCAGCTCTTTACAGAGAAGCAACAAGTATTGGAAGAAAAGAAGTCATTAGAAAAGAAGAGGGCTTCAGATTTTTCAGAGCAGAAGAGTGCAAATGACAAAGCACTAGTTTATGAAGAGGATGATACCAATCAGGATACAAAGAATGATGATCACAGTTATGAAGAACAAGACATTCAGGACATAGAAGATGAAACAGCAGCAGAAGAAGATGATGTGGGTAAAGAAGATAAGCAAATTGAAGTTAGACAGACAGAAATAGAAGTAGGGTTGGAAAGAATACCCAAAAATATAAGATCAGCTTGTCAAACAATTATGAGCAACATTGAACAGTTCAGACCATCTAGCAGAAATATGATCATATCAGGAATGGTGGCTGAATCGGAATTTGAAAAAGGAAGTTTAATTATCAAAGAACACAAGAGGGAAAAAGAGCAGATGACAGAGCAATTAAGGGTGATGAAGGAAAGGAATGAAGAATATATCAATAGAATCATTGCTTTGGAAGAAGCTGAGGTTCAGAAGCAGAACAGGATCCAATATTTGGAAGAAAAGAGTGTAAAGTTATCAGAGCAGAATGCCAAAATGGAAATAGAACTAAAAGCCATAGGAGGAAGATACAGAACTTTACAAACATCCTATCAAATTCTGACTAGAGCACATGAAGAGATTAATAAAGTGTTGTTAGAAGAAGGTCAACTACAAGATGGAGGTAAACCTGTTCAATTGACAGAGGAAGAAAAGGAAGAGCTGCATAAAGAAATTCAAAGACTTCAAATAGAATTAAAAGAGGCCAAAGAAATGGAGAAACAGGCAAACACTCATGCTGCCACATCAATGAGAGGGTATCATCAATTACATATGGAGGTAGAGAAGGAAAGAAGTGAATGGCAGACAAAGATGGAGAAAGAAAGAGATGAGTGGAGGAAGGAAAAGGAGTTATGGGCAGCTCAGAACAAAAGTTCAATGATGACTATAGAAGAATTACAGAAACAGTTGGAGAAATCAAAAGTTCAAGAAGAAATTCAAGATCAAGTACAGGCAGAAGATATAGATAAAAGGGAATATGAAACAGGGGATTTTGACAGGGAACAAGAGAACAAGGAACCAGCAGCCAAAGAACCAGAGGAAAAGTATTCTGAAGATTTTGTCCAGAAATTATTGACCAATAGAGAGTCAAGAATGGAATTTATCAGAAAAATGCATGATGAGTATGAAGATCAAATAGTTACCTTTGCTCTGAATAAAGGCATTAATCCAGATCAGCATCATTGGGCTGCAGATGGATTGGGAATACCTTTCTGTATGATTTTGGAGAGTATAAAGAATTATCAATTGGCCAGAGTAGGGCTATCTCCAAACAAATACCTTGAGTATGAAGAAGATATTAATGTCACGAAGGAGTTATTTGAAAGAGCAAATCCTAAATGGAGAAATAAGTGGTTGGATGTCAATAAGGAATGTAGGAAAATCTGGAAAGAGGCACCTTTGCAATTAAAGATCAGTCCAGCTTATTGCCCAGTTGCCAGAAGAAGAGAATGGACTGTTTTTTGGGAAAGAAGAAAAACAGGGCAGATTCCAGCAAAATGGCTGAACTTTCCAAAAATAGCAGGTCCAAAGGCAGGAACTTGGCCTACAAAAAGTTACATGGTGAACACTGCTGAGTCAGTTATAACAACATACAAAGATGTTAATGACCCTGCTTGTATATTACTTGTCAGAATAATGAGGTTAATTCTAGCCTGTATAGAAACATACACAGATACGGATGTCAGAATTTTGAATTACATTGGATTCAATTCACCGACAGATGCTCTATTATTTGATCTCAGTGAGACACCTGATAGGATATGTCTAATGGCCTATTATAGCGGAATAGTATTTTTGGGCAGCCACTTTTTGCAAATTTTTGAAGAAGCGTTTGACTATGGATTTTTTGAACGAGAATCAGAAATTTTTGGGAAATTATCAGTGGTTACTAAATCCAGACTTACTGCCTATGAAGCCTCTTATACAGAATACTTGAAAAAAGATGTTATTGACAAACCTGAAGCTGCGATACAATGGAGAAAAGCTTTGTTCGAGATGGTCAACAATCTGAATGTAACAGAAAGAAAAAGCCATGATTTACTGTCACAGGTGTATCAAAGAAAGAAGAAATGAAGAAAAGTGACCAAAGTAGAGGATCAGAAAAATCTTTCGTCAGGAGCCGAAAGGCTTAGGAGGGGAAGGATGTTGGAAGGAGTATTTTTGGAAAGCATTTTTTAATGTAAAAAATTAGTAAAAAGCCAAAAAACTTGTAAAATATTTATGCAATGGTTGTAAAAATAAGGAAGAGTCTTCCTTATGGGGTTGAGGACCTCATGTAATTTTTGTAGAATTTTTAGAAACTCTTAGATAGCATTTTTTAGAAAATTAGAGAAAAAGACCTAATTTCAAGTGTGAAAAGGGACACTTGAAAATGTATATAAGTCAATTTTCTCTATTTTGGAGAGGTTGGTTAATCATTTGCTCAAGCTATCAATAGAGAAGAAAGAGTTTCTGCAAAAATCGTGTTTTCTCCTGTGAGTGTGTATTTTCTTTGATGTGTGAGCTTGTCTCTTGCTTAATCATGGAGATTTGTGAGTCACATTTGTGTATTACTGAGTAAGTTGTATGAAGAGAGAGACCTATTGCTGTAATGAGTGGAAAAGGACTGAGGAAAGTTCCAAAATTGTGAAAATCGTCTGATGGTACAGAATCGCGATTGTCTCGTCTCTGTGATACAGGTGATATTTTTCAATTTTGAGTTCATATTTGTATTCTGCTAATGAAATGGCATGGTTTTGACATAAAGAACATAGAAAATGATGGATATTTGCCTTAGTTATGGTAAACTCTAGATTTTCTCTTCATCTTCAATTTCCCTCAGCAATCCAGCCATCAATCTCTTATTTCCTTGAATCTATTATCTTGAAGGGGCTATGGTCTTATGGATATTCCTAGGATTGACAAAATAAAGATGATTTGTTGATTCTTTGTTACTTCATGATTGGAGAGGACAACTTGGAGTCCAAAACAAAACAAGCACCTACTCATCTTTGGATTGCATCCACCATCTCTCTTCACAGTGGTATCAGAGCATAGTCAAGCAACATGGGAGATGGATTTCCATCAACAATTGACAAATTGGATCGAAACAACTACCCGGCATGGTCTCTAAGGATGGAAGCTTACCTTCAAGGGAGGAATCTATATGGATTCATATCCGGAGATGAAGCAATGCCAACCATGAGGAACAAAGGGCAACCATCACATGAAGAAGTGGAAGGACTTTCGAACTGGTGTTCGAAGGATGCACTTGCAAGGTCCTATATTCTAAACTCAATCTCTGATTTTCTTTTACCTCATGTCAAGGGATGCAAGACATCAAGAGAGACCTGGAATGCACTTGCTTCTTTCTTCTCTTCCAACGCTCGAGCGAGGAAGAACCAATTGTGGATGGAGTTCACAACAATGAAGAAAAGCCCGAAGCAAAATGTGATTGATTATGTCACAAAGATGAAGGAGATTTCCGACCAACTTAGAAGCATTGGAGAGGTAATTGAAGAGGAGAAAATCATAAGACAAATCATGAATGGAATCAAAGCAGAGGACAAGTGGGAGTCATTCACAACAGCCATGGATTTATACATGGATATGCATGTACCCGACCTCAACACACTCATGGGCCAACATTTCACTCATGAAGCAAAGATTAGCAAAGGTGGTGAGTCCTCAAGAGGTAATCAAACTTCTGCCTTATACTCTGATAAAGCTAAGGTCAAGGACAAGTCAAAGAATAGGAAGAATGAAGATGAAGGAAGCTCTTTCCAAGCAAACTTTGCAGGTAGAGGAAGAGCTAGAGGAAGAGGCAGAGGTGGAAAGCAAGGCAGGGGGAGATTCCAATCATCTCAACCTTGCAACATATGTGGCTTATCTAACCATACTACTGAAGAATGTTTCAGGAACCCGAGGAACTCAAGAGGAAGAGGATTCAATAGAGGTGGCTATGGATCAAATAGAGGTAGATACAATGGAGGCTACAACAACAACTACTACTACAACAACAATTACAACAACAACAACTATCAAAGTGGCCATAGAGGAAGAAGAGATTACAATAACTATGCAGAGGACCAAAGTCAAGAAGATTCATTATTGATTATGAATCTATCAGCGAAGAAGGGTAAGGATGATGATCACATATTTTACATTGATTCGGGATGCTCGAACCATGTAGCAGGAAATGTGGCTTTACTTTCTGATTTGGAAGATCCTCATAACAAGCATGAAGTGCAGACAGGAGATGATACAAAGCACTCAGTGGAGAAGATAGGTAATGTGAAGACATCAGATGGGAATATGAACCTCTTAAGCAAAGTCTTGTATGTCCCTACAAATTACCAAAAATTTAATAAGTGTTGGACAGATTGTTGAAAAAGGATTGCAGGTTAGATCCAACCGATTTGGAGCATATGTTGAAGACCCAAGGCAAGGCTTTCGAAGGATTGCCAAAGGAGAAAAGACAGGAAGGCTTTTCACTTTTGAAGTGGAAGATACAAAGAACATAGCTTTGTTTAGCTATGGATCTCAAACTCTAACAGAGTTGGAGATATGGCACAAAAGGCTTGCTCACATTGGTGAGAGGACACTCAAACAGATTTGCAGGGACCAAAGTGTACTTGGTTTGCCTAATATCACAAGGCAACACATGATTTATAAGTGTGAAGCTTGTCAACTCGGCAAGGCTCATAGAAAACCTTTCAATAAGAAAGGATATATGTATCAAAATCCTTTGGATCTAGTGCACACGGATGTGTGGGGTCCAAGTAAGGAGCCATCTATATCAGGCTCAAGATATTATGTGTCTTTCATAGATGATTGTAGCAGGTGGACCATTCTATTTTTCATGAAGCACAAGGGTGAAGTGTTTAATTGCTTTAAGAAGTATATTGCTCTTGTTGAAAACCAAACAAGTAGGACTTTGAAACGACTCAGATCAGATGGTGGAGGAGAATACTTCTCTTCTGAATTTGATGCCTTCTTGCATGAAAGAGGCATTAAAAGGGAAGTCACTACAAGGTATACACCCGAACTCAATGGTGTAGCAGAGAGGAGGAATAGAGCTATTGTTGAAGCAGCAAGGTCCATGCTCAACGAAAAGGGATTGCCAAACTACCTATGGGCAGAGGCTGTGTCTACAGCCACATATCTCATAAATAGACTTCCATCTAAGTCACTAGATGGAACCACTCCATATGAAGTGTGGAATGGAAGAAGACCTAGTCTAGAGCATTGCAAAATCTTTGGATGCTTAGCCTATGCTCACATTCCTTCTCAAGTAAGAGGGAAATTGGATCCCAAGGCAGAGAAGTGTGTATTCATTGGTTATGATCAAAACCAAAAAGGATATAGATTGTACAATCCAACCAATAAAGGATTTTTTGTGAGTAGAGATGTAATTTTTGATGAAAACAAATCATGGTTTGATGATGACAGGAAAGTGAAGCTGCCATATGACTTGGATGAAGATTTTCCATCACTTCAACCAAAGGAACCAAAGCAGATTGAAGAAAGTGATTCGGAGATTGACCTAGAAGACTTGGAAAGACTAAAGCTATGGAAGAACAAAGGTAAAGCAAAGATGCAGGATGCTACATATGGACCCGAGAGCTCACATCAACCACTTAGAAGGTCTTCGAGGGAGAAGAAGAAACCAGAGAGGTTTGGTTATGATACTTCTTTGGTCACGAAGCACTCAATCTACATTGCAAAGGATTCAACCAATGAAGAACCTACCACATTCGAAGAAGCACAAAGCAAGAAAGCTTGGAGAGATGCAATGGATGAAGAAATGGAAGCCTTGAAGGAGAATGACACCTAGGAGCTTGTACCTAACAAGCCATCTATGAAGGTAATTGGATCTCGATGGATATACAAAATCAAGAGAAATCCAGATGGAAGTATAAATAGACACAAAGCAAGGTTAGTTGCTAAAGGGTTTGCTCAAAACCATGGTATTGATTATGAGGAGACTTTCTCTCCTGTTGCAAAAATGCCTACAATTAGGGTTCTCATTAGTCTTGCTGCATCTAGAAATTGGAATCTCTATCAACTTGATGTAAAGTATGCTTTCTTGAATGGATGGATTTCTGAGGAAGTGTATATGGCACAACCTCCTGGATATGAGGATGCACATCATCCTAACTATGTATGCAAACTAAAGAAAGCTTTGTATGGATTGAAGCAAGCTCCAAGAGCTTGGAATTTCAGATTGTGACTTATTTGTAGGACCAAGGATTCAAAGCTAGCAAGGCGGATACCTCTTTGTTCATAAAGAGGAATGGATCTGAAGTGATCTATTTATGTGTGTATGTTGATGATATTATTATCACAGGCAATGATCTTGAAGGAATCAAATAGGTAAAGAGTCAAATGAAGGAGGAGTTCAACATAAGTGACCTCGGACCACTCACTTATTTTCTTGGATTGGAGTTGATCTACACAGATTCAGATATATACATCACACAAAGGAAGTATGTGCATGACATGCTTGTCAAGTTCAAGATGGAAAATACCAAGTGTGTAGGTACACCTATGGAGCAAAATCATAAGCTTAGTGCTTATGAAGGAGAGCCAATTGAAGACATCACAAGCTATCAAAGCTTGGTTGGAAGTTTGAACTATGCAACACTCACAAGGGTGGATATATGCTATAGTGTTAGCATACTGAGTTAGTTCATGCATAAGCCGAGAAGACCACATATGGAAGCGGCCAAGAGAGTCCTCAAGTACCTAAAGGGGACCATGAGTGAAGGTTTGTTTTATTCATTTACTTTAGATATTGAGCTAAAGGTCTACTCAGATGCAGATTGGGCCGGATCTAAAGATGATAGAAGAAGCACATCAGGGTATATATCATTTGCCCCATGGCATTATCTTCTACTGAAGCCGAATATAGAGGTTTGGCTAATGCAACTCAAGAAATCATGTGGTTAAAGTCTTTGTACATAGATCTTGGACTTCATTCTTCAACACCTCATATTTTTGGTGACAACACAAGCTCACTACATCTAGCAGCTAATCCGGTATACCATGCTAGAACCAAGCATATTGAAGTCCACTACCATTATGTAAGGGAGAAGCTAATGAGCAAGGATATTCAACTATCCTATGTCTCTACAGATATGTAATGTGCAGACATGTTGACTAAAGCTCTTGATGGTACGAAGTTAAGTAGATTCAAGTTGATGATTGGCTTGCAGGAAATCAAGGACAATTGAAGACTTATTTGAAGGCCAAGCATGTTAGGCTTGAGGGGGAGCTGTTGGTGCATTTTGCCCAAGCCTACATGTTTGATATGCTTGATATTATCCTCATTTGTAAGTCACATGAGTAGTCATGTGAACACCTCTTGTAAAAGAGTTCATTTTTATCTCTTGTATTTGAAAAAAGAAAAAAGGAAAAGGATGGCTTACCTCATGCATGATGGTAAAGCAATTTCGTGGCTCTAACTACCAAAACCCACGACTGTTTGAGCTGAGTGAAATAACTTTGGGGATCACTTTTAGGTAGAGCCATTCGAATTCGAATTCAAAACTCCCTCCAAGAATAGCTATAAAAGGAGCAAGAAGGAAGAGGCGATGAGCAAGCCTTGTACGTGACCACTTCATGTCATTTTGTAGAGATTGAAGAGCTTACTCCATAGCTCTATCATTCTACTCCCATTGTGCAAAGATTCATTGCCAATGTGGTTGTAATCATATGTGAATCTATACATTTATTATCATCTACTTCTTTGTTTTGTTCTCTGCTATACTTACTCAGAGCAATACCTTCAGAACCTCATATCTCGAGTTATACTGATCCTTTTTCAGTGATTTAACGTGCGTTGGATAGCTCTTACTGTCTAGTTTCTTCATATCAATATTCAAGGTCATTAGATTTATAGTTTTGGAGATATCTGCAATTTACTGCTCACTAGTCTATCTCTACAGAGCCCCAAGAATGGTGGGCATGTTCCAGAAATTGATGAAACTTGTTCTCAGTGCTCAGTCCATCATTTGAAGTTTTTTAACTTGGATTGGGAAGCTTGCTAAGTCTATTTGCTATGCCCAAAAGGAATTCTTCTAATTCCTACCAGGTTGAGAGCACTGTTCATTTTTTCCAGCAGGTGTATGTCCAAAAATAGCAAGTTTTGGGAGCTAGTCATTTCGCAACTAGTCTGTCTTGACTTAAACTTTTGGGATACATGTTCCAAAGTACTTGGCTGATATTTTGGTGGATTTAGGAAGCTTAAAGGGTCTACTAATCAAATCTGAAGTCTCAGTTGGCTGGTGTGAAGCTGGTTGTAGCAGCACCTACTCATCTTTGGATTGCATCCACCATCTCTCTTCACAGACAATATGTTAGGGATCTCAAAATCAAACATAGTATTGATGTGCTTAGTGCCCAAGCTTGTAACTGGGAAGGTGAAGGAATCAGAGATGAATTTAGAAGTTGCTATCGGAGGTTCTAATATCATGGTGGTTATAGTCATAATGGGAGTAGGCACGGTGGTCTCTGCGTGTGAAACTTCACATAGTGTGGTGGAGTGCCTTAGGTGAACGTGGAGAGGGGGAATTGTTGGTTGTGGTTGAACCGAGGATCGTTGAGGTGAGGTTTCAGGTGTGGGCTGAGGTGATGGTGACATTGGCACTTGTAGGCATGGGATGGTACCACGCATGCACTTGACTCGGTGGGGTTTGGGGGGTCTCGTGGTCTTCTTGGAGCCTTTATATTGTTGTAATTGCTCAACTCAGATGACTCTCTCTATAGTAATGTCATAGGCCTGACACATGTATATGATGCATGTGAGAGCACAACATCCATGAGTGACCTTCTTCTTCTCCCACCAATGTCCGACCAATGAAAGTTGATCTTGAATGTAAGTAGCAATATCAATTGTCTGAGGACCTGTGGTGGCAAGATACAAACCAAATTAAAGAGGCTTGTGCGGAATCGTAAATCACTCTTGTGCTGGGAAGGCAAAGTGTTGTAGAAAGATTTGTAGCAGAGTGGTCAACTGAGGGGTGATGGCAGAGATGGAAGGCCATTTGTTGACATCGCTTCGCTTCATCAGTTTTGGGATGAGATGCTCCTTCTCAATGGGCATATGGGTACCATGACTCTTGAGCACAATCCTAATTAAGTCCAGAGACAATGTGCACTTCTTGACGGGTGGGTCATTTACCAAGGATGGTAGTACAAAGACAAGGTGCAATTCTTTGCACTCTGGCTCTCTAATAGAAGCCACTAAGTAATACCATTGATAAAAATCCGGATTCAAGAGGGGTGCAATGAAGTAATTCGCAAATCTTGCCCTCTACCATATTGGTTGGAGATCTCCACTAATTCTGTAGGTTCTCGAATTCTTGTGGAAAGAATTGGTATCATCTCCACACGTTTGCACCGTACGTCAGATTAGCTTCATATATGAATTCTGCATCTCAGGGTCGTCCAAACCGTTGGAACCAGTGTGCCTTACTACTTACCCTTTCCGTCTATCCTTGAGGAGGTTCTTCAATGGGCATCGGTCTAGTAAAACCCTAGAACTCTGTCAGGATAGCCTTAGGTTAGCTCTCAAATGGAAGAGCCAAGAAATCCACAATCGGCTGCCCAAGCATCGCACTGGTAGAACCTTCCGCTTGCATGATGGAAAGTTGGTGTTGTGGACCTAAGCTGAAGTGAAGAGGAAAACACATTAGTCATGGAAAATAATTAAGATCCCAAGAAGATGAGACCTCCATTCCTTTCCACCACCAACATGTTTCCTGTGCAGTGTGTGATTTTAACGACATGATACGTGAATTGTGAGAAGTGCGTGCTTAACTATGAGTGGGAGTGTGTGAGGTGCATGGCTTTACAATTGATTTCGAATGAGTACTACCTACAGAGTTAGTCTATGTTACAAGGACAGTGGTGATATGAAGTTGTTGAACTGGATCTGCATGTAGTGGTTAATAAGAGCTTTAGTTTCAATAAGTTGGTGGTCAAGGTGAATTGGGTCGAGAGTAGTCCTGACTACTGAAGGCTTGGGGATCCATTTCTATGTCACATGGGGGGCTAGAAGAGATGGTGCAATTTACAAAGGAAGGTGTGTAGGGTTTCCTAGTAGTCTTAGAAAAGGTCTCCTTAGAACTGAGTAAAGCGTAAACAAGGCACTTTTTAGGTACCCAGAGATGGCGAGACTTGAACTGAGCAATCACCAAGGGCTTGGGCACCCAAATTTACCAAATGTGTTGCCTCGATTGAATTTGAGAGGGTTGTCGAAGATTTGGAGTGGTTGAATCATTGGGGATGGTTGCCTTGCATATCCACCTCGGTTGGGGGAAAACCTGAGTGGGCTATCTAATTAAGTCCTCTGATGTGCAATGCCGATGAGTACGTGGATGACGTGGCCATGTGGCTTGTCGAGGGTGAGATATCGTATCCACATACTGTTTTGGAAAAGAAGGGAGATCCACTGCACTCTAGCTTGGAAATGGTGACTATTGACATTCATCTGAAGATTGAGTCTTACACTGCCATACTTGTCGGATTTTGGTCTGTCTGCCCAATTTGCACTTATGGATGTGTGGTAATTCTTGTGTGTATTTGGTAGAGTGTGATGCCTCACGCAAGGTTGGGGGGGCTTCTATCACATCAAAAACCTCTCTGTATCGACTTTGGAGGGGTAGCTCATGATATTGTCCTACAAGTTCCAACTGAAGCACACTTCTGTAGATATTTAAATTCACTGAGTAATGGTATAACCATTCTTGGTCTAGGATCATACGTTCTATCAGATCATCTTCATGACAAACCAATAGTTTCACCATCAAAGTCACATTTTTTATGGAGATGGGTAGCTCGACCTCACCTATGCAAGGGGATTCGAATCCACCTAGTCCATTGAGATAGGCTTCAAGAGGCTTAATTTCATATTCCAGTGATATTAATGAACGGTCTCCTATCAATGATACTAGGGATATCTCTTCCTCCAAGTTGGCACATACTACAGGATATCGTGGGGCATCCACTAATTGAGGCTCTCTATCCAGTCCTCTCCTTCGTAGGCTCACTTGCTTAATGCATTACAACGCTTCTGCTTGGGCTTCATCTCTGATTCATTCCTCTTCCTCCTTTCGCTTTTTGGCAAAATTTAGTCGTTTAAGCATGTCTATGGTTAAAGGTTCCTGATATAGCTTAACTCAGCATCTGCTAATATAATTAGGCAATACTTCTCCTTCAAGAGTTGCTAACTAAACTACACTGCTAGTCGATATCCTGTTAATGATCATGGGTTCGTAACCTCGCTTCTCTAACTTGCGGGCATGTTGTTTCAAGGTGTAAACTAGCACCAAATCTCCTACTTGTAATCCCTTGTCCTTAATATGAGCATCAAAGTAGGCTTTATGTCTCTTCTTAGCAGCATGAAGTCCTACTACTGCTCGCAGTCTTGTCTCTCCCAAACGTTCTAAGTCTAGTATTCTTGAGAAAAGCTCATGACATTTCCATTCGTACTCCTGAGCAATCTTGAGTGTGGGTATCAAAAAATCTAAAGGCAACATGGCATTTTGGCCAAACACCATTTGGAATGGTGTAGCATTAAACATTGTTTTATAGGCTACACGATAAGCCCACAAGGCCTGGTGTAATTATTGATCCAAATATGAACATTTATTGTTCAAACTTTTGGTGAGAATGTTGCACAAAATCTTATTATTACTCTCTACCTGTCCGTTAGCTTGTGGATGATAAGGTGTCGATTTCTTGTGTACAACCATAAAGTCTTGTAATAGATATTCAATGACCTCATTTAAGGAGTACCCCTATTTCTTACAAGCTCGATATGAAGTCCATATCTTGTGAAGACATTCTCGAACAAGAACTTAGCAGTGGTGCATGCATCATTATTCCTGGTGGCCTTATCTTCTACCATTTTGTAAGATAGTCAATGGCAACTATGATGTACTAAGCATGGGAATTCCTTGCAGGGGGATTAATAGGTCCCACGAAATCTATTCCCCATTTTGAGAATGTGTGCCCTCCCATCATGGGCTGTAGGGGCATCTCATCACTGCATATAGGACACTGAGTCCTTTGACACATCACATCGTTTTATGTAGGTGTGGGCATCCATAGGCACAATGGGCCACCATAATCTTGAGAATTGTATGGCCTTGATGATGCAATCGGACCCAAAATGGCCTCTTGCTACACCCTGGTGTGTAGCTTCTAATAGCTTAAGATATTTGCTTTCATGCACACATATCATAAGATAACCGTGTCATCGGCGCTTATAAAAATTATCACCAATGAGCTTGTATTCTAAGGCCTCTTGTTCTAGGCTGTGTCTACGTGCTACAGTCATGTCCTTTGGAAAGGTCTGTGTCCTTAGGTAAGTAACTAAATGTTCACTCCAGTCTAGCATTAGGGTCAGCTGGTACAAAGTACCATGTTCTATTGGGGGTCTAGTACTACAGTTTGGACATTCTTCACACAATCGTTGGACATCTTTTTCCATTGACAGCCAATACACACCTAACCTCTTTAGGTTTGATAGCATCGCTTGTCTAGAATGGTGTTGCTCCAAGGCACCTACATGCGCTGATTGCAACCAATTGTTATACTCCCATTCTTCTACACAATAGCCAAGGATATTATGGTGGGCTTGCCTATAGATACTTTCTCTGAGAAGTTGATATCATTGTGCTCTCACAACCTCTTTCTCTTGGGTTCTTACTTGAGGGTTCTTAAGCCCGTATGTCAATACTGGAACTAATGACTTGGCCCATTCAGGGACAATCTCAACATTTGAGAGATATGCATCTGTTGACAA
>CM035416.1:125103211-125105711 GCA_020310875.1 Ceratopteris richardii | reverse complement strand
ATAAGCTTTGACCTGCATATCATCATCAAATGAGTAGAACAATCCTTCATTTATAGTGGCTTTGAGATATCGCAACATTCTTCTTGCAGCTTGCAAGTGTGTAGTCCTTGGACTATGCATAAATTGTGATAACACTCCAACTCCATATGCTATGTCGGGCCTCGTTATTGTGGCATAATTGAAAGAGCCTACAATAGATCGATACAAAGTTACATCCTCTAATGGCTCTCCATCAATGGAGCTTAGCTTTACATTAACTTCCATGGGATTTGAAATAGGCTTGCAATGTAGCATCCCAAACCTCTCAAGTAGGTCTAGAATATACTTCCTTTGTATGAGCATAATACCTTCTTCTTTGTATACAACTTCAATGCCAAGAAAATACCTAAGATCTCCAAGATCAGAGATCCTAAACTCCTTTCCAAGCTTTGCCTTGATCTCCTCAATGCCCTTTGTATCATTACCTGTAATGATAAGATCATCTACATACACACACATGTAGACCACAAGTTCTCCTCTTTGTTTGATGAAGAGAGATGGATCCGCCTTGCATTGATTGTAACCACATTTGATCAAATAGTCCACCAATCTTTGGTTCCAAGCCCTTGGAGCTTGCTTTAGGCCATAAACTACCTTCTTCAACCTACAAACATGATGTGGAAACTCTTTATGAACAAAACCTAGTGGTTGCTCCATGTATACCTCTTCTTCCAAGTCTCCATTGAGAAAGGCATTCTTGATATCCAATTGGAAGAGCTTCCATCCTTTGCTAGCAGCCATTGCAATGAGTGTCCTAATGGTGCTCATCTTTGCCACGGGGCTGAATGTCTCTTCAAAGTCCACTCCATAGGTTTGTGCAAAACCCTTGGCCACCAATCTTGCTTTGAACCTAGAAATAGATCCATCTGAATTCCTCTTTACTTTATACACCCACTTATTACCTATTACCTTCATGTTCTCCTTCTTGGGCACTAGAGTCCATGTTTGATTTTCCTCAAGTGCGTCGATCTCTTCTTGCATTGCCTCTTTCCATTCGGTGTACCTGCTTGCATCTTGATAGCAATCGGGCTCATGATCTTCTACTACTTTGTTCATATATGCATAATGTGTTGCCATGTATGAATCATAAGTAAACCTTTGAGTTGGATAATTAACTCTAGAAGACTTCCTTTCTTCACCTTTTGGAGGAATAAACCTCCTTTGCCTTGGGAACTTGATCTCTTTCTTTGACGTGGCTTCTTTCTCCATCATGTGTCCTTCATCATCTTCAACTTCATTACCTTCTTCATCCAACTCCACCAATGTTGCTTTGCCTTTGTTGATTGATTGTGCTTCATAGCTTGATGGAGATCTCCCCCTCCATGGTGAGTTCATGCTTGAACTATCTTCATTGATGGAACACCTTGGGCCGCTTAGCTCTAGGTCGATTTGTTCTTCATCATGTCCATGCTTTTCTTCTTCATAGTCCTGCATACAATCATACTTCTTATACCAAGGGAGTAGCTCATCAAATGCTACATCCCTTGATATCCTCAAGTCCTTTTTGTTTGGGTTGAAGCACCTGTAACCTTTATGATCATTTGAATATCCTAGAAACACACACTTTTCTGCCTTTGGTTGTAGCTTGTGCCTCAATTCACTTGGCACATGTACATAACAAGTACATCCAAATATCTTCAAGTGGGAAAGATCAGGTTTCTTACCATAATAGGCTTGATATGGTGTCAATCCATGGATCCCTGAGGTAGGAGCCCTATTCATTAGATACACGGCGGTATTTGCTGCATCACTCCAAAACATGTTAGGTACATTCATCTCATTAAGCATTGCTCTAGCGATCTCGGCAATGTATCTATTCTTTCTCTCTGCTACTCCATTTTGTTGGGGTGTGTACCTGCATGTTACTTGCCTCTTGATGCCTTGATCCATTAAAAAATCTGAAAACTCATTTGAGAAATATTCTCCCCCTCCATCGGACCTTAGCTTCTTGATATATGTACCTGTTTCCTTCTCTACCATTGCCTTGAATGCTTTGAAACATGTAAACACATCTGATTTGTTTTTGATGAAATAAACCCAAACCATCCTTGTGCAATCATCTATAAAAGTGACAAAGTACTTGTTACCTCCAATGGATTGCTCTTTCGTTGGCCCCCACACATCTGTATGTATCAACTCCAATGGATGTTGGCTTATGTAGCCACTCTTCTTGAATGGAAGTCTCGCTTGCTTCCCTAGTTGACAAGATTCACATAAATGCTTCATACCTTGTCCTTGGAAGTTGGGAAGACCTTCAACCAGCCTCTTGAATTGCATTTCCTTCATTCTTTGTATGTTGATGTGACCTATCCTCTTGTGCCACAAGTCCAACTCCGAAATCCTCTTGTTTCCATATGTGAAGTAGACATGTTGAGTAGAATGAGAATTTACCTCCAAAGTGAAGAGTCTCCCTTGCTTCTTTCCTCTTGCTATGACCTTGTAACCTTGCTTAGGGTTCTCC
>CM035416.1:125078211-125090711 GCA_020310875.1 Ceratopteris richardii | reverse complement strand
GTTTCAGTGAATAACAGTTTACTCAGTAAACATATTTCAGTAATTTCCGGTCAGTTACAATTTCTCAGAAAACAAGTTTTTCCGGTAGAACAACAAAGTATAACTCGTATCAGAGTTCGAAGCTTTGTATGAGAGATAGCTCATCTTGTAGCTAGACGTCTCTACTTTAAGCTGGTCACAGTTTTCGGTGAAAAGGAGATGTGCATGCAGTACAAAATCTAACCGGAAAGTAGCACTTCAGAACTGTGAAGGTTTTCTTAAAACTTCAGAAAAGTTCATTAAGTGGAGAAAGCTCACGAATCACTTTCTTACTTCTTGTATGTTCACTTGAAGTAATTATAACCAAAGTAGAAGTTCATTTCGGTGAAGTTCCGGTACGATTACGGTGTCAGTCCAGTGACAGTCTGGTGAAGTTCCGGTGGAACCTGTGTCGCAGGATAACACAGTTAAGGCGACGTTAATTAGGCTGAGCTACTGTTGATTATAGAGGTGTTCTAAATCACTCTAGTTTAGCATTCTATTGCGGTGGTGCGGCAATTTCCGCAGGCCTGACAGAGTTCAAGCTTTGTCGCGAAATCCACCTTCAGGGCGAAAGTAATTCCGCACCAGTGGTATTAGAGCTGAAGTTTTCGCCAACAATTGGTATCAGAGCAGGTTAGTTTCCCAAGAATTGGTATAAGAGCCTAGAGTATTCCCTATCATGGCAGACCACGTCCAAATTGATAAACTGGACAGAGATAATTATCCCGCATGGGTAATGCGCATGGAAGCCTTACTTATGAGTAAGGACTTAATGATGTATGTGACCGGAGAAGAAAAGAAGCCGACCTTTGAAGATGATAGCCAACCAGAAAAGGAAGAGATAGAAGCTTTGAAGCTGTGGCAAAAGAAAGATGCAACGGCAAGAGCCTACATCTACAACACTGTTTCAGATCATCTGCTACCGCACATTAGAGGTCTGGAGAAAGCGGAGGACATATGGAGTGCATTGGAAGATCATTTCCAAAATACTACGAAAGCCAGGAAGGCTAGCTTATGGTCCGAATTTACTACATTCAAAAAGAAGTCGAGTCAAAGCATAAGTGACTACGTCACTAAAATGAAGGATCTAGCAGATAGTCTTGGATCCATAAATGAAGAAGTCAAAGATCATAGATTGATAGCGCAAGTGCTCACAGGGTTGAGAGGAGATGAAAGGTGGAAACCTTTCGTACTATCAACTGAACTCTCCTTAAATCATTTTGTGCCAGACTTAAATCAGTTGCTTGGTTTGATGCTCATTTTGTGCCAGACTTAAATCAGTTGCTTGAGCAAGACCTGAAAGGAGATGCAGATAAAGGACAGAGCTCTGCAATGTACATGAAGAACAAGAAGAAAGAAAAAGGTAAGTCAAAAGACGAAGAAGAGTCGAGCTCTCAGGCCTATTACGCAACAGGTAAAGGCACTGGCAGAGGAAGAGCAAGAGGAAGAAGTAGTCAGAATATTAACAAGAAAGTCTACTGGATTTGCGGACTAAGTAATCATCTGGCGCATGACTCTTGGCACAACCAACAGGGATCAAATCAAAGCCAGAAGAGTAATAGCAGAGGCAGAAGCGGAAGATATCAAAGTAACTTCCAAAGAGGAAGACAAAATCAAAGAGGAGGCTATGGTAGAGGTAGAACAAGAAGTTGGGGACAGAGCCAATCCTACAACACCACCTACAACAACTACGCAAATGACACACGGAATGAAAGTCATACATCATTGATGATGAACTCAATCAGCACATCTGATAACGACGATCTAAAGGTATTTTACATTGACTCTGGATGTTCTAATCACTTGTCAGGAAACATAGAACTGATGTCAGAATTGGAAAAAGGAAGTGCGAGTCACACTGTTCAAACAGGTGACAATACGAGACATAGTGTACACTCAATTGGAAAAGTGAAATGCAAAAGTGGAGCAGATTTGCTAACTAATGTTTTGTATGTTCCAACAATACCGAAAAATTTGATTAGCGTGGGACAGATAGTTGAGAAAGGTTTTCAGGTCAGATTTACAAACAAAGGAGTATTTGTAGAAGATCCCAAGAACGGATATTATCAGATCGTCTCTAGTAAGAAAGAAGGGAGACTCTTTACGTTAAGAGTACAAGGGAACATTGGCCAAGCGCTGCTCACACATGATGAAAAGGTAATTACAGAACTTGATCTCTGGCACAAGAGATTAGGCCATTTTCACGAAAAAGGAATCAAAGCTATGATAGCGAATCAGTCTGTACTGGGATTACCGAACGTACAGAACCAACATATGATTCACAAATGCGAAGCCTGTCAGATGGGAAAAGCCCACAGGTTACCTTTCCAGAAGAAAGGATTCAAACATGACAGTGTGCTGGAACTCATACATACAGATGTATGGGGACCAACGAAAGAAGGATCAATTAGCGGATCAAGGTACTATGTTCTATTCATTGATGATGCCACAAGGTGGATAACTCTTTATGTTCTGAAAGAGAAATCAGAAGTATTCGGAGCTTTCAGGCATTTTCATGCATATGCTGATAGACTCACCGAACGAAAACTTAAAAGACTGAGGTCTGATGGAGGGGGAGAATACTTCTCCCGAGAATTCAATGACTATCTTTGGAATGCAGGTATTAAGAGAGAAATAACCTGCAGGTATACACCACAACAGAATGGTGTAGCAGAAAGGAGAAACCGAACTCTAGTCGAGTTTGCACGAGCTATGCTAAAAGAAAAAAATTGCCCAGATTATCTTTGGGCTGAAGCCGTGAACACAGCGACATACTTGGTAAACAGATTACCATGTACAGCCTTAGAAGGAATGACCCCTTATGAAGCTTGGTGGGGAAAGAAGCCAACACTTGATCACTGCAAAGTGTTTGGATCAGTAGCGTATGCTTATGTACCGTCTCAACTCAGACATAAGCTTGAACCGAAAGCAGAGAAATATGTATTTGTCGGATATGATGAAAAGCAGATGGGTTACAGGTTATGGAGTCCTCTAACCAAACATTTTACTGTTTCCAGAGATGTAACATTTGATGAACAGAAAAGCTGGTATGCAAATCAGAGTCATACAGCTGAAGAATTTGAAGAAGAGATAAAAAGAAGAGAGAAAGGAAAATCAATTGTACAGGTAAACAAAGATGAAGAGGCAAATACGTCTAGGACCGGATCTGGTATAAGGAACGAAGATGAAGACGAATACTCAGACACACACGAAGAATATGAGCTAAGAAGGTCAAACAGAGTAAGAAGACAACCGGAAAGATACTCGTATGATACTGTTGGTGCATATCAATCACCAATTGAAGATTTGGAATAAAGAAAATAGATACATTCACAAGAGTGAAGGACATGTACACATATGTACATTAGTTATGACATAGGTTACATATACTTATGCTTTGATGAGAGTTTGTACATAGATGCCTATAAATACTTTTGGAAAATGTCGGGCAAATAGAGAGCAGAAGAGAGAAGACAAAGAGAGACTATGCATGAGCATAGGAATAGAGAAATGAGTGATTGTATATGTCAATAGACTGATGAGAAAGTAGTTGAAGTCTCTCTCATTTGTAGTTGTAGTCTTCTCCTGAAATGAAGAAAATGTTGCGCCCGATATTTCTGCGTCTACTCCGTCTGTAGTAGATCATTTGTGAAATCCTTTTGAGGATATCTAAGTTGTTAGTTAATGAGTTTGTGGTTTGAATTTCAGAGTCTAATTGTAAACAGGTGAAGAGAATTGCTGGTAGGAACATTCACATGTGGTGAGTGTTCACAGCTCTCTGAAACAGGCGCACATTTCGAGTTCAAAGAAATGAGTAGTGCTCAGTGCACAGTGTAAAGTTTTACACATATGATAGCTCAAAATCTAAGTTGAGAGATAAGCTATCTTCAGTCAAAAGGATTTGGTAAAACGGGTTCGACATTGTGAGAACCAAAGTTAAGAAGTTAGGGGTGTAAAATCGACTGTTCTGAGTAACAGTTTCTGACATAGGTAACTTGTGAAGTTGATTTCTCAAGTTATACTAAAGCTTTTGAAGTAATTCAACTTGGAGGTGATGCGCAATTCCTAGGAGATGATTCGTACAAAGTTTCATAAAAAACTTTACACATTTGATAAGTCAATGTGAAGAAATTCTGCAGCAGACTTTTCTGTGTTTCATCTTCTTCACATATTTTCTCAGATTTGATAATTTGGAGATTGGACTTCTAATTTAGTGAAGGTTTTGACTTACTCTTGATATAGAGGTGTTCTAAATTCAAGAGTAGGTTGTTCTTTTGGAGATTAATACTCTCCATCAGTGGTATCAGAGCAGGAGACATCAAATCAAGGAAAGGAAGGTCCCGACTGCTGCAGATTCAAGAAGTTCAACATTTGAAGAGCTAAGAAGTGAAAGCTTGGAGTCAAAAGCCTGAGGAGAAGACTACTCGACATCAAGAAAGGCAAAAGGAGCCTAATTCGAAGTAAAGGTACATACATTGCTTGTAAAGCTTGAAGTTTTCAATACACAGGTGGATACAAGATGGGAGATGCTCTACAGATAGAGAAATTGGATAGAGAAAACTATCCTGCATGGTCAATGAGGATGGAAGCTCATCTTATGAGCAAAGATTTAATTGGTTATATCACAGGAGAAGAAGAGAAGCCAGAATTCAGAGATCCTAGTGTTCCAACTAGGGAAGAGTTAGCAGATCTGAAAAATTGGATGAAGAAAGATGCTCAAGCTAGGAGCATTATCTATATGGGAGTCAATGATTACTTGTTACCTCATATTAGAGGTCTTGAAAGTGCTACTGACATATGGAATGCTTTGGAGGAGCATTTCCAGAACACTACAAAGTCAAGGAAGGCATCCTTATGGGCAGAGTTTACTACCTTCAAGAAGAAGGCCTCTCAATCCATCTCAGACTATGTAACAAGGATGAAAGATATTGCAGATGCTTTAGGAGCTGTTGATGAAGACATTGAGGAGGATAAATTGGTAAGGCAAATTCTTACAGGGTTGAGAGGTGATGACAAATGGAAGCCATTTATTTTGTCTACAGAACTATCACTTGACCATTTTACTCCTGATTTAAATCAATTGTTAGGTCATATGCTAACATTTGAGCAGGATGTTAAAGGAGATGGTGAAAAAAGTACAGGACATGCAATGTACTCAAAGGACAAGAAGAAGAATGGCAAAGGAAAACAACAAGCAGGTGAAGATGAAGGTACAACTACTCAAGCCAACTTCCTAAGAGGAAGAGGAGGTGGCAAAGGTAGAGGAAGAGGCAGGAACAATAAAGATGGAGGCAAAGCTTGCTGGATTTGTGGTAAGACAAATCACTTAGCTAATGATTGTTGGCACAATACTCAGAATAATAATGGATATAGTCAAAACTATAATGCAAGAGGAAGAGGTGGCAGAAATCAAAGAGGTAATTACAGAGGTAGAGGTGGAAGGAATTACTTTGGAAGAAATGCAGGTAGAGGATTCCAAAGTCAACAATACAACAACACCTACTACAATTATGCTTCAGATCAAAAGGAGGATTCAACATTGATAATGAATGCAACTTGTGAAAGGCAGAATGAAGATCAAAGAGTCTTCTACATTGACTCAGGGTGTAGCAATCACCTGAGTGGTAACATATCCTTGATGACTGATTTGGAAAGTAAAGTTTTTAATCATGTTGTTCAAACAGGTGACAACACAAAGCACAATGTGAAGTCAATTGGATCAGTGAAGGCCAAGGATGGAAGCACCTTATTGAGTAAGGTCTTGTATGTTCCTACAATCCCTAAGAATTTGATAAGTGTAGGTCAAATTGTTGAAAAGGGATATGAAGTAAGGTTCACTAATGATGGAGTATATGTGGAAGACCCTAGCCAAGGGTATAAACAGATTGTTTCAGGGAAAAAGGAAGGAAGATTATTTACATTGAAGATTCAAGGCAACATTGGTCATGCTATGTTCACATATGGAGGTCATAAGATTTCTGAGTTAGATCTTTGGCACAAGAGGCTTGGACATTTCAATGAAAGAGGTATTAAAGATATGGTTAACAATGGTTCAGTGCTTGGATTGCCTAATGTTGCAGGTCAACATATGACATACAAATGTGAGGCATGTCAATTAGGTAAGGCTCATAAACATTCCTATTCCAAGCATGGTTTTATGCACTCAGAGAAGCTTGAGTTGGTACACACAGATGTGTGGGGACCATCAAAAGATTTCAGTATAAATGGATCAAGGTATTATGTGATTTATGTTGATGATGCTACTAGGTGGATCACTATCTATGTGATCAAAGATAAGTCAGAAGTGTTTAATACATTTAAACACTATCATGCATATGCAGAAAGAATTACAGGTCATAAGTTGAAAAGACTAAGGTCAGATGGAGGGGGAGAGTATTTTTCAAATGAGTTCAGTGATTACTTATGGAATGCAGGTATAAAAAGGGAAGTTACTTGCAGGTACTCTCCTCAACAAAATGGTGTTGCAGAAAGGAGGAATAGAACTCTTGTTGAGTTTGCAAGATCTATGATGAAGGAGAAAAATTGCCCTAATTACTTGTGGGCTGAGGCTGTAAATACAGCCACTTACTTGGTCAATAGGTTACCTTGTAAAGCCTTGCAGGGTATGACACCATATGAGGCTTGGTGGGGTAAAAGACCTACCTTGGATCATTGCAGAGTATTTGGGTGTGTGGCATATGCATATGTGCCATCACAATTAAGACACAAATTGGAACCCAAAGCTGAAAAGTATGTTTTCATTGGCTATGATGACAAGCAGATGGGCTATAGATTGTGGAGTCCATCAACAAAGCAATTTATGGTTTCTAAGGATGTTACATTTGATGAACAAAACACTTGGTATGCAGGTACAATCAACATCAATACAGGTGATGAAGAAGAAGTGAGTCAAAGAAAAGGTAAATCAAAAGTTCAGATATTTGATGAGCAAGAGAATAATGAAGTGCAGGTTGAAGTGGAAGAGACACCAAGATTTGATCCTGAATGTGAAGAGCCAGAAACCTCAAGGAGTGGAGAACTCAGAAGGTCTACAAGAAATAGGTGGCAACCTACAAGGTATAGTTATGATACTTCATTTCTAGCCACAAAAGATTATGCTTATATGGTGAATACAGATGAAGACCCTTCTACATATGAAGAGGCAAAAGGTAAGGAAAAATGGGAGAGTGCTATGCAGGAGGAATATGATGCACTATTGGAGAATCAAACTTGGGATTTGGTTCCTAAACCAAGTAGTCAGAAGATTATTGGATGTAAGTGGGTCTACAAGACAAAAAGGTTTGCAGATGGAAGTGTGTCTAGATACAAAGCTAGACTTGTTGTCAAAGGCTTTGCTAAAACATATGGTATTGATTATGATGAGACCTATAGTCCTGTGGCAAAGATGACAACTATAAGGACACTTATTGCTATTGCTGCATGTAAAGGTTGGAAGCTATGCCAACTTGATGTGAAGAATGCTTTTTTGAATGGTTATATTTCAGATGATGTATTCATGGAGCAACCTCAAGGGTTCAGAGATAAAAGGTATCCAGATCATGTGTGCAAGCTCAAGAGAGCTTTGTATGGCTTGAAGCAGGCCCCAAGGGCATGGAACTATAGACTTGTGAAGTTCCTAAAAGAACTTGGTTTTCAGGTGTCTAAAGCAGATAGTAGCTTGCTTGTCAAGGCAAGTGAAAATGGTTTCATATACATGTGCATATATGTTGATGATATAATTCTTACAGGTACAGATGAAGAAGGAATACAAAGGCTCAAGAGGCAAATGGAAAAGGAGTTCAAGATAAGTGACTTGGGAGACTTATCATACTTCTTGGGCATGGAGATAACATATACTCAACATGGAGTATTTGTGACCCAAGAAAGGTATTTGAAGAATTTGTTAATCAAGTTTAAAATGGATGATTGCAGGGTAGCACCCACACCAATGGAGGTGAATCACAAATTGAGTAAGTATGGAGGTGAAGAATTCAAGGACATGAGACAATATCAGAGTTTGGTTGGTAGCCTTATCTATGCTACTCTAACTAGACCTGATTTATCATATGCAGTAGGGGTTTTGTCTCAATTTATGCATTGCCCAAGGAAAGAACATTGGATTGCAGGACAAAGGGTGTTGAGGTACATTAAGGGTACACTCAATGAAGGTTTGTATTATGGGTTTACCTCAGATACAAATATCAAAATTTATAGTGATGCAGATTGGGCAGGTAATCCAGATGATAGAAGATCTACTTTTGGATACATGTGTTATGTGGGAGACAAGTTAATCTCATGGTGTTCCAAGAAGCAACATACAGTTGCTTTGTCTTCTACAGAAGCTGAGTATAAAGGCATGGTTGAAGCTGCAAAAGAAGTAATTTGGGTCAAGACATTGATGAAGAGTCTTGATATTATGCATGGGATACCAATTATATATGGAGATAACATGAGTTCACTGTATTTAGCTGCTAATCCTGTTTTTCATGCCAGGACCAAACACATTGAGATTCAGTATCATATTCTAAGAGAGAAAGTGATGGATAAGGAGATTGAAGTCATACATACTTCAACAAAGGATCAGATAGCTGATATGCTTACAAAGAGCTTGGATGGACCAAAGCTACAGAAGTTTAAAGACATGGCAGGTATAAAGAAGAAAGGAGAAACCTCAATTGATGATTGAGGGGGAGCTGTTGGTGCATATCAATCACCAATTGAAGATTTGGAATAAAGAAAATAGATACATTCACAAGAGTGAAGGACATGTACACATATGTACATTAGTTATGACATAGGTTACATATACTTATGCTTTGATGAGAGTTTGTACATAGATGCCTATAAATACTTTTGGAAAATGTCGGGCAAATAGAGAGCAGAAGAGAGAAGACAAAGAGAGACTATGCATGAGCATAGGAATAGAGAAATGAGTGATTGTATATGTCAATAGACTGATGAGAAAGTAGTTGAAGTCTCTCTCATTTGTAGTTGTAGTCTTCTCCTGAAATGAAGAAAATGTTGCGCCCGATATTTCTGCGTCTACTCCGTCTGTAGTAGATCATTTGTGAAATCCTTTTGAGGATATCTAAGTTGTTAGTTAATGAGTTTGTGGTTTGAATTTCAGAGTCTAATTGTAAACAGGTGAAGAGAATTGCTGGTAGGAACATTCACATGTGGTGAGTGTTCACAGCTCTCTGAAACAGGCGCACATTTCGAGTTCAAAGAAATGAGTAGTGCTCAGTGCACAGTGTAAAGTTTTACACATATGATAGCTCAAAATCTAAGTTGAGAGATAAGCTATCTTCAGTCAAAAGGATTTGGTAAAACGGGTTCGACATTGTGAGAACCAAAGTTAAGAAGTTAGGGGTGTAAAATCGACTGTTCTGAGTAACAGTTTCTGACATAGGTAACTTGTGAAGTTGATTTCTCAAGTTATACTAAAGCTTTTGAAGTAATTCAACTTGGAGGTGATGCGCAATTCCTAGGAGATGATTCGTACAAAGTTTCATAAAAAACTTTACACATTTGATAAGTCAATGTGAAGAAATTCTGCAGCAGACTTTTCTGTGTTTCATCTTCTTCACATATTTTCTCAGATTTGATAATTTGGAGATTGGACTTCTAATTTAGTGAAGGTTTTGACTTACTCTTGATATAGAGGTGTTCTAAATTCAAGAGTAGGTTGTTCTTTTGGAGATTAATACTCTCCATCAGATACATCGTATATAACTCAACAAGATTATGCATATATGGTTAAAGAAGAGGATGAGCCTCAGAGCTATGACGAAGCCAAAGGCAAGAAGCAATGGCAAGAAGCAATGAAAGAAGAACTCACCGCACTGGAAGAGAACAAGACATGGGAGCTTGTTCCTAAACCGAATGGTAAGAAAGTAATTGGAAATAAATGGGTGTTCAAAATAAAGAAGCTTGCAGATGGAAGGATAGCCAGACATAAAGCGAGACTAGTTATCAAGGGCTATGCTCAGACGCATGGCATAGACTATGACGAGACGTTCAGTCCGGTGGCAAAGATGTCAACCATAAGAACAGTGATTGCTATAGCAGCATCAAAAGGATGGAAGCTAAGTCAGCTAGATATAAAGAATGCATTCCTGAATGGATATATATCAGATGAAGTCTATATGGAACAACCGGAAGGGTTTATAAGCTCCAGATACCCAAATTTTGTTTGCAGGTTAAGAAAAGCACTTTATGGACTAAAGCAAGCCCCAAGAGCTTGGAACTACAAACTTGTGAAATATCTCAATGAACTTGGATACCAAAGTTCGAAGGCAGATGCAAGTCTACTCATCAAAAGGACAGAAGAAGGAATGATTTACATTTGTATCTATGTAGATGACATAATAATTACAGGTACCTCAGATGCAGGAATCACAGAGGTAAAGAAACTGCTAGAAAAGGAATTCAAAATCAGTGACCTGGGAAAGTTATCATACTTTCTAGGTATGGAAATCACATATACAGATCATGGTGTATATGTCACACAAGAAAGGTATCTCCTGAACTTACTGAAGAAGTTCAATATGGAAAATTGTAGAGAAGCTTCAACACCGCTTGAAGTAAACCATAAACTTAGTAAATATGATGGAACAGAGTTTAAAGATATGAAGAAGTATCAATCGTTAGTAGGAAGCCTAATATATGCTACGCTAACAAGACCGGATCTCAGTTTTCCGGTGGGAGTTCTCTCACAATTTATGCATTGTCCGACAGAGCAACATTGGGTTGCAGGACAAAGAGTTCTCAGATATATCAAAAGAACTATAAAGGAAGGATTATATTATCCTTTTACGTCAGATATAAAGCTCAGAGCATATAGTGACTCAGATTGGGCAGGAAGTCAAGATGACCGAAGATCAACGCACGGGTATATGATATACCTAGGAGATAAGCTGGTAAGCTGGTGTTCGAAGAAGCAACACACAGTAGCCTTATCATCAACAGAAGCAGAATACAAAGGATTGGTAGAAGCAGCAAAAGAAGTGATATGGATACAGACTTTACTTAAAAGCATGGGTATAGATCAAAGTATACCGATCATACATGGAGATAATATGAGCTCGCTGTATCTTGCAGCGAATCCTGTGTTTCACGCAAGAACAAAACACATAGAGATTCAGTATCATTTCCTAAGGGAAAAAGTAATGGAGAAAGAGATAGAAATATTCTACACTCCTACAAAAGATCAGATTGCAGATATTCTGACAAAGAGCTTGGATGGAACAAAGACGAACAGATTTAAAGAAATGGCAGGTATAAAAGAGAGGAAGATATATGAAAGACCGGAAGATGTCAAATTAGTGATTGAGGGGGAGCTGTTAAGGAAACACTCACGAATTTGACGCAACAGACAAGAGAAAAACAGAATCTTCTGGAAAATCAATGCACAGGTGTACAGTATGCGAAGTTAGTGCACGGTGTGCGCATAACAGAGCAATTAACCGCGGCGGGCGCGTAAGGCGCGCATAACGTAAATTGAAGAGTAACAGCGCAGAGGAGCGCCAAAGGAAAGTGTATATATATACAACAAGATCTGAAGAACTAGAAGGGGGAGAGAGAAGACTCAGGAAGAGACGCGTGAAGATGATGTGTGTGAGATGCGCGTATGAGTGAAGAGAGAGTTAGAAGTTCTCAGAAGACGCCATAGATCGCGTATGTACAGATGAATAACACAAGCCTGAAGTGTCGGGTTTTTTCATCTGAGAGAGATAGTAATAAGAAACTACTCACTGTAGGAGAGTTTCTGTAACTTGAGCAAGAAGAGGCCAAGTTTACTTGTACACATCTTCTCTAATCGATAACACATGTTCATGTGGATGTCTGCGCATAATCTTTACTTGTAAAGAATCTGAAGCTATTTCGTGTTACGGTAGGAAGTTTCGTTTATCGTTAACTATCACGACTCGTTACTAAACATGCTTCAGTACCTTCTCTGTAAACGCATGTTTCAGTGAATAACAGTTTACTCAGTAAACATATTTCAGTAATTTCCGGTCAGTTACAGTTTCTCAGAAAACAAGTTTTTCCGGTAGAACAACGAAGTATAACTCGTATCAGAGTTCGAAGCTTTGTATGAGAGATAGCTCATCTTGTAGCTAGACGTCTCTACTTTAAGCTGGTCACAGTTTCCGGTGAAAAGGAGATGTGCATGCAGTACAAAATCTAACCGGAAAGTAGCACTTCAGAACTCTGAAGGTTTTCTTAAAACTTCAGAAAAGTTCATTAAGTGGAGAAAGCTCACGAATCACTTTCTTACTTCTTGTATGTTCACTTGAAGTAATTATAACCAAAGTAGAAGTTCATTTCGGTGAAGTTCCGGTACGATTACGGTGTCAGTCCAGTGACAGTCTGGTGAAGTTCCGGTGGAACCTGTGTCGCAGGATAACACAGTTAAGGCGACGTTAATTAGGCTGAGCTACTGTTGATTACAGAGGTGTTCTAAATCACTCTAGTTT
>CM035416.1:124895711-125073211 GCA_020310875.1 Ceratopteris richardii | reverse complement strand
ACAAGTGGTTCTGTAAGGTTCTCATCTTGACACACTAGCGCTTTGAATTTCATTGGAACATCTTGAAGGTAGATGGGAAGTTCCACCTCGCCCAAACAAGGGGTTTCCACACCTCCCAATCCTATGAGATAAGCTTCTATGGGATTGATGTTCAACTGCAAGTCTTGGCAGTAGGAAAGTCTAACTGCACTACTTGCTACATCTGAGTCAATCAATGCTTTCACCGTCCTTGCACCCTTCCCTTGTCAGACCTCTATGGTCACAAAGGGTCTTCAATCAATGACTTGAGAAGTCGCTATGCCTGATTTTTGGCACATATCCATGTGATATTTTGGGGCTTTTGAGTTGACATCTAGGCCTAGTCGCCTTAAATTATTTCGCCTAATATGCTCTCTGGCCTCTGCCTGTGCTTCTTCTCTCACTCTTAACTCTTCTTCTTTTCGCTTCTTAGCCGTGTTGAGTCTCGTAAGCATATCTTGTGTAAGAGGTTCTTGGTATAACTTGACTCTACATCCACTAATATAGTTTGGCAAGATATCTCCTTCTAGAGTGGCCAACTGAACTGCACCACTAGTGGAAATTCTATTAATGATCATGGGTCCGTATCCTCTTTTTTCCAACTTACGAGCATGTTGCTTTAGTGTGTAAACCAACACTAGATCTCCCTCTTTCAGTCCCTTATCCTTGATGTGTGCATCAAAGTATGCCTTTTGCCTTTTCTTTGCAGCATAGATACCTGTCGCCGCGCGTAGCCTTGTCTCACCTAAGCGTTCTAGATTAAAGATCCTAGAGGACAATTCATGTCCATTCCACTCATGCTCTTGTGCTACTTTTAATGCTGGGATTAGGAAATCTAAAGGTAGCACAACATTCTGTCCAAAGACCATCTGAAATGGGGTGGCATTGAGTACTGTTTGTAGGCAACTCGGTAAGCCCAAACAACATGATGAAGCTGTTTGTCCCAATCAGAGCATTTATTATTTACCAATTTAGTCAAGACATTACATAGGATCTTATTTGTGCTCTCGGCCTGTCCGTTAGCTTGGGGATGATAGGGCGCAGACTTCTTATGTATCACCAAGAATTCTTGGAGAAGATTTTCAATGACTTCATTTAAGAAGTGGGTGCCTCTATCGCTTACTAACTCTATTGGTAGTCCATATCTAGTGAACACATTCTCGAATAAGAACTTAGCTGTCGTCTGAGCATCATTCTTTGTTGTGGCTTTGACTTCTACCCATTTTCTAAGGTAATCTATGGCTACAATGATGTACTCTGCATGGGAGTTTCTAGCTAGGGGGTTAATAGGACCTACAAAGTCTATACCCCACTTTGAGAATGCACATCCTCCCATCATGGGCCTCAAAGGCATCTCGTCTTTTCTGATAGGATATTGCGCACGTTGGCATGTGTCACATTTCTTCACATAGGTATGTGCATCCATATGAAGAGTTGGCCACCAAAGTTCTGAGAATAGAATGGTCTTGATTACTCGATCAGGACCAAAGTGTCCACCTGCAACACCGCTGTGTGCAGTCTCTAAGACCTTTAAATAGTCTGATTCATGAACGCACAGTCTGAAGTAACCATCTTTGCCTCTTCGGTATAGGTTCTCTCCTACTAAGGCATAGCCTTGAGCCTCTTGCTCCATGCTTCGTCTTCTTGCTAGACTAGCCTCTTTGGGTAATCTTCCCGACCTCATAAACTCTACCAATGGAGCACTCCAATCTGGAATTAATGACACTTGATAAAGGGTCGCATGCTCCACTCGGGGTCTCTCTCTGCACCTCGGACAATTCTTAATCCACTCATGTATTTCTTTGTCCATGCTAGGCCAATACACTCCTAAACGCTTCAGATTCTGCAATGTTCGTTGTTTAGAATAGTGATTTCCTAGCAATCCTTCATGAGCTTGCTGCAACCAACTACTATGTTCCTCATCCTCGACACAACAAGCTAATACACCCTCAATATCTTGTTTGTACATGCTTCCTGCCAATATGTAATATTTTTGTGATTTTACAATTTCTTCTTGTGATGTTTTCACATTCTTATTTGCAGGGCCGAAGGTTAGGACTGGTACCAACTTATTTGCCCATTTAGGAACAACTTCTAAATTGAACAGATAAGCATCGGGTAATTCGTCAGACACTCCTTGCAGTGACTCTCCTGAAGTGATGCGAGAAATGTGATCTGCCCGAAGGTGGGTTCTACCTTTCCTGACAAAAACTTCAAAGTCATATTCCATTAGTAAGAGGAACCATCTTACTAAGCGTCCATTATTGCAAGGTTTATTGACCAAATATAACAAAGCTTGATGATCAGTGAAAAACTTGAACTTGTTGGCCAATAAATAGTGTCGAAACTTCTTCACAGCATATACCATGCCTAAGCCCTCTCGCTCAGTTGTGGTATAGTTTCGTTCCACTGCGGTTAGCTGTCTGCTAGCATATGCTATGGGTAAATCTAAATTTCCTTCACCGGTGGGTTGTGCTAGCACACATCCTATGGCATGATTGGATGCATCCACATGGACATGGAATGGTTTATTCCAATCAGGAGTGGTCAGTATTGGTGTTGTGCACAAACGTTTCTTCAGTTCATTGAAAGAATTCTCGCATTCGTCGTTCCACTCAAAATTAGACAACAAGGCATAAAGGGGTCTAGCTATGATTGTGTACATGTGGATAAACCTACGGTAATATCCACAATGACCCATAAAGGCTTATACCTCTTTAACATTCCTTGGCTGTGGTAGCTCTGCTATGGCTCGTACCTTATCTTCATCTGTTGAGATTCCATTCTTAGAAACAATATGACCTAAGATTTTACCTTGATGCACCATGAACACACACTTTTCTAGGTTCAGACACACTCGATATTCTCTACACTTGTTAAAGATTTGTCTGAGTTCAAGGATGTGAAATCTTCTTTCTTGGGAACGAGCACATAAATCATCCACATATACTTCTAAGATCTTTCGCAAGAACTCTTTGAAGACATGACACATGAGCCGTTGGAATGTTGCAGGTGCATTTGTGAGCCCGAATGGCATAACACGAAATGCAAAGATTCCCCACTCTGTGGCAAAAGCTGTTTTGTGTTGATCTTCTGGGGCAATGGCTACTTGATTGTAACCTGAAAATCCATCAAGGAAGCTATAAACTTCCTTGCCTGCAACATGCTCCAATAGGTGTTCTGTGAATGGAAGTGGATAACTATCTCTGATCATAGCGGCATTAACTTTTTTAAGGTTAATACACACTCGCAACTTCCCGTTCTTCTTGGGTACCACTACAATGGGGGACACCCATTCAGTATGCTCAATCTCATAGATGAATCCAGCTTCAATCAGCCTATCAATTTCTTCTTTTATTTTGGCTGCATATGTATCATTATATGTGTAGGGCTTCTGTTTGGTGGGCTTGGCATCAGTAGTCATGGGGATAGTATGAGAACAAATTCTTGGATCTACCCCTTTCAAGTCTCTATAGTGCCATGCAAACACATCCCTATATTCCCTTAATAGAGCTACGAGCTCCATTTCTTCTCTTGCACTTAGGTCATCTCCTATGTATGTGCATCTCTCTTCGTTCTCTTCAATGGTCACTACAATTTTATTGGTCTTTTCTTTATTATCATATGATTCTCCTATGATGGCCTCTCTCTTAGGCATGTGTCACTCTAGCACAATGGTGAGTAACAATGTGAGAAGATTCACCTCATAATTGTCAATCCGTGGAGACGTGAGGACTAGTATGAAGACTATGAGCAAGTGAAGGCACAAGTGTGTGAGTGAGAAGCACACAAGCATGCACACACATACACACACACATGCACAAAAGGCAAGAACAAGGAGAGGAACAATGGAGTTCTTTGCATTAGTCAAAAAGTCTCTTACATAAGCTCAATTCACAAACAATCTAACCCCAAAAATGAGCTCTCTAGCTCTTTTTATAGTTTTCTAACTAGCTTTGGTCTTGTCTAGACCTAGTGTCCGGCCTAGTTAAAAATTAGGTTCTAGAGCCTATTTGAGGGCTCAAACGGAGTATAAAAATTATGAAAATTGATATGTAGCTAGTTCTAATACTCCTCAAGCTCGAGGACTCCTTGGCTTGCACAAAATGGAGTCTATTCTACCAAAAACGGAATTTACAATGTTTGTGTAGTGATTAAAATCACTTGAGTTGTAAATGGTCCATGGAAAAAATGATTGGGCCTTGTTACCGTATTGTGCATGATTGCTCCGTTGTGCTAGTATGCTCTTCATCTGACTTGTATGCCAACACTCCCCCCTTCCTAGCGTCTGTCGCCCCTGACAGACCTCTGTTCTATCGGGTGGTCGATATAGTATTGGATGACATTGGTGGCAAGTTCATGTTCTCCTATCCTTAAGCCTCTTGCTAGATCAGCTTCCAATGCATCCCAATTTATTGCGCCAGGGACCTCTGGTTGCGGTGTGGTGTAGTACTCAGAGTACATTGCTTGTTCATAAGCAAAGAGATGGAGCAGATGTGTTGGCTTCGGTGCGGAGACCTCTGAGTGATACTCCCAGAAACCTGATCTGAACATTTCTTCGAAGGTCTGTTTGTAACATGCAGGGAGGTATTTGATGCGTGCATGCCAGGCGTAAGCCACACGAATACTGGGGGTGGTGCTCATGTCATACACCAAATCATAATTTCCATTGGTAAACCCCGGTAGACGTACCTGTGGTGCGGCTGCATTTTTAAAGGTTTTCAGGACTACCTGCATCATATCTAAAATCTTAAGCATCATTTGAGCTGCCCCATTTGGCATGGGCTTCAATCGCGGCATCCAATGTCGAATTGTTCCCATCATGTACGCTACCGACGGTGGTCCCTATGGTGGTGCAGTGTACGGGTAGTTTAGCCATTCCTTGCATTGCGCATTGTTCTGCACTTTGATATTGAATGCCTTCCAAGACCTGCAGCGTGGAACTGGACCGTAGCATGGATTGTATAGGAGATGTAAAGGTGCGTTGTTCCATGTGCGTAGCATTTCTGGATATGTCTCTAGAAGTTTCTGCCGCCAGGTGGGTTGACGAATTTTGCCTTTTTGCACCTCTGGAGGAAGGTCTTCGGGTTGAAATTGGGTAGCAAAGGTAGGAATCTTACCCGTGACTCTCTGTATTTCTGCATTATAATCAGCCAGAATAATATAATAAGGCCTATATTGGAGTTCAGATGAGAGGATAAGGCGTCTCGATGACAGGTTCTTGAAGTAAGCAGATTGTAGCACAGTTTCCTCTATGACCCTCATGGCCTGATTTTGCACTACTGTGCGCTCTTCGTGAGGACTCCCGATTTCCTCCACTTGACGTAGCCATGGAAGCCGTGGTGCTTCGAATGTGTCCTCAGCTTCTTCCGTTTGTTGGCCTCCTGGGAAGGGTTGTAGGTCATATTCTTCTTCAAATGTTTGTTCCACAGGAATTTGTACTACTTCGTCGGTGGGAGCCTCTGGAGGGGAAGGTGGTCTCTCGTATTGTAGTAGACGTGCTTGCAATTCGGTGACCTGTTTCTGGAGATCTTTTAAGGCCTCTAAGTGTGTGAGAAGTGAAGCCGCGGAGGAGGTGGTTTGAGAGGCTTCTGTTGTTTCTTTTTGGTGTTTCTGCTTCAATTGACCCAGTTCCTCTGATAGCTGGTCATGTGCTTCAAGCAGCATGGCATAGTCTTCCAATATGATCTTGATATTGTCGGGGGTCACTGCTTGAAACTTTGATGGGCTGATGGGTGCCCTAGGTGTGCTTTCGATAGCTGCTTCTAGGTTTTCCTGATTTTGTAATTGCAGGCGTCGATTCTCTTCATGAGCGGCAGCAAGATGTCGCTTGAGTAGGGCCATATTTCGCTGAAGCTTTGAATTGCGTTCCAGCTGTGTCCATAGATGACCTTCTACCACTTGTATTGCTTCCTGATCTGTGTTCTGTAACTGTACCTCCAATATGCTATGAGCCTCTTGGAGAGTTTGGAATTGTGTGTGGAGGCGAGCATTTTCCTCTTCTAGTGCAGCAAGGCGGTGTTGTAGTGTCTCCGAGTGCTCTTGCAGGCGTTCATTCTGTTGCTGGAGCTGATTGTAATCTGTCCTTAAGTTTGATATACAAGCTAGCATGGTGTCCAATGCATTGCCTATAGATGAGGGGGTGGTGTTTACAATGGAAGATGCATGGGAAGGGAATTGGGGAAGGGGAAGTGTGAATGATGTGTCTATTGAAGACGTGTGTGTGGGTGAAATTGGTGGAGGGGGAATGGGAGGAGGTGGAAGCGTGGGGGGAGGGGGAGGTGCCGTGGGTGGTGAAATGTCCATACTTTCAGGAGTGGGTGCGAGTGTGGGGTCTACCATGTATATTGGAATGGTAGGTGGTGTGTCTGTGTGAAAGTGGTGTATAGATGAGAAGTGGGGTTGGGGGCTGAAAATAAAGGGAAAGGATGAGACCTGGGTTGACAAGTTCTAGCAAGGAAGGCATGGAGGGATTGGAGAAGTGGAGAGATGGTGGTTGGGGTTTGAGGTCGTAGAGGCGGGGAGGTCATGAAAGGTTGCATGGCAGCAGGGAATCCCATGAATATGGATCTAGAGTCAGGGTGACCTATGGCTGAGGGCATGGGGGATGGTTGTCCTAGGGCAGGCTCTATGAGCGATTCGGTGGATTGTGTAGGGATGGTGGTTGCTTCATAGATTGGGTTATCAGAGGTG
Organism: Ceratopteris richardii; assembly: GCA_020310875.1. NCBI lineage: Eukaryota > Viridiplantae > Streptophyta > Polypodiopsida > Polypodiales > Pteridaceae > Ceratopteris > Ceratopteris richardii. Next base: position 125,066,500 of record CM035416.1, on the reverse strand, counting down.
GAGAATAGGGTTGAACTAGAGATGGGAGTATGGAAGAGGAAGGTTTGTTCGATGGGTTGAGTGGTCGAGGTGCTCTCCACGGCTTCTGCTCTAGGAGGCGATGGTGGGGGTGTGGGTGGTAGTGGCTCGGTGGATTCCTCATGGGTGACTGGGTGCTCTTGGCTAGCAGTTTCTGTTGCTTGGGAGGTTGTCCCGATGGGTTCGGATGTAATAATTGGCCCTTCTGCCGTTGTAATGGGGATCTGGATATTCTTACCTGACCGTGGTCGTGTCTGGAATCTTCGTGGATCATATTGAACTGGAGACCTCCTAATGGCAGTCCGCACTACTTCTACTACCCCATATGTTTCTTCCATTAATAAGAGACCTTCACTATATTCTGAGTCAACTCCTGCTTCTTCCAACAGCTGAGTCATGAGTACTCTACTACTCTGTTCGGTGAGCAATTGTTGCGATCGCACTCGTTCCATGATTTGATACAGCCTTCGGAGTTCTACTGTATAGGCTGGGGCTTCAGTGGTCTCCTCTTCATATGCTCCTTCTTCTTCTAGGTGTCCTTGTTGTTGACCTTGCTGAGCGTCACTCCAATGTACATGGCGACCGTCTGTAGATTTTCTTCTTCTTTGTGAAGATATGCCTTGTTCTTCTGCATCTGAATAAAACTCTACATCAGAGAGTTGTATACTTTGTAAGAATGCTTCAAAGTCCTGGGGATCCATTGCTTCAGCATCTCCAGTTGTAGCAAATTCAAATTCAGATGGAGCAGGAGGAGCTGAAGGGGCAGCTTGTGTCATAGTTTCAGATTGAGACCTGGGTATCCTAATGGTAAAGGGAGGTACAGTGGCCTCCCCCCGTGGCCAGACTTCAGGAGTAGTCAGAACTTCCCTTGTCTGGACACAAGGGATCGCACCCCTCATGCGCTTGGATTGATGTGTGGACATCTTGAGCTTCTTAAACATTTGTAATTGTGCCCAAGTTAAGGCACATTCAATGGGAACATCATATGCTAGGCACCGGTAAATAATGCGTGTGATTGCACAGCAACCATTCACCACTAATTTCCTAGAAGACCTTTTATTTGCTTCATACAATTGATCTATAATCCATACGGGCAGCTTAATTGGTAACGCACCTGTCTCCGCTAAGTAGAGAGCGAACCAGATTCTTTTGTGTGGTTGTGTGAAGCGGTCTTGGTCGGGGAAAGCAAAATGTTGCATGCACATACGGAGAGGGATGGACACGTTTGGTGTGAGTGCTGCCATGTCTTTAAGCTTCAGTAGTTTCCTATCCTTCATGTTAGTAGGAACGAGAGCATCCTTCTCAGAAGGCACATGTGTGCCGTGCATATTCAAAGCAGAGCTCACCAACTCTAAGGTAAGTTCAAACCTCTTTAACTCGTTGTTGCCCAGCAAAGAAGGGAGAACAAATGATCCTGGTTTGTCCTTTTCTTCATTAGCTTGTAATGTGGAGACCAAATAATAGCATCGGAGGAGATCCGGTTTAGGTAGTGGTGCTTCAAAGTATTCTGCTAGCCTTGCACGTTGCCATATGGTCTGGAGATCCTCTGTGTTCTGTAGAGTCTCAAACTCCTTGGAGAAAAATTGGAATCAAACCCATGATCTGTCATACTCGCACTTAGACTCCCATATATACTTGGCCTCTCCTAATGGACCTGGCATGCCATTGAACCAATGAGAATTGGCATGGACTCTTTCTGTGATCCCTGTGGGTGGATCCGGTACCGGGATCTGTTGAAGGTGTTGCAGCTCCACAGGTCATTCAGTTGGTGGCACATCAACAGGTAGACTATCCACATCAATTCCTACAGTAAGTATTCCTACTAGTGAGCTCGGACCTGTCGCTTCTGCCATGTTACTTCTTGCCTCCTGATTCTGTGAGAATATAGAAACATGTGTTAACATTGTAAAGGACAAGATAGAATCGTTTTTGTCCCCATTACAATATTATCATGAGGTTCGGGAGAGATTAGTAGGTTAATAAGTGCTCGGTGCTTGTGTGTGTAGCTAGGAATTGGGTGGACCTAAGAACTAAGTGGAATGATGTAGTGTGAGAATGACGTAGTTAGTAGGTGGGCATGGATTTACAACTGGGGTCCAGGGGTTTATTACAAGTTTTAGGTTGCCAAATGCAGTGGATGGGCTTTGATCTTGATTTTGTGGAGATTCTGAAGTGTTTGATAGGGGTATCTGCTTGAAGATGAGGCTTTTTAGGGACCCATTTACAAGTGATTCTACTTGTGCTCATGGAAGAATATGTGTCCGTGCGTGATGTGTAAGACTGGGCCTCAGATGTTCGAGTGAGTGAAACATGTTGTATCGGTTGTGGCCTTGGTGTAGCTATTTGAGCCTGCAAGCAAGCCTTAGGCACCCAGATTTGTCGTGATTGTGGGCTGGCCTTCATTGACTTCTTGGGTACCCAAATAGACTTCACTTTGGCAGAAGAATTAATGAAGGACTTCTTATTAGTGTCGTGTTGTTGACTACTAATAAGAGGTTTTGGCCGTGGGGTCGGCCTGTTCTGAACAGGGTATTCGCCTTTTCGCCTCCATACTTGTTTCCATGGCTGAAACAATCTGCTTTGCTCCTTTTTTTGGCATCCAATATAGGTAGTGTTCTGCTTCTTCTGTATTTGATTTGCCATTGGTTGTTGCAACCTTCTGGTCTTTGGAAAAGAAGGGAGTTCCGTCCTCTCCCTGGCTCCATTGTTGAGACAAGCCTCTTTCTGCATCATACAGTTTTGGAAAAAAATAGCATTGTCAACTTTATGTGCGCCCCTGGAAGGACTAGGAGTTTGTGCCTTGCCTAGTTCCTTGAGTGCCTCATTTTCCAATTCAACTGTAATTCGGCTATGATCTACCCACACCTGAAGAAGTCCACTTCTTAGGTTGAGGTTGACTGCATGATCATAGATCCAGTCCTGACCCAAGACAAGAGGCTCAGTGAGGTCCTCATCTTGACACACTAGTACTTTGACTGTCATCACTTCGTCTTGAATGGAGATGGGAAGATCCACCTCGCCCATGCAAGGGGTTTCCACACCTCCCAATCCTATGAGATATGCTTCTATAGGATTGACAGTTAATTTCAATTCTTGACAGTAAGACAACTTGACAGCACTAGTGGATGCACCTGAGTCAATCAAAGCTCTTACAGTCTTTGCACCCTTTCCTTGTCCTACTCCTAGGGTTACAAAAGGCCGTCGGTCGATTATTCTATGGGAATGCCCACCTGAAGCCTCGCACATGGCCATAGGATAGCCTACAGATTCTTGAGTGTCAGGCATAGGCGGGTCTCTGCTCAATTTCATTTGTCGGATACGTTCTAAAGCTTTTGCCTATGCTTCTTCTCTAATTTGTTTCTCTTCTTCTTTACGTTTCTTGGCAGTGTTGAGTCGATTTAGCATCTCTTCAGTGAGGGGTTCTTGATATAACTTGACTTTGCATCCACTTATGTAACTTGGTAGAATATCACCCTCTAGAGTGGCTAATTGAACTGCGCCACTTGTGGAGATTCTATTGATAATCATTGGCCCGTAACCTCTTTTCTCCAATTTCCGTGCATGCTGCTTCAATGTGTAGACTAGGACTAGGTCGCCTGCTTTCAAGCCTTTATCCTTCACATGTGTATCAAAATATGCCTTTTGCCTCTTCTTCGCTGCATAGATTCCTGCTGCAGCTCTCAATCGTGTTTCGCCTAGACATTCAAGATCAAAGATTCGAGAGGAGAGTTCATGGCCTGTCCAGTCATGCTCTTGTGCTACCTTCAATGTAGGTATCAAAAAGTCCAGAGGTAGCACAACATTTTGGCCAAATACCATCTGAAAGGGGGTGGCTTGGAGTACCGTTTTATAGGCAACTCGGTATGCCCAAACAGCATGGTGTAGCTGTTTGTCCCAATCAGAGCATTTATTGTTCACTAGTTTAGTCAGCACATTGCATAAGATCTTATTAGTGCTCTCAGCCTGGCCATTAGCTTGTGGATGATAGGGGGCCGATTTCTTATGTATCACCAAGAATTCTTGGAGAAGGTTTTCTATGACGTCGTTCAAGAAGTGTGTGCCTCTATCACTCACCAACTCTATTGGCAATCCGTACCTCATGAATACATTTTCAAATAAGAACTTTGCTGTTGTTTGAGCATCATTTTTTGTAGTAGCTTTCACTTCTACCCACTTGGTTAGATAGTCTGTGGCCACGATGATATACTCAGCATGTGAACCCTTAGCTGGGGGATTAATAGGACCAACAAAGTCTATTCCCCATTTAGAGAACGCACGTCCGCCCATCATAGGCTTCAGTGGCATCTCATCTTTGCGTATAGGGTACTGAGTTCTCTGACAAACACCACACCGTTTCACATAGGTATGTGCATCCATGTGAAGGGTTGGCCACCAAAAGCCCGCAAATAGTATTGCCTTAATTACCCGATCTGGTCCAAAGTGTCCCCCTGCTACACCTTGGTGAGCAGTATCCAAGATTTTGAGATATTCACTCTCATGGACACATAGTCTCAGGTAACCATCTTTACCACGCTTGTATAGATTATCACCAATGAGTGAATAATCGTGGGCTTCTTATTCTAAACTCCTTTGCCTAGCCAGAGTCATGTCTGGAGGGAATGTTTTCGTCCTTAAGAAGGATACTAGTGGTTCACTCCAATCTGGCACTGTGGACACTTGATAAAGAGTGGCATGTTCCACAGGTGGTTTAGTGCAGCAGATTGGGCATTCCTTGCACAACTTTTGGACATCAGCCTCCATAGTCGGCCAATGCACTCCGAGTCTCCTTAGTGTCTGTAAGGTTCGTTGCTTTGAGTAGTGTTGCTCTAATGCACCTACATGTGCTAAATGCAACCATTTAGTGTACTCGTCCTCTTCTACACAACAAGCCAAGATCCCTTGATCTGTCTGTTTGTACATGCTTCCTGCCATGATATGGTACCTCTGGGCTTTTACTACCTCTCTACCTTGAGTGTTTATTACTGGGTGGTTAGGCCCGTATGTCAATACTGGCACTAATGGCTTAGCCCACTGAGGTATTACTTCCAAATTAAACAAGTAAGTATCGAGAAGATCATCCGATACTCCTTGTGGGGCTTCTCCGGATGTGAGCCTAGAGAGATGATCTGCTCTTAAATGAGTCTTGCCTTTTCTCACCACTACCTCAAAGTCATATTCCATTAGTAAGAGGAACCATCTCACCAATCTACCTGTGTTGCATGGCTTGTTTACCAAGTATAGTAGAGCTTGATGATCAGTAAAAAATTTAAACTTATTTGCAAGCAAATAATGTCTAAACTTTTTAACCGCATACACCATGCCCAACCCCTCTCGTTCGGTAGTGGTATAGTTTCGCTCAGCTGCATCCAACTGTCTACTCGCATAGGCAATGGGAAGATCCATATTACCTTCACCAGTAGGTTGTGCAAGCACACATCCAATGGCATAATTGGATGCATCCACATGCACATGGAAGGGCTTATTCCAATCTGGTGTAGTCAAGATTGGTGCTGAGCATAATTGCCGTTTGAGCTCATTGAAAGAGTTCTCACATTCCTCAGTCCACTCAAAGTTTGTCAGAAGTCCGTACAGAGGCTTTGCAATGATGGCATACATGTGAATGAAACGTCGGTAATAACCACAATACCCCATGAAAGCTTGCACTTCCTTGACATTCTTTGGCCTAGGTAGTTCTGCAATAGCCCTCACCTTCTCTTCGTTAGTGGAGATGCCGTTCTTTGACACTATGTGTCCTAAAATCTTGCCTTGCCTAACCATGAAAACGCACTTTTCTGGGTTCAGGCAGACTTGATATTCTCTACATTTGTCAAAGATTTGCCTAAGTTCAGGTATATGTGTTTGTCTAATGTTGGGATGAGCACAGAGATCATCAACATAGACTTCCAAATTCTTTCTCAGGAATTCTTTAAACACATGGCACATCAATCTCTGGAAGGTTGCGGGAGCATTGGTAAGCCCGAATGGCATTACCCTAAAAGCGAATATGCCCCACTCTGTGGCAAAAGACGTTTTATGCTGATCTTCTGGTGCAATGGCCACTTGATTGTAGCCAGAGAACCCATCTAGGAAGCTGTACACTTCCTTGCTTGCCACCCTTTCTAATAGATGCTCAGTGATAGCAAGCGGGTAATTATCCCTGATCGTGGCTGCGTTAACCTTCTTCAAGTTAATGCATACTCGTAATTTGCCGTTCTTCTTGGGCACCACTACAATGGGGGATACCCATTCAGTGTGCTCAATTTCATAGATAAATCCAGCTTCAACCAAGCGGTCTATCTCTTCTTTGATCTTGGCAGCATAGTTGTCATTGTATGTGTATGGCTTTTGTTTTGAGGGTCTGGCCTCTGTGGTCATGGGAATCGTATGTGAGCATATGTCCGGGTCCACTCCTTTCAAATCCTTGTAACTCCAAGCGAATACATCTCTATATTCTCTTAGCAAGGCTATCAGCTCATGCTCTTCTTCCTCAGTGAGGTCATGTCCTATGTAAGTGCACCTCTCTTCTCCTTCTTCTATGGCTACCACTATTTTCTTGGTGGTTTCTTTGTTATCATAGGCCTCTCCCGATTGCGCCTCTCATTTAGGCATTCTAATCATGACTCTCCTGTCATCTATCTCATACTTCTTAAAATTTTCCAGGACCTCAAACAAAGATTCTTCCTCTTCTGGTGTGACTTCTCTCTTCTTTCTTTTCTTTCCTTCTTCCTTAGGGGTTACATGTGTGGCTAGCCTTACATCCTTTGTAAGCTCTTCGTGCTTCTGGGGTTGAAATTCTACTTCATAGAAGTATTCTTCATCTGATGCAAAAGGTGGGTCCATAATGATTGACTCTAGATCGGAGTCACTCGCATCCTCAAATGCATCAGGGCTAGGTTCACACTCTTCTAAAACTGCTTCTCCCATGATCGGCTCTATGGAGAAGACTGAAATGTCTTAGCCATCCTCATCATAGTGAGGTGTCCATTGTTCTTCATTGATGGCTAAATCCATTATTGCTAGAATTTTTGCCCAGCAGTGAGGTTCAAATTCTTCGTCTGGAAAAACTACAGGTGCATAGGCTGGGTCTTGGATTGATCTATGGGTTTCTTTTGCACCTACCTCCCTGGCTTTTTCTCTCTTCTCTTCTTCTACTGCTACCTTACACATCCATAAGTGAGTGTCTTCATGCATCCATGAGGATCCTGATCCTAGGGAATGCACCGATTCCGTATCATCTTTGGCTCTATGGATGGGGTTCCATTGGATAGGAGGGACATCTCCATGAGAGTAATCCTTGAGATTGACTTTGGTTGTAACACCTAAGTGCTGCAAATACAAGGAATTGGTTCTCCAATCCAGTACCACTTGCAACTGCCGCATAAATGGTCTTCCCAAAATCATCTCATAGGCTTGATTTTTGCTAAAGTCACAGATAGCAAATGTGTGCTCAAACTCTACACCACAAGTAGTGAGGGTTATCCCCTCTAGTAGTCCTAAGGGTCTTTCTATGTGCCCGTCAGCCATCTGCAATTTCATTCTCGTTGGCCTGAGTGCTGGCTTGCCCCATCGTTTCCATAAGGAAATGGTAACAATTGCAACTCCTGCACCTGAGTCCAAAATGGCCTTGGTTGTGTAGCCTTGATGAGTGATGGGGAGATAGGTGTTTCCTTCTTCTCCCTCGCTCATGTCTCCTATCTTGTCCAAGGGTATTTTTGGCATTGTTCTTTGAGATCCTACCTGGGAATGTGGTTTTGCTACTTCGGGCACTTGATCGGCTACATGTTTCCACACTTCTGGTCTAACCTTAAGCAGCTCTTCCAAAGTGAGATTGCACTGCACTTTCGTGTTCTTCACTACCTCCGTGTTCCTAGGTATGACTGAATCTTCATTTCTTACCATGATTGTAGGTGCTCTCATACAAGTGGACTTTGCTTCCCATGGGCCTGTGAAATGGGGTAGTTCCTGTAAAGAATTAGACTCGAAGTCTAATCTTTCTTGAGATTGGGCACTCTCCTGCTCTCCATAAATGGAAGGAAGGTCTTGTGGGAATTGATCGTGTGTGTCATCCACAAGTTCAATGGGAGGAGGAACTTCACTCTCTTTAGCCCATTTATCTTCTTGAATCTCTCGCAAGAATTCTGGTGTATATTGATTCATAGAAGAAGAGGTGTCTGGTTCAGTGGAGTTAGGCACATAAGCTTCCTTGGGAGGAATGCTTATTCTATCACTTGCCCTCTCCTTAGCCTGGGAGGTGGCTCCTTTTCCAGACTTTGCAAGTAACCCCTCCAATCTATCCAATAGACCATCAAAGTGCAATGGTGTTCTGATGGGGTTAGAGCCATTGAACAAACGACTAGCTTCAAACATGGCTTGCGCCAACTCGACCATTTTAGCACAAAGCTTTGTTCGCTCTATCTCTAGATCGGCTCTAGGGTAACATTTCTCAAGATCTGTTACATTGGGCCCTTCTTGAATTCTGGCCTGATATGCTTTAAGCATCATGTCTAGATCTTCAGGAGTGGGATCGGCTAAGACTGATCCTACTCGGGGTGGTGGTTGGGTTACTTGTGGTGGATTGGTGGGTGGAGGAATGGAGGGTGAAGGGGATGGTAGTGGCGGGGATGTGTGAGAGTGCGTTTGAGATGTGATTTCTATGATTTTGGCTTTGGTTTCTCGTAGGCTTTCCTCAAGTTCGCTCATCTTTCTTGCCCATTGCCTTTTCATACGTTCATGGCTATCTCTCCAAGCTCTTGTCCTCTTCTTATTCTGGCTCTCAGTCTCACTAACCTCCGCATTCTTTTCCTGGCCTAAGTCTTGGTTTTGCTTAAGTGTCTGGGCTCTCGTGATGACTTGTACTGGGGCGATGGAAGTCACACTTCCTGTGGAGTCTACCACTAAGCCAATCACATTGATAGGAGTGATTTTTGGCATATTATTAGGATTCTCTGGGCAGTCTCGTAAGAGATGCTCCTTTCCACACTCCTGGCAATAGCCCTGGATTGTCACTGACTGGGGTTGTGTCGGTGGAGGCAAGGGACAATCACAAATGAGATGATCTCCCTGACATCTATAGCATGGCCCTCTAGGAAATGGAGGTCTTACCTGCCTAGGTTGAGGTCTAGGGTTGGGGTTCGCGTACATGACATTCGCAGACTCTGTCTCCCAAATAGGTTCACTCGGTTCCTCACTGTAGTAAGACTCACCATGTTCAGGAGACTGCATGTAGTAAGCCTGGGGACTATCAACATGTGTACAATCAAAGCTATGGTCACTGGGATCACTTTCTGAGATTAATGGTGTTACTGGGACTATAGCTCTATTCAGGTTTTCTTCTGCATCAGCATACTTTACTAGAATCACATTAGTAGGAGCAGGTGGTTGTTGTGCTAGCACTGGCTGGGGTCTCAGTTGGGCCTGATATTGCGGTTGGTAATTTTGCTGAGGCCTAGTATACTGTTGTGGTGAATATTGACTCTGGTATCTGCCTTGTTGAGGGTATGGCTGAGGGTAGGTTTGCCTAACCGCTTGCTTATTGTATGGGCAATCCTGTGCTAAGTGATTTGTGTACCTTCGCTCTATGGTGCAATATTGGCTGCTAGGATTCACTTGGGGTTGAGCCGTGATGGGACATGCGTTTGCCATATGGTCACCACCGCAAGTATAGCACCTCTTTACTAGGGCAAATCTAGGAATTTGTTTACTAGAGACACCTAGTTTTTGAGCTACTTTTTCCGCAAGTTCCTCAATTGATGTGGATTGTGAGGAAGAGAGGCTAGATGTACTATCTGAATCTTTGTAGATTTTGGAAAGCTCTAACTCCTCCCCTAGGTTATCCTCAATATCGATGCACATGCGTACACATTCTTCTATAGTCCGGGGGTCCTTCAAGTACACATATGATCTCAATTTGGTACTTAGCAATCCATCCAAGAATAAAGCCACTTGCTTAGCAGCCGTGGGTAACTCAGGACCAGGACATCGCTCAAGATATTGCCTAAATCTTCTTCCTGCAAGTCTCACAGTCTCTTGCGGGGTCTGCTTGAAGCTGTATATCAATGAGGAAGTATTATGCCTTATGCCACTTTTAGAGAATTTGATAATGAATGCCTCTAAAAGTTGATCTATGCTTCTAAGCTGCCTCTCGTTTGTTGAAAGTTTTTCAAGCTCAAGAGTGTAGGAACATGCCCCAAATTGAACCTTCCACATCATCCACAATCAAAGGAGGCTGATTTCCACGAGTTGGAGGCATCAAATCATGCCCATAATGGAAAGAATTTGATTAGAGAAGATTTAGCTCACCTCTTGATGTGATTGGACCTCACTTTTGACATGTATATGCTTTTGATTGGTTAAAGAGGCTAGTATGAGGTCTTTAAAACCTCTAATGAGTTGTATTATGACTTAGAGTCGTGGAAATACATGCCCAAGCTGCCCCCTTGCTTAAGCACACCCCCTACTAGCTGGTCTCTGCATATTTTGTAGAAATTTCACTTTTACACACTCTATCTATCTAGATGTTTTTGGCAGACCCACCGGTCTTGTAATTGTTGTTTCTCCTTCATCCAGAATCTATTTGCAATGATTTTTGTCTTGTTGGAAAGCTTATAAGTTCTAATTTGTCTGGTATAAGTCTCAGGTTCAGTGCCTGCACATGTGCAGAGAAATGTCCAGAACAGTGTCTATCTAGTTAGCTCATACTCTGTGGAGAGATCAAGTTGTCTGTCTTGTTGCAGCTGGTTGAGGCATCATCCAGTATCCAAATGGAGTGATTTTACTCTCATTTGAAAGCTCTTAAAGTCTAGTTTATGCCTGCAAAATTTCATTTTCAGTCTCTGCATATACTCAGAGAAACTCAGAAAATACAGAGCCTATGTCTGAAAAATTTCAGGATCCTAGGAGGGTTCATTTGCTTTTGTTGTGCACATAGGAGTGTTTATCCTCCAACACTGGTATCAGAGCTATAAGTGGAGTATCAAAGAGAGAAGAAGGAGCTACTGAAGTGAAGTAAAGACTTCATCAAAGTTTGAAGGAAGGAAGCAAAGAACGGACACGTCAACAACAAGGGGAAGCAAATACATCATCAAATCAAAGACGAAGCTTCATCAAGAGGAGTAGCTCTATTTTTTGAGGTAAAAGCCATCCTTTTCAACTTCATTGCATCAAGAGGGAGGTTCAAAAGAGTTAGGAGGCACCATGGCTGATCTCAATGCTCAGATTGAGAAGCTCGAAAAAGGAAACTACCAACCGTGGCGATTTAGAATAAGCAATTTTGATGGGGAAAGGTTTGTGGGGACTTGTGAGTGGTGGAGAGCCAAAACCCTACATAGATGAGGTAAATCCAACCAATGATCAGAGAAGAGCAGTAAGAGAGTGGGATGAAAGGGACAAATAGGTCATTTTCATTTTATCTCAGCATATTAGCAACTCTATGGTAGGGCATATTCAAGATTTGGATACATCGAAGAAGGTGTGGGAGTGCTTGGAGAGATTGTATTCAACCTCCACAAAAGCTAGAAAAATTCAGCTCAAGAATGAGCTAAATAATCTTAGGAAAAGCCCCTCTCAAGGTGCTAATGATTACATATTAAAGGTTAAAGAGCTTGCAGATGCACTAGGATCAATCGGTTGTGCCCTAGATGATGACGATCTTGTCGCCCACACCCTAAATGGACTTAGGGATGATGAAAAATGGAGGGCTTTCACAACTTTAGTGTATGTAAGGGACTCTCTTCCTGATTTTGATCAACTAATCACTCTCATGGTGACAGAGGAGATGAACCTTGGTGGTCATAACGCCAAGGATAGCCAAGGGCAATTGTTGTATGCAGGTAGAGGAAGAGGAAGACACAACCGAGGTGCTTCAAGAGGAAGAGGAAGATATCAAAGCAACCAAGGAGGTCAAGGACAACAAGAAAATGCAGGTCAAAGATGTGGAAGAGCCACAAATAGAGGAAGAGGTGCAAGATTTGGTGGAAGAGGACAAGCCACTTCAAATGGATGCTTTGTATGCGGTAAGCCCGGTCATTTTGCAAATGAATGCTATCATAGAGCTCAAAGACAAGGGAATCAAAGCAACAACAACAACAATTATAGAGGGCAAGGTAATTATGCAAACACATCATCCAGCCAAGGGAATGATTATTTACTTGCCATGAGGTATGGTGAAGATACAACTCAAGCTAGTGAAGATGTATGGTATGTAGACAGTGGATGTAGCAATCATATGTCATGTCGAAAGGAGTTTTTTAGTAATTTGCAGGTCCCAAAGCATCAAGGGCATGTGGAAACAGGTGATAACTCAGAGCATATCATTCAACATGTGGGAGATATCAGTTTGGAAGGAAATCAAAGAGCAAAGTGCTTATCAGAGGTATTACATGTCCCTACTATTACCAAAAACTTGATTTCGGTAGGCCAAATGGTAGAAAAAGGCTATCAAGTTAGGTTGAATGAAAGAGGATGTTTTGTTGAGGATCCAAGGGCAGGTTTCAAGCTCATAGCAAAAGGAAAAAAGCAAGGGAGAATGTTCACAATGGACATAAATCAGCCACACCATTCAATGTATGTCACATATGGAGACAAGAGGATAGCAGATTTGGATCTATGGCATAAACGAATAGGTCACATCAACCTACAAAAGCTCAAGGACATGCAAAGGAGGAGCTTGGTAAGAGGCCTACCAAATTTTACATCTAAAATGTTGCATGAAATTTGTGTAGCTTGCCAACAAGGAAAACAATCAAGGCTGCCCTTCAAGAAGAGTACCTATGTAAGTGCAAATGTTTTAGACCTCATTCACACGGATGTTTGGGGTCCAACAAGAGAAGCATCCCTTGCTGGAAATAGGTATTTTGTAACCTTCATTGATGACTTTTCAAGGAAAGTGTGGTTGTATTGCATAAGAAACAAATCAGATGTGTTCCACTACTTCAAGAAATTCAAAGCACAGGTGGAGAAGGAATCTGGAAAGTTTATCAAAACTTTGAGATCCGATGGAGGGGGAGAGTACTTCTCCCATGAATTTTCTGAATTTTTGCAGGTCAATGGCGTCAAAAGACAATTTACATGCAGGTATACCCCTCAACAAAATGGGGTAGCAGAGAGAAAGAACAGACACATAGCAGAGGTAGCAAGGTGTATGCTCAATGAAATGAATATGCCGCATTGTTATTGGGGAGAGGCTACATATACAGCCACATACATCATGAATAGATGTCCTACATTAGGTATACATCATCTAACCCCTGAGGAAGCATGGAGTGGAAGAAAACCTTGCATTTCACATCTTAGAATCTTTGGTTGTATATGCTATGTACATGTATCTCAAGAGTTGAGGTCAAAGTTAGATGCCAAATCTGAAAGGTGTATTTTTTTGGGATATTCTATGGAACAAAAGGGGTATAAATGCTATAATCCCATCACCAAGGAGCTGAAGGTAAGTAGGGATGTTGTCTTTGATGAGTTGAAGCCTTGGTATGCATGCACAAGTCCATTGCAGGTTGAAGACATAGGTGAGACAGATTTGAAGAATGATGATAGAGTTCAAGAAAGCATGGATTTGAGTGGTCCAAGCAACTCATGCAACACAAGGACACCCTCACCATGGAGTGGAAGGCTTAGGGAAAGAGAGACCAGCTCTGAAGAAAGCAAAGTCAAAGGCAAAGAGAAGATTTCAGTTGAAGAAGGAAGCTATGTGGACGAGAGCATGTTGGAAGATGAAGAGATAGAAGAAGTTCAAACTCCAGGAGTGGCCAAACAAAGAAAGAAGATGGCAACCACACCAAAAGGAAGTGAAAGAAGGTCTTCAAGAGTAAGATATCCAGTACAAAGGTTAACATATGATAATTTCATTGCAAAGCATTATGCATACATGACTCAGGTAATCAAGGACAAAGAACCAACTAGTTATGAAGAAGCTAAGGATTGCAAGGAATGGCAAGAGGCAATGAAGGAAGAGCTCAAAGCACTTGATGAGAACCATACTTGGAGCTTGGTACCAGCTCAAGAAGGCATGAAGGTGATAGGTAATAAGTGGGTTTACAAAATTAAAAGAAATTCAGATGGTTCCATTGCTAGGTACAATGCAAGGTTGGTGGCGAAAGGCTTCTCCCAAAGCTACGGGATAGATTATGATGAAACTTTCAGCCCCGTAGCCAAGATGCCAACAATTAGGACTTTGATTGCAGTGGCCACATCAAGGAAATGGAGCTTATATCAGTTGGATGTGAAGAATGCCTTCCTCAATGGAGAGCTTGAAGAAGTAGTCTACATGAGCCAACCTCAAGGATTTGCTAGTATGAGGTACCCAAATCATGTTTGCAAGCTAAGAAAAGCACTATATGGACTAAAGCAAGCCCCAAGGGCCTGGAATCAGAGGTTAGTGGATTATTTATCAAGTTGTGGATACAAAGAAAGTGTTGCAGATCCATCACTTTACATGAAGAAGCAAGGAGACAAGACGGTATATATATGCATCTATGTGGACGATTTGATCATCACAGGAAGTGATATTGCAGGTATTAAAGATATCAAATCAAAGCTAGGAAAGGAGTTCAAGATATCTGATCTTGGAACACTAAAATACTTCTTGGGAATAGAGGTAATCTATGCACACAATGGCATCTTCTTGATTCAAAGAAAATACTTGTTGGATGTGCTATACAGGTTTGGTATGAGTGGTTGTAAGCCACTTTCTTAGCCCATGGAGCCCAATACAAAGTTGGTTGCAGGTCAAGGAGAGGCTATACAAGATATTACACTATATAGAAGCATAATTGGTTCATTAATTTATGCTACATTCACTAGACCTGATCTTGCATATGTAGTAGGTGTTCTCTCTCAATTTTTGCATACACCTACTCATGATCATCTTATGGCGGCAAGAAAGGTGCTTCGTTACATCAAGCACACCATCAACCAAGGTCTATTTTACTCATATGATGCTAATCTAAGTGTCAAAGGATATAGTGATGCTGATTGGGCAGGTAGCAAGGATGATCGAAGGAGTACATCGGGTTATGTTTTCATGATAGGTACAAAAGTGATCTCTTGGAGCTCTAAGAAGCAACCCACTGTTGCTCTTTCATCCACAGAGGCTGAGTACAGAGGTTTAGCATTGGCTACATGTGAGCTATTATGGCTTAAGAAGCTACTTAAGGACTTGGAAGTGGAAGTGCAGGAGTTTCCTCTTTATGGAGACAATATTTCAAGCATCTATCTAGCTAACAATCCCATGTTTCATGCAAGGAGCAAGCACATAGAGGTTCATTACCACTTCGTTAGAGAAAAGGTGATGGCAAAAGAGCTAGATATAAGGTATGTGAACACTAAAATGCAGGTTGCAGACATGATGACAAAGTTTCTTGAAGGCACAAAACTTGGAGGATTCAAGGAAGCTATCAACATAAGAGACATAGGCTGAAGCAACAAAGGAAAAGACTTGAGCTTGAGGGGGAGTGTTGAAAGTTTTTCAAGCTCAAGAGTGTAGGAACATGCCCCAAATCGAACCTTCCACATCATCCACAATCAAAGGAGGCTGATTTCCACGAGTTGGAGGCATCAAATCATGCCCATAATGGAAAGAATTTGATTAGAGAAGATTTAGCTCACCTCTTGATGTGATTGGACCTCACTTTTGACATGTATATGCTTTTGATTGGTTAAAGAGGTTAGTATGAGGTCTTTAAAACCTCTAATGAGTTGTATTATGACTTAGAGTTGTGGAAATACATGCCCAAGCTGCCCCCTTGCTTAAGCACACCCCCTACTAGCTGGTCTCTGCATATTTTGCAGAAATTTCACTTTCACACACTCTATCTATCTAGATGTTTTTGGCAGACCCCCCGGTCTTGTAATTGTTGTTTCTCCTTCATCCAGAATCCATTTGCAATGATTTTTGTCTTGTTGAAAAGCTTATAAGTTCTACTCTGTCTGGTATAAGTCTCAGGTTCACTGCCTGCACATGTGCAGAGAAATGTCCAGAACAGTGTTTGTCTAGTTAGCTCATACTCTGTGGAGAGATCAAGTTGTCTGTCTTGTTGCAGCTGGTTGAGGCATCATCCAGTATCCAAATGGAGTGATTTTACTCTCCTTTGAAAGCTCTTAAAGTCTAGTTTATGCCTGCAAAATTTCATTTTCAGTCTCTGCATATACTGAGAGAAACTCAGAAAATACAGAGCCTATGTCTGAAAAATTTCAGGATCCTAGGAGGGTTCATTTGCTTTTGTTGTGCACATAGGAGTGTTTATCCTCCAACATCGTTCAGTGGCTGAAACCATGTCAGGGCGGTGTTCCTAAGGGTTAAACCAAAGGCATTGTACTACGTGAACAGGTCTTCAACTTGTTCAGCTCTCAAGACTTGCTTAAACTTAGCTACATGATCGTAGGGGTCTCCAGTGCCATCGAAGTAGTTTTTCATGGAATTAACTAGCTGGGTCGGTCTCAAGGTCCTTGTGTGCTCTCTCGGTCTTGGCAAAGGGAAATCATCGGCATTTCTTTGGTTCCCTGGGGCTCTACGTCCCTCAGGTTCCCCTCTATTCGTTTCTGTTCTCCTTCTTTCTCTTCCCCAAGAGTTGGCAAAGCTTACCTCAGGTCTCTCTCTACTCCTTTCTCTTTGAGTCCCATGAGCTTGAGATGTTCCAGCTCCTTGGATACCAAAGGCCACATTCGATCTTGGTTGGGGGAAAATAAATTCGCCTTTCCAAGTGTAAGCATGCCTATCATTTTCTGTAACCCCAAAGATCCTCTCTGAAGAGTGATCTAAGTAGGTCACTCTCCCTGGAATATCAGGATCTTTGAACTCATATATCATGATTGTTCCTACCTCACTCGGCTGATTCGGTCTATATCTCCAAAAGGCTTCATCCGTCTCTCGGTTCAAGAGGAGATCTATGCTCTTATTATCTTGGGGAACCCACTCTGGTCTGATAATCCTCGTGAGAACAGATTTGCCTCGGGGGGTTCTAGGTTCTTCGCCCATGTTTCCTTGCTCCAAGTCACCTAAATCCGCTTCTGAGATCACATTCCCAAATTCATCCGTCCTGGTGACTGGTGACTACATATATTGTCCCTTCCTTGTCTAGGTATGCTCCGTTTTCAAACTTGACAGCTGGGTGCTCTAGTCCAATGGATTGGTCAGGGTTTTTAATCTGGACCACAGATCTTCCTAGGCCGTCCTCATAGATGCTAGCACCTAATCGGTTGGTCCTAAGGTACTCGAGTTGCATCTTGTAAGGGCCTTCCACCCTATGTAAATATGGCACCCTAGAACTTCCTGTAGGTCTCTCCATACCGTGGGACATCTCAGACTCGCTAGTCTCAGAGCTAGGGTAATACGACTGATGACTCAACTGCTAGGCCCAAGACCTAGCAGTATGATTGACACTAGCCTCTTAAGATCTAAGACTTTGTCTATCTCTCCCTAGGTGTCTACCTGACCTAAGGTTCATATGCCCTTTGTACGTTGCTGATTCTTTGGTGCCAGTCACTTGTTCCTTTTAGGTTTCTTTGGATGTGTTTTCTTGTTTTTATTTAAGCGTCATCAGGAGCACTTTAGTGTGTGTCATACTTGATGTTCTGCGTCTGCTTAGTTTAAGTTCTTTTCCTTTAAGTTATCCCTTGACTGCAATTTAGCCTATCCTTGCACTTGAGAAATTAAAGGCTCTTCCAACTTGAGTGTTCCTATCATACCTCTAGTCAATCAGAACAGCTACTCGCACTTAGCCTATGCTAAGAATAGACTGAGGGGGTTAAGTGATGTTCCAACCTCAAGTCGCTCCTCCTGGCGATGCTTGTCTATCTAGGAAGCACGTTCCCAAGCTTGTTCACCCTGGCACTTACTTTGCTTTCTCCAAAAGCTCTCGATGATCCTGTAAGAACCACAAGTTTAGCTCCAATTTGATCCTTCAATTGACAGACAGTTTATTTCAGACACTTTTTTAATGACCCTTGCTCCCCCTTTTGTATTGCTAAAAATTTCCTCTAGAGCTCCCTTGGTGTTCCTACCCCTCGGTGTGTCAACTTCCAAATATCATATCTGAAAGTCAACACATTATTCTGATAAAAAACAGTTGAGGGCGCGTAGTATATGCCACGAGCTTTCCGACAAGCCCTAGAGCTCAAAAAATGGATTTCGTATGAAAAAGTTATGACCGTTCAGGGTTTAGGGGGTTAAATAGACAAGCAGAACCTTTCAGGAGTTTTAATGCATTTTTCTAAGGCCTTTGCAAGTGTGTGAGTATTTGAGAGTGCACATATGCCCAAAATTTAGCCTAAATTTCCAAAAAATTTACCCCTTAATTTTTGCCGAAAATGTCTGTCTATCGCGATAGACGGTGTTTGTCACGATAGACACAAGCTGTCGTGGGGGGCTGTATGTCGCGATAGATGGGTCTGTCGCGATAGACGGTGTCTGTCGCGATAGATGGTGTCTGTCGTGATAGACGGGTCTGTCGCGATAGACGATGTCTGTCGCGATAGACGGTGTCTGTCGCGATAGACGGGTCTGTCGCGATAGACGGGTCTGTCGCGATAGACGGTGTCTATCGCGATAGACGGTGTCTGTCGTGGGTCTCTGTCTGTCGCGATAGACGGGTGTCAGTCGCGATAGACGGTGTCTATCGTCTGTCGTGGTTTTGGTCTGTCGCGATAGACGGTGTCTGTCCCGATAGACTGGATCTATCGTGGGTCTCTGTCTATCGCGATAGACGGGTGTCTGTCGCGATAGACGGTGTCTGTTGCGATAGATAGTGTGTGTCGCGATAGACTGAAAAAACGCAAATTTTTGAGAAACTTCTAGTGATTTGGAGTGCTCTAATGGTGTAGGTTACCATGCCAAACACGCATTCAGAAAATATTAAGTTTTTCTGTCTGTCGCGACAGACAGAGGTCGTCGTCCCGGGACCTGTGCAGAGTCTGTCGTACCTGCGCAAGCTGTTGGAGATGATGGTACAGCTAGTTCCTGCAACAAAAGCTCAAAAACACACCAAAAACAGATAGCATGCAAGCTCTCTCTCGCTCTCTCTCACAATGGAATGAGGGAAATGAGGTGGGGAGTGTAATATGACCAAAAAACTGAAATTTTTGTGGAGATGGAGATGGAGGTGGGAGATGGTGGGGATGATGATGGTGATGATGGTGATGCAAAAGTAAGGAAAAAATGAAGAAAAAGAAAAAAAAGGAAGGATATTACCTATAACTCCAATGTCTCAACTTGACGTCTTACCATCACACGCTTGTCCTCGAAGCTCTCTCCCCGGCAACGGTGCCAAATTTGGTGTCACTCTAGCACAATGGTGAGTACTAACGTGAGAAGATTCACCTCATAATTGTCAATCCGTGGAGAGGTGAGGACTAGTATGAAGACTATGAGCAAGTGAAGGCACAAGTGTGTGAGTGAGAAGCACACAAGCATGCACACACATACACACACACGCGCACACAAGGCAAGAACAAGGAGAGGAACAATGGAGTTCTTTGCATTAGTCAAAAATTCTCTTACATAAGCTCAATTCACAAACAATCTAACCCCAAAAATGAGCTCTCTAGCTCTTTTTATAGTTTTCTAACTAGCTTTGGTCTTGTCCAGACCTAGTGTCCGGCCTAGTTAAAAATTAGGTTCTAGAGCCTATTTGAGGGCTCAAACGGAGTCTAAAAATTATGAAAATTGATATGTAGCTAGTTCTAATACTCCTCAAGGTCGAGGACTCCTCGGCTTGCACAAAATGGAGTCTATTCTACCAAAAATGGAATTTACAATGTTTGTGTAGTGATTAAAATCACGAGTTGTAAATGGTCCATGGAAAAAATGATTGGGCCTTGTTGCCGTATTGTGCATGACTGCTCCGTTGTGCTAGTATGCTCTTCATCTGACTTGTATGCCAATAGCATGCGTACCAAAATTTTGCGGTCGTCAACTTCATATTTCTTGAAGTTTTCTGGTACTTCAAACAATGATTCCTCCTCTTCTGGTTTCACTGCTTTTCTTTTCTTTTTCTTTTGACTGCTCTCACTTCCATCCTTTGAATTTACCGTTTTAATACTTGTGAGAGGTTCTTCTTCTTTCTGGGTGAACACTCTTATATCTTCTAGATAGTGCTGCTCTGAGTTAAAGCAACTATCCATCACAATGGACTCTAGATCATCGTCATTCTCTTCTTCGTCTATGACATCACTAGGGTCACATTCTTCTAGCAAGGGCTGACACATGAACACTGAAATATCATAACCCTCCTCATCACAATGAGGTGTCCATTGTTCTTCATTAACAGCAATGTCCATGGTAGCTAAGATTTCTGGCCAGCCATGAGGCTCAAATTCCTCATCTGGAAAGATCATCGGTGTATAAGCTGGGTCTTTAATTGGTCTATCTCCTGGTGAAGTTCCTTCTTCTCGTGCCTTCAAGTGTTTTTCCTCTTCCTCTGCGACCTTGCACATCCACAAATGAGTATCTTCATGCAGCCATGATGGATCAGGTGAACTTTCAGAATGCACAGAGATTGAATCTTCTTTTGCTTTGTGGATAGGATTCCACTGTAGGGGTGGTACATTTCTGAAGGAGTAATCCTTCAAATTGACCTTGGTGGTGACCTCTAAGTGATGCAAGTACAAGGAGTTGGTTCCCCAATCCTGTACTATTTGCAATTGTTGTAGGAAGGGTCTTCCTAGGATCATCTCATAGACATTATTTTTCTCAAAGGCACATATAGCAAATGTGTGCTCAAACTCTACACCACAAGTGGTTAGACTTATCCCTTCTAGCAATCCTAGAGGTCTTTCAAAATGACCATCAGCCATTTGAAGCTTCATTCTGGTTGGTCTTAATGTGGGCTTGCCCCATTGCTTCCACAAGGAGGTGGTCGCAATAGCAACACCAGCACCTGAATCTATGATTGCTTTGGTTGAGTAACCTTGGTAGGTGATTGGAAGATAAGTATTACCTTCTTCACCCTCACACATGTCCCCTATTTTGTCTAGAGGTATCTCTGGTACTTTTTGTTTAGAGCCTGCTTTTGGCATTTTGGAATCAAGTTCTGGAACTTGATCCTTCACATGATTCCAAAGCTCAAGTTTTGCTTTGAGCAGCTCTTCTACAGTGAGATGACACTGAACCTTAGTGTTCTTCACCACATCAGTGTTCCTTGGAACCACTGAGTCTTCATTTCTTACTAGTATTGTGGGAGCTCTAATCTGGAGAGATTTAGATTCCTATGGGCCTGTAAATTGAGGTAGTTCTTCTAGGGTATTAGATTCAAAATCTAATCTTTCATCTTCTTGTTGTTCTGCTTCATCTCCGTAAATAGATGGAATGTCTTGGGGAAATTGATCATGAAGATCATCAATCTCAGGAATAGGAGGGGAGTTATTGTTCTCCTTGGACCATTTCTCCTCTTGTATTTCCCGCAAGAACTCTTGAGAGTGCTCCTGAATTGAAGGAGGTATTCCAGCATCCGTGGAATTTGAAACATAAGCTCCCATTGGTGGTGAGCTTCTTCTCTCAATAACTGGTTGAGACTGTGGAGGTAAAGAAACTTGTGGTTTGTTTACCAATTGCTCTAATCTTTCTAGTAAGCCCTAGAAATGCAAATCCGGTTTGACAGAGTTTGTCTGATTGAACTTTTGACTAGTCTCCAGTATAGCTTGAGCTTGTTCTACCATTTTCATGCACATTTTCATCCGTTCAATCTCTAAGTCCGCTCTAGGGTAACTCTTGTCTAGATTTGCAGCTGTAGGCCCTTCTTGAAGTCGAGCGTGGTAGGCCTTGAACATCATGTCCAAGCCTTCTGGGGTTGGATCTGCAAGAACAGAACCTGGTTGCGGTCTATTTACAATGGGTGGTGGGGTGGGATGAGGTGGAGTGGATGGAGTTTCAGCATGCGAGGGGTTTTGAGATGCAATGTCTTCTATTTTTAGTTTTGCGTCTTTCAAGCTTTTTTCTAGTTCCGATAACTTTTTATTCCACTTACGATTGGCCTTTTCTCTGGTATCCTTCCATGTTCTTGCTTTCCTCTTACTAGGCTCTCCTGATTCACTCCACTCTGATTGTTTTGCTGGTTTATCTTGTTTTAATGCTTGTGCCCTACTAACTGCCTGTACAGGTGCCACATTACTACTACTTGAACTTGAATCCGCCACTAAGCCTACCACATTAATGGGTGTAAGCTTGGGTGCACTGGAGGGGTTTCTTGGACAATCTCTAGGGAACATGGTCTTTTCCATAATCAGGACAAAAAGCTTGTATTGTGATAGCCTGTCCTTGGTTGTGGCCTATATTGTGCCTGATATTGCTGTTGTGGTCGATAACATGGTTGTTCATTAGTTCTGATATTTCCTTGTTGGAAAGGTTGCTGATAAGTTTGTCTAACAGCCTGCCTATTGTAGGGACAATCTTGAGCCGTGTGGTTCGTGTATTTTCTCTCAATAGTGCAATATAGAGCATTCGTTGATCTTTGGAGTTGTCCTCTCCAATCATTTAGCATAAAGAATCAACAAGACATCTTTATTTTGTCAATCCTGGAAGTATTCATGAGACCAGAGCCCCTTCTAGATGATAGAATCCAAGAAATAAGAGAATAATGGCTGGACTTCTGAGAATAGTGAAAATGAAGAGGAATTTCTAGGGTTTGGATTATCTTGAGCAAGTCTCCACCATTTTCCACAATCTTGGTGTCTAATACATTCTATTTCATCAGCAGAACACAATTATGAAGTCAAAACTCAAGAATATTACATGTACCATACAGACAAGACAATCGCGATTCTGTGAAAATAGACGATTTTCATCTCGAGCACCATTCTTCATCAACTTATCACTCAACACATCAGTATTCAGCTCTCTTCATACACATTCAATCAGAATTACACAATAGAAGATCACAAATCTCCATAGATACACAAAAATTGGACTCACAAATCAAAGAAACCACACAAAGAGGAGAAAACACGATTTTCAGCAGAAAACTCCTTCTCTATTCACTTGGATAGAATGTAAACAAATGATTAACCAACCCCCTCATAATAGAGGAAATTATCTTATATACATTTTCAAGTGTCCCTTTTCACACTTGAATTTTGGACCTTTCCTCTATTATTCTAAAAATATGCTATCTAGGAGTTTCCAAAAATTCTAGAAAAATTAGATAAGATTATTTCCTACATAAGGAAGACTCTTCCTTATTTTTACATCAGTTGCATAAATATTTTTACAAGTTTTTGCCATTCTACAATTATTTTTCATCCAAAAGGCTTCAAAAAATACATCTTCTAACATCCTTCCCCTCTTAAACCTTTTGGCTCCTGACAAAAGATTTTCCTGCTCTTCTGTAGTGATAGTTTTCCTTCACTTCTTCTTTCTTTGATAGACTTGTGACAGCAAGTGATGACTTTTCCTTTCTGTAATATTTAGATTATTGACCATTTGAAACAATGCCTTTCTCCACTGTACTGCAGCTTCTGGTTTATCAATGACGTCCTTTTTCAGGTACTCTGTATAGGCGGCTTCATATGCTGTGAGTCTGGACTTAGTAACAACTGACAAATTTCCAAAAATCTCTGATTCTCTTTCAAAAAACCCATAATCAAATGCGTCTTCAAAAATTTGTAAGTAATGACTGCCCAAAAATATTACTCAGTTGTAATATGCCATTAAACAAATTCTATCAGGTGTTTCGCTCAGATCAAACAATAATGCATCTGTGGGAGAATTGAAGCCAATGTAATTTAAAGTTCTGATATCGGTATCGGTGTATGTTTCTATACATGCCAAAATTAATCTCATCATTCTGATAAGTAGAATGCATGCAGGTTCGTTTACATCTTTATATGTAGCTATAACGGACTCAGCTGTATTCACCATGTAACTTTTTGTAGGCCATGTGCCTGCCTTTGGACCGGCTATTTTTGGGAAATTCAACCACTTAGATGGAATTTGACCTTCTCCGTCTTTCCCAAAAAATTGTCCATTCTCTTCTTCTTGCCACTGGAAAGTAAGCTGGATTAATTTTTAGATGAAGAGGTGCCTCCTTCCAAATTTTCCTACATTCTTTGTTGGCATCCAACCACCTCTTCCTCCACTTTGGATTGGCTCGTACAAATAATTCTTTAGTCACATTGATATCCTCTTTATACTCAAGATATTTGTTTGGTGGTAGCCCAAATCTGGCCAACTGATAGTTCTTGATACTCTCCATGATCATACACAATGGTAAAACCCAATCCATCTGCGGCCCAATGATGCTGATCTGGATTAATCCCCTTATTTAATGCAAATGTGACAATTTGTTCTTCATATTCATCATGCATTTTCCTGATAAACTCCATTCTGGAATCTCTATTTGTCAGCAATTTTTTTACAAAATCTTCTTAATATTCTCCTTCTGATCTTTTATCTGCTGGTTCACTGTCACGTTGTATTCCATCATTATTTTCTACCCCATATTCTTCTGTATATGTGGTCTCCACATGTGTTTCTTCCTGAACTTGTGGCTTATCCAATTTTTTCTGTAATTCATCTATTGTCATCATCAGACTTCCATTCTGTTTTGCCCATAACTCTCTTTCTTTTTTCCATTCACTCTGCTCCTTTTCCCTCCTTGTCTGCCAATCACTTCTTTCTTTTTCCATATCCATGTGTAACTTGTTATATCCTCTCATTGATGTAGCAGCATGTATACTAGCCTGCTTTTCTAGTTCCTTGGCTTCTTTCAATTCTATTTGTAATCTCTTAATCTCTGTGTGTAATTCTTCCTTTTCTGCCTCTATCATTTGAACTGTCTGACTTTCCTCCTTTAACTGACCTTCCTCCAATAGTAGCTTGTTGATTTCTTCATTTGCTTTAGTCAAAATCTGATAAGAGGTCTGCAAGGTTCTATATCTTCCTTCAATCTTTCTCAACTCCTTTTCCAATTTAGTATTCTCCTCTATTAGTTTTACACTCTTTTCTTCTAGATATTGAATTTTATTTTGCTTCTGCACTTCTAACTCTTCCAAAGCAATTATTTTTTGTGTAAATTCCTCATTTTTCTCTTGCACTTTCCTCAGTTGTTCTGACATTTGCTCCTTCTCCCTTTTGTGCTCTTTAATAATCATACTGCCTTTCTCAAATTCGGACTCTACTACCATCCCTGAAATGATCATGTTCCGGCTTGAAGGTCTGAACTGTTCAATGTTATTCATAATAATCTGACATGCTGATCTTATATTCTTTGGTATTCTTTCCAATCCCCCTTCCATTTTCATTTGTTTAGCTTCTAGTTGTTTGTCTTCTTTACATTCATCCTCCTCTTCCTCTTCTTCTTCATATTCTAAATCCTTGGCCTGGTGTTCTTCATTGCTTGGATGAGTTTCCAGTGTTTCTGGATCGACCATGTCTTCTTCATGTTCCAAAATCTGAGCACCCAGATTCTTCTGTTCTAAGACATCTGAAGTCAGCTTTATTTCCTGTACCTTTTCCTTCTCCATCACTTGTTGCTTCTCTTCAGAGAGGTGTCCTTCCTTTATTTGTATCTCCTTTTCCTGGCTTAAAGTTTCCTGAAGCAGAGTATATTCAATTTCCCCAACAGAGTTTCCCTGACATTTACCTGTTTGTTCTTCTTGTCCTTCCTTTTCCGGGGCTAGAACTGATTCAGTCTCCTCAAAAATTTTGACCTGATCATTACTTTTTTCTTCTTTGTGTTCTTCTTCCTGCTCATCAATGTCCATGAGATCCATTGCTCCCTCTTGTTCTTGATCCTCATTGGTTGTAAATTCTTCATTGTTCTTCAAATCATGTAGTACATCTTTTATACTCCGGATAATCTCCTTTTCCACTACTCCTCTTAGGACTTCTTGAATATTGCTTTTCACTACTATTTCTTCTTCTTCCTGAATTTGATCTTGATCTGCACCTTTTTTATTTATGACTGAACTGCTTATCTGTGCCTTTTTGTCTATTTCTGCTATGCTCTCATCTAATTTGAAGTAAGTTTGTGAGGGTTTTATCCATACTGATTTTATTCCTGTATGCACCAACCCACAACTAACTTCTTCTCTCATTTCACTTTCTTGTTCTATCGTAGCTGCTTTTCCTTTCATCAACCTTCTTTCATCTTCAGTACTGAGCTGTTTTCCTACCTGTTCCTAAATCTGCTTCTCCTGAGACTTCATCTTCAATTCTTCAGGTGTTTTCTGTTTCTCAGAGGCCTGTGTAATTACATTAGGAGTATTTGGTATTGACAAATTTAGACTCTTTAATAAAAAGCTCTCAATATCACTTTCAGAATTAGAGGAAAATGTGAAGGTCCTCCTCTTTCTGGTTCTTTGAGTCTTGATGCTTCTACCACAGTGGATGGCTTCTGTGTTTCTTCCACTAATACTTCCTCCCTTTCTTTTGTGATAACAATTTCAACTACTGATTTTCCCTTTCCCTTCTTGGTCAACTTCTTCTTTTGCACTGGTTTCTTTGGAACCTTCTTTTTTACCACAATAGTGGTTCTGGTCTCTGGATGTCCTTGCAATTCCTTGAAGTAGGCTAGCAACTCAACTTTCTTTCTAACAAACACCTCTTCTGTTTCAGCTGTCATCATCTGATCATGAAGTGCTTCATAATGCTCCACCTCCTCCTGAACCGAATCTGTAGCCTTGCATGAATAATCTTCCAGCATCTTCTGATATTGTGCCTCATACATAGCTATTTTGTTATTTCCTTGGGTTAAATAAGTGTACAATTGTTCTTTGCTTGTTTGGGGTGGATGAGGTTCACTAGAGGATTGAACCTGCTTCTGTGCCTCTTCATGTTCTTCTTTTGTAGCTTCCTCCATCTCTAGTTCAACCTTCCTTGGGTCCAACCTCCTTTTCTTTACACGAATCACTTCCTCAGATATCATCTTTCTTTTCATTCCTGTTCCCCTCATGCAGGTTTGTCCTTCTATTTCCTTCTCAGCCATTTTCCTTGGAGGACTCTTGATTCCTGACATAAGGTTTCTAAAATACTGTGCCTCTGGAGCTAGTTTCAATTGATCTTCCATTCCTAGGACATGATAAATGATCCTTGTTAAAAACTGGGCTCCATTCATGAATTTCTTCTGTTCCCAGTGTTTTGCTGCTTCTTTCAGCTGTTCATGGATGTGTGGTGTCACATCCATTACTCGAAAGGGTTTGGTTCTATCCTTGTTGTTGAACATCAACAATGTCACAGACTTATGTGGCATGGTATACCTTGGTAGCTTTGGAAAGCAAAAATACGGTAAGAACATTCTTGTAGCATATTCTTCATTCTCTCTTCCTTTAAAGTCAGTGAATTTTGCATACCCTGTATAAGTTTCCTTATTCTTCTTTACAAAGCTTGGATCAAGCCTGGTTCCCATTGGGTAGAATTGTAGCGCTGCTCTGATATGTTCTGCTTTGATAGTGATACCCACCTCCTGATTATCCTTGTTCTTGACTTTGCACCTGAAATAGGCATCATTCCCTCTTCCTATTTCCATCAGACTGCTCATTACTTGTGCCACTCTCTCAAAATCAATGAAAAAGATAGGTTCTTCCAATAATTTGTGCAACCCTACTGCCTTCCATCTTTTCATATTGACAACAACTCTTTGGAACCTGTAGAACTCCTGACACAACATTGTATATTTATATCCTCCTACTCCCACTGTGAATATGTGCTGACCAATTATGCTAAGGGTCTCCTTGAGTTCCACCACCTTCTCAGCTTCTGGAATTTCTGGCTCTTCATCTGACTCTAGGTCGACCTGTTCTTCCACAACTTCACTGTCTAGAAACCAATGGCCTCTTGATAGAGTGACTGATTCTGCCTTGAAGTCGTGAATTGATAACTCCTTTGTATTCACCATTCTGAAGAAAATAAAATACACAAAGAAAAACTCCACCCACATGAGTCACAAGAAATCAAAGAGTAATATTTATTTTGAGATGTCATGACATAAGAATGAAAATAAATTTTGTTTCTTCAGAAAGACTCAAAAAGTGATCATTACAGGTGTAGCAAGATGTCTAGTGCAATCCCTTTTCCTAACCACTCTTTTGGAGAAAACAAAACATTTATCAAAGATAGAAACAAAAATTAATTAATAAAAAATAAATAGAGCTCTATTACTCTTCTACCTAGATCTTGCTTTGTGCTTATATAATTTTTGTAAAAAAGAAGGGAAAATAAACAAATTTTTCTCAACTTTTCTTCTTCTTTTTTTTTCTCAATGATTCCTTCTGTTTTTTTAATATATATATATATATATTTTCTCTCCCCCTTTTTTTTCAAATAATAATATTTTTTTTTTTTATTTCTTTTCTTCCCCTCCTAATTCTCTTTTTTAGAAAAGAAAATCAGGTCAAATATATATTTTTTCATAATTTTTTCAACATGTTATGATTTTCTAAATACATATCAAATCTGGATGAACTTTTTTCCACTGGAACAACTCTGATTTTTTAACCCAATACTTCTTGACTCCAATTGTTCTGGTTTCAGGCAAACAACCATTCCCTTCGGATAAGCATTTTGTAGGAGTTTTTGGTCTCCATATCCATTTTGTTCTTGATTTCTGTTTTGATGAGCAGACCTCCTGTAGACTTTGATTCCATGTGCTTTTTGTTCTTATGCTTTGATTCTTTGGACAATGCCATGATTGCCATCTTCTTCCTATCTCTCCACCCTTCTTTGTTCTTCCAATCTTTTGCTGATTTTGATTACATGAAGCTTGATCATTTAACATTTGTATTGGTAATGTTTGTGTATCTTCAAATGCAAAAGTGAATCCTTCCAAGTGTATATCATGAACATCTGATTGAATTTCCTGTTTTCCATTACTCAATAAAAATATTAAAAACCTTTTGTCATTTATGTTCAATTTAAGCTTCATTTTTTCAAAATCCAAGATCACTTTACCTTGTTGGAGCCATGGTTGACCTAAAATCACTTTTTTAGCCATCAAATGATCTGGCCATTCTTCACAGTCTATTTTCATATATTCTTTATTGAACTTTACTTCAATAGACAGTGAAGACATGCTCTGTACTATTTGACCCTCCAAAGTTTTGATTAGGGTTCTACTTTTAGTTCTTTTTATGTTGAATTTACTTACCAAAGCTGAACTAATCAGATTTACTTGTGCTCCAGAATCTATCAAAACCCTAATGCTTTCATTTTGAAAATCCATTATCATCACAGGGACATGTTCCTTTGGTTTGAGAGGAGTTTCACACAGACAGACTTCCCTAAGCTCTTTGATTTTTCTTATCCTTTCCATTGCTTCCTGTTGAGCTTCTTTTCTAATGTCTTCCTCTTCTCTTTTCCTCTTTTGAGCTTGTTGCAACCTTCTCCATTCATCAACAGTTAATGGGCAATCATACCTCTTAACTCTACATCCACTTATGAAGTTTGGCATGATTTCTCCGTCTATGTTAGCTAGTTGAATGGCTCCACTGTTGCTTATCTGATGTATAATATATGGTCCATGTCCTTTTTTCTGGAATTTTTTCTGATGTTCTCTGACTGTGTAAGCCAACACTAGATCACCTACCTGTAGATCTTTCTCTTTTATGTGAACATCATGATAAGCTTTTTGCCTTTTCTTATCCACATATAAACTCATAATGGCTTGGATTCTAGATGCTCCCAACTTTTCCAATTCTATTACTCTCTCTGATAGTTCATGTCCAGTCCAATTGTAGTGACTTCCTACTTTTAATGTTGGAATAAGGAATTCCATAGGTAAAACTGCATTTTGTCCATATACTAGATTGAATGGTGTGTTTCCTATTGCAGTTTTATAAGCCACTCTATAAGCCCATAGGACATGATTAAGTTGTAGATCTCAATCATTCCTGTTTGTGTTTACTAGTTTTGATAGTACAGTACAAAGTACTTTATTAGTACTTTCTGCTAACCCATTGGCTTGTGGGTGATATGGGGCTGACTTTCTATGACTGATCAAGAAATATTCAGTGATGTTTTCTATGATTTGGTTTACAAAATGAGTCCCCCGATCACTTACTAGTTCAATTGGAAGTCCAAATGTGGTGATAATGTTTTCATATAGGAATCTGGCAGTAGTATGAGCATCATTTCTTCTTGTGGCTTTGGCCTCAACCCACTTTGTCAGGTAGTCTGTAGCCACTATAATGTATTCAGCATGGGATTGTTTTGCTGGAGGATGTATAGGTCCAATGAAATCCAACCCCCATTTACTAAAGGCTCGAGCTGAAATTAATGGAACTAATGGCATATCATTTCTTCTATTTGGTTGACTTACCCTTTGACAGACATCACACCTTTTTACATAGGTTCTTGCATCAGGAAATAGCGTTGGCCACCAAAAGCCAGAATATAAAATGAGTTTAGCAGTTCTGTCACTTGAGAAGTGTCCTCCTGCCACTCCAGAATGTGCCATTTTCAACATTTCCAGATATTTATTCTTAGGAATACAAATTCTTAGGTATCCATCCATTCCTCTCTTATACAAGTGTTCTCCTATCAATTGATATTCTTCAGAGATTACTTGTAAGTTTTTTGAATCTGTACCAGCTATCACTTGTTTTCCTTTCTTTTTCCTTCTCAATTCTTCAATGATATTCTCACTCCAATCTGGATTTTTTTGGAACCAATATAGAGTTATGAATTCTGAATCTTGCAATATTTGGCACTTCCTGTAATTAGCAATGTATTTTGTTACATCTTGAATCTTATTAGGCCAATGTACCCCCATCCTATTGAGATTACTTAGGGTGACTACCCTAGAAGCATGAGTGCAAGGGTTCCAATGATGAGCTCTCCTCAGATATTCGTGTTGCTCTTCCTCAGGAGTACAATATTCTAATATGCCTGTGTGGTTGAGATGGTACAAATGCCCAGCTAGTAATATAAAGTTTCTGCTTTGTAACACTAAGTGTGCATTGTTCCCAATTGTTCTGCAAGGTCCCATGGTTAATAATGGTACTAAAGTCATGGCCCACTCAGGAACACTCTCTACTTTAAACAGATAAGTGTCTGGCAGATTGTCATCTAAAGGTGAACTGGGTTCTTTAGACTGAATTCGAGATAAATGATCTGCTCTCAAGTGTGTTTTCCCTTGTCTGACCACCACTTCAAACTCAAATTCCATTAGCAAAAGAAACCATCAGACTATTCTCCCTGTGTGACAAGGTTTATTTACCAAATATAACAAAGCTTGATGGTCTACAAAGAACTTAAACTTGTTGGCCAAAAGGTAATGTCTGTATTTTTTTACAGCAAATATCATGCCCAATCCCTCTCTTTCAGTGGTTGTGTAATTTTTCTCTGCTAGATTCAATTGTCTACTAGCATAGGCCACTGGAAAATCTAACTTGCTTCCTTCTATTGGTTGTGCTAACACACATCCCAAAGCATAATTTGAAGCATCCACATGGACATGAAAAATTTTATCCCATTGAGGTGTTTTCAGAATTGGGGCTGTTACCAAACAAGTTTTTAGAGTTTCAAAGGCTTGGTCACACTCCTTAGTCCACTCAAACTTTGCAATTAGGGCATATAAGGGTTTGGCTATGTCAGCAAATTTGTGTACAAATTTCCTATAGTACCCACAATGTCCCATGAAAGTTTGAAGTTCCTTTACACTTGTTGGTCTTGGAAGCTCTATTATGGCCTTTATTTTCTTCTCATCAGTTGAAATTCCATTTTTAGAGACTATGTGACCCAACATTCTTCCTTGTCTTACAAAGAATACACATTTTTCTGGATTTAAACATACTCTGTAGGTTCTGCATTTCCTGAATATATTTTCTAAATCCTGCAAGTGATCTTGTCTTTTTTATGAAAAAGTACAAAGATCATCTACATAGATTTCCATTACCTTTCTCAGGAACTCTTTGAAGATATGACACATCAATCTCTGAAAAGTTGTTGGAGCATTGGTTAACCCAAAGGGCATTACCCTAAAAGCATAAATTCCCCATTCTGTGGAGAAGGCAGTTTTATATTGGTCTTCCAACGCTATGGGAACCTGGTTGTATCCTGAAAAACCATCTAAAAAACTATAAACCTCCTTCCCTGCAACTCTTTCCAAAAGATGATCTGTTATAGGCAGTGGATAGTTATCCCTTATAGTTGCTGCATTTACCTTTTTCAAGTTAATGCATACCCTAAGTTTCCCATTCTTTTTTGGTACCACAACTATAGGAGATATCCATTCTGTATACTCAATTTCATAGATGAAATTGGCAGCTAATAGCTTGTCAATTTTTTCCTTTATTTTAGCAGAGTATTTATCATTGAATGTGTAATGTCTCAGTTTACTAGGTTTTGCTTCAGGTGTAATAGGAATCTTATGCTCACAGATTTTAGGATCAATACCTTTCAAATCCTTATAGCTATAAGCAAATACATCCCTATAATTTCTTGCCAAGTTTCTTAGTGCCTCCTCTTCTTGATTTGTCATGTCATCAGCCACTACAATGTGTCTTTCTTCTCCCTCCTCCTGAGTGATCATGATCTTTTTAGTTTGTTCCTCATTATCATAAGCCTCTCCTTTCTTCTTTTCCCTCTTTGGTTTCCTTTTGAGAAGTAATCTGTTTTCCACTTCATAAGTCTTGAAATTTTCTAGTACATCAAACTGTTGATCTTTGTTCGTTTCCCTTGTCTTCTTCTCATCCTCCTGATTTTCTTCTATTTCCTTGTGTTTGTTTTTCTTGTACTTGCCTGGGATTTTATCTTTAATAGCATCTTCAGCTTTTACTTCCTCCAAAAATTGTGTTTTCCCTTTTTCTAGTATCATTTCTTCTTCTTTGTCTTCTTCTGTTCCGGATACCTTTATCATTTGAATTCCAATGTGAAAGACATCATACCCTTCTTCATTTTGAAATTCCACTCCTACATATTCATCACTGGCTAGATCCATGGTAGCCAAAATTTGATTCCACCCATAGGGCTCAAATTCCTCATCCTTGAATTGTTGTGGTACATAGTTCTCATCTTGTAACTTCCTTCCTTCCACACAATCCTCTCTTCTTAATCTCCTTTTCCTACTGGTAAGATTTCTTATCATATTGCACTTCCATACTGATGATTCAGTTTCTTCCTAGTCTTCCATTTTTGATTCCTCACTCAACTCTTGATTCTGATGAATTTTATACCATTCTTGAGGAGCTATGTCACAGTAGTGCCCATTTCTTAGATTTACTTTGGTTATTCTTCCTTTGCTCTGCAGGTATAAGCAATCATTACCCCAATCTTGCACAATTTGCATTTGTCTCATGAATGGTCTTCCTAGGATAATTTCATATGAAGTGGATTGTGGAAATTCAACTATAGCAAAGGTATGTTCTATCTCTATTCCACATATGTCCACAATCACTTTTTCCCATATTCCTAGGGGTTTTTCTATGTGTCCATCTGCAAGTTGCAATCTCATTTTTGTGGGTAATAATTCATTTTTTCCCCATTTCTCCCAAGTTTGTTTAGTCATGATGGCCACTCCTGATCCACTATCCAAAATAGCTTTGGCCTGGTTTTTACCAAATTGTATTTTTAGGGTTGAATTTCCCTCTTCTCCTTCACAATATCCTCCTATCTTATCAATGGGAATATACCACAACTCCTCCATTTCCTGTAGTTGTGGGTGAAGATTTTCTGGTGTTGTTTCCCATTTTTTCATTTGGTTCTGTAGGTGAGGATTTTGTTTCATTAACTCTTCCCATGTGGTATGATAAAGAATTGTGCATCGTTTATCTATATTCACCTGGACTGTTACTTGTGGGTTTTCTTCCTTGATACCATTTCCTCTTGTTTTTGTTGTCTCAGATTCCTCAACTGTTTTTTGAGAATTGTCTTCTTCCCCCATTTTGAGTTGCACTTCCCGTATGATTTGTTTACACTTCAGCATTCTTTCATGTTCTAAGTCCGGCATAGGATAAGCCATTGCATGATCAGTAGGGCTTGGTCCCTCTTGAATTCTTCCCTTGTATGCTTTTATTAGAGTGTCTAGACTTTGTGAATTTCCTATCTCCAACTGGGTTTGTGTCTTTTGAGAAGAAGTACTGCTTGATTGTTCCCTATTTTCTTCTTCAATATTTTTACTCATTTTTTGTTTCC
This sequence comes from Ceratopteris richardii, assembly GCA_020310875.1. Classification (NCBI taxonomy): domain Eukaryota; kingdom Viridiplantae; phylum Streptophyta; class Polypodiopsida; order Polypodiales; family Pteridaceae; genus Ceratopteris; species Ceratopteris richardii. The sequence goes on along the minus strand of CM035416.1, from coordinate 125,032,422 downwards.
TCTCCCATTTCCCTTTTTGTCTATTTTTCTTTACCTTTGAGATTGAACCTTCATTCTATTCCTTAGTTGTTCTTTGTTGTTTTGTTTGTGACCTTGTTATAGCATTTACATTTACTTGGTCAATGTCACTCAATTCTTTCTGTTCCATGATACTGACTGCTTTTAGTAGTATGTTATTAGGTGTGTTTTGTTGTTTTTGAGGATTTTTTGGGCAATCCTTTATCAAATGCTCCCTGCCACAATCCTTGCAATATGCTCCTTCTATTCTTAATGTAGGAGGTTGTTGACAGTCTCTAATGAAATGATCTCCCCCACACCTATAACAAGTCATCTTTCGTCCCCCTTTGAATTGAGGTTTTTGATTGGACATATAATTATTGGTTATATACATGAAAGTGGCAGTGTCCATCTCAATTCTTCCATTTCCCAAGTCTAGGGCTTGTAATTCTGGTTCTCTTGATTCATAACCTTCCCATTCTTCTTGATATGCTTCATTCCATTGATAATCCTCCTTGTATGGTGACTTTGTTCTTGAGTTTCCCTCCTCTATTGGTGTGTATTTGATTGGTACCACATTTGTTGGTATAGGAGGTTGTTGCCCAAGCACAGGTCTTGGTTGCGCAATATACACTGATTCTCTTTGGCTCCCATAGTCTCTCTCCTTTATGGGTTGTTTATTATAGAAGCATTCCTCCCTGGTATGATTTGTCCATTTCCTCTCTAGTGTACAATATTTGAGTGTTTTTCTATCTTGCAAATGTGGAGGTTTTTGATATGGGCAATGTTGTACCAGATGACTTTCTCCACAATTGTAGCATTTTTTATTTGTGTTTATCCTAGAGTTTATCAAATTGGTTTTAGTGCTTACTTCTAGGGCTTTAGCAATGGCCTGGGCCAATTCTTCTGCTAGAGGAATTTTATCTTCATTTGATCTGGGTTGATCAAATGCTAACAGATCTTGGCCTCTGTTATCTTCCAAATCTATTGCTTCTTTTACACAAACTCCTAGATCAGGGCATCTCCTGTAGTACACTAGGGTTCTTAATTGCGCACTTCTCAACCCTTCTATGAATAGGGATACTTGTCTTGCCATGGAAGGTACTTCTTCTTTAGGACATCTGTCAATATATTGCTTAAATCTCCTGGCTACCTCACTGACATTTTCATCTTTTTTTTGTTTAAAACTGTGTATCAGAGTGGTTGTGCTATGTTTTATTCGGGTCTTTGAGAATTCCCCAATAAAGGCTTCTAGGAAGGATTCAATATCTAGGTACATTTCCTTTCTTAAAGGGATGAACCAAGATAATGTTGGCCCTGTTAGGGTTAGACCAAATGCTTCAAATTGAACTTTGTAATCTTCCACCTCCTCAGCTCTAATTAATTGCCTAAACTCTGCAGCATGAGCATGAGGATCAGAATACCCTTCATAATGATTTTTCATGCATTTGGCTACTTGATATGGTCTAAGCATTCTACCCTGAGGTTGCCAATGATGTCTTCTTCTTAGTGAAAATTCATTATATCCTTCTGGTTCCTTTTCAAAGGGATTTGGGGAAGCATGTGTCCTCCTCCCTTGTTGTTGCTCATTACTAGTGTAGTTTTCATGTGGTCTTGGTAGATCTGGTTGTCCTATGTTATGTTCCCAAGGTCCTTTGTCAGTACATTGCCCTAAGTCATTTGAATTTTCTGGGTCTTGGGAGAAGATGTACATACACCCTTGCCTATCCTCATACCTACCATCTTTGAACTGAGCTACTGGTGTTATGTTTAGGGGAACTTCTAAGTTTCTCAATCTAATGAGAAACTTATGCATTCCATCCTGATATACATAGGTGCCAAAGAGGATATTTATATAGTCCCCAGTTTCAATGGGCTCATTTGTTTCATTTAAATTTTCCATGTTCTTTTCTTGCCCTAAATTTCTTTCTTGAATTTCCCTTTCCACTGACTCTATCTCCTTCCTACCTAAGTCTTGCTTAGTATATGAGTTTAGTTTGTTCCCAGACCTAAGGATCATTCACCTAATTTTCACAATTCTGTGGTTAGAATCGTGTTTTTTTTTTCACGATTTTGTGCTCAAAATCGTGTTTCTTACGATTTTCTAACTAAGCTAGTGTTTTTTCACGGTTCTCTACTGAAAATCGTGTTTTTCACGACTTTCTATTCAAAATCGTATTTTTTCACGATTTTCTAACTAAATTAGTGTTTTTCACGATTTTGTGTTCAAAGTCGTGTTTTTTCACGATTTTCTAACTAAATTAGTGTTTTTCACGATTCTCTTCTGAAAATCGTGTTTTTCACGACTTTCTGTTCAAAATCGTATTTTTTCACGATTTTCTAACTAAATTAGTGTTTTTCACGATTCTCTACTAAAATCGTGTTTTTCACGATTCTGTGCTCAAAATTGTGTTTTTCACGATTCTGTCCTCAAAATCGTGTTTTTCACGATTCTGTGCTCAAAATCGTGTTTTCCACGATTCTGTGCTCAAAATTGTGTTTTCCACGATTCTGTGCTTAAAATCGTGTTTTTCACGATTCTGTGCACAAAATCGTGTTTTTCACGATTCTGTGCTCAAAATCGTGATTTTCACGATTTTCTACTCAAAATCGTGATTTTCATGATTCTGTGCTCAAAATCGTGTTTTTCACGATTTTGTTCCCAGACAATCGTGATTGCTCACCATTGTAAATAACACGATTTTCTTATGAAAATCGTGTTCTGGGAATCGCGATTTTGTCCTTAGTTCAGAGAATCGCGATTTTGTGTTTGACTACAGAATCGCGATTCTGAACACTTTTTTTGAAGATTTCAAAGTATTGATTTTCAAGTTTTTCTTTCTTCTATTAGAATCGCCCTATCAAGTTTTTGCCATGCAATGAAAAAGATTATCCAAAAAATAATATTTTCTTACTGAAAACTAAAAACTCAGAAAATCGCGATTTCGTGATTTTGATTATTTCCTACTTTTCTGTGCTTAATAATCTTGAAAATTTAAAGGCATGTAATTTAAATGATATAGAAACCACTCACCTTGCTTGCTTGACTCAAAAACTCTTCAAGGCCTGAATTTGCAGAAGATCGCGATTTTTTCCTTGCTCTCTCTCTCACACACTCACTCAAATGAATTTTTCTTTCAATTCTAGGTTTTTATAGTGTCCTGAAAATCGCGATTTTGTGTGATTTCCACTTTTCCTCACTCTTTCATTTGTCCAACTTTACTTACCCAAGCTTGATGACATCTCTTGCAATTATCTTTCTCCAAAAACCCAAATATGCTGAAAATTCCAGAAAATTTCCCTTACAGAAAATCACGATTTTGTGCAGAAAATCGTATTTTTTCTGTACTTCTTATCTTGTGCAAATTTGAGTATTCTTTTCTCTTGTTCTCCTTCAATACCCTCTACCCATTGCAATTCACCAGACTCCTGTACTTTTGCATCAATATCACCACCTTACTCAGAAAATCGTGATTTTGTGCAGAAAATCTTGTTTTTTCTATACTTCTTATTTTGTGCAAATTTGATTATTCTTCTCTCCTGTTCCCCTTCAGTACCCTTTACCAAATCCAATTCAACAATCACCTGCAATTTTACCTAATAGTCACAACATTATTCAGAAAATCGTGATGCTGTTCAGAAAATCGTGTTTTTCAAATCTTCTAATTTTTTGATAAATTTTTGCTTTTCTTTCACTTGGTCCCTATTACTCTTATCCACAAAGCTTCAGTCCATCTTCCTAAGAAGAAAAGAAATTTTTTTGATTGTTTTTAATGAATTTTATGCATTTTTTTAGTATTTTGCCCTAAATTAAGGTAAACACTTCACTTAGGGTTTCTTGTTTGGTGATCTACTGATCCTGTGTTCCTTGATTGGTTATAATCTCTGATGGCTTAGCTATCACAACAGTTCATGAGAACAACTTCCCAAAGAAAATGTGCTATGAAATGCCAGTATCAATTTTTGCAAAGATAAACTCAAACACATTTTTTTTCAAAATGCAGATCAGCTTTGTTTCTCAAGATTTATGCTTTGATTTGGTTTACAAATGAATCTTTTCTACTTGCATCTAGCTACTTTACTTGACTTTTCCTTAGTGCAACCATGTTATCTTCCCAAGATCAACAATATTGCCTAGTACTTGATCAAAAGAACTCTAAAAATGCAAGAATAGACACATGCTACCTCATCTTCAGCTTTCTTGATTCAAATTTTTCACACACCTGCACTTTTACTTCAAAAAATGAAATGAGCAACTATCAATTTACAAAACTTTTAGCACTTCCAATTCTAAAAGATGATCTATTGCTTTCTTTTCCCAAAAGACAAACAAAAGACATCTACCTTTTCATGTTCACATTTCTTGATTAAAGAGTGTTACCTTTTCCATGTGTTTGTTACCATCAACAATAGAAGCTCCAGCAAGGTCCAACTTCAATGAAGCTTTTGAAATACTCCCCGGCAACGGTGCCAAAAAATGTTTGTTATTGATCTTTGGAGTTGTCCTCTCCAATCGTTTAACATAAAGAATCAACAATACATCTTTATTTTGTTAATCCTTGAAGTATTCATGAGACCAGAGCCCCTTCTAGATGATAGAATCCAAGAAATAAGAGAATAATGGCTGGATTTCTGAGAATAGTGAAAATGAAGAGGAATTTCTAGGGTTTGGATTATCTTGAGCAAATCTCCACCATTTTCCACAATCTTTGTGTCTAATACATGCTATTTCATCAGTAGAACACAATTATGAAGTCAAAACTCAAAAATATTACATGTACCATACAGACGAGACAATCGTGATTCTATGAAAACAGACGATTTTCATCTCCACCACCATTCTTTATCAACTTATCACTCAACACATCAGTATTCAGCTCTCTTCATACACATTCAATCAGAATTACACAATAGAAGCTCACAAATCTCCATAGATACACAAGAATTGGACTCACAAATCAAAGAAACCACACAAAGAGGAGAAAACACGATTTTCAGCAGAAAACTCCTTCTCTATTCACTTGGATAGCATGTAAACAAATGATTAACCAACCCCCTCATAATAGAGGAAATTATCTTATATACATTTTCAAGTGTCCCTTTTCACACTTGAATTTTGGCCCTTTCCTCTATTATTCTAAAAATATGCTATCTAGGAGTTTCCAAAAATTCTAGAAAAATTACATAAGATTCTATCCTACATAAGGAAGACTCTTCCTTATTTTTACATCAGTTGCGTAAATATTTTTACAAGTTTTTGCCATTCTACAATTATTTTTCATCCAAAAGGCTTCAAAAAATACATCTTCTAACATATATGTATATGTATATCTATATGTATATGTATATGTATATGTATATGTATATGTATATGTATATGTATATGTATATGTATACATATACATATATGTATACGTACATGTATACGTATATGTATATGTATATGTATCTGTATATATATACGTATATGTATATATATATGTAAATGTATATGTATATGCATATGTATATGTATATGTATATGTATATGTATATGTATATGTATATGTATATGCATATGTAGATGTACATGCATATGTAGATGTACATGCATATGTATATGTATATGTATATGTATATGTATATGTATATGTATATGTATATGTATATGTATATGTATATGTATATGTATATGTATATGTATATGTATATGTATATGTATATGTATATGTATATGTATGTGTATATGTATATGTATATGTGTGATACAATATGAGGGAGAATCAATGCTCACAACGTAGGGGTAGAGAGTTGCAACATTGCCTATGCACACACATAGATATGCCTACTAAAAGAAAACAAACAAGCCAGCAAGGGGCTAGCTTAAGCAAGGGCATTGCTTATCACAACTCTAGAACTTAGTGCTCACTTTACACAAGCTAAAAAGCCAAGAAGATGGCCCAAAAGAAGTCGGGATACATGCTCTGTTTATAGTGAGAATTGTGCCCCTAAAATCTAAGAACTACCTTTGCAACGTAGCCTCCTAACTTGGAGGACTTATTTGAGATGACTTGGGGAGTGGTTGAGTGACTTTTCTTGATGGAATCTCATGGCTTTTGGCTTCCTTTGATTGCTCCACATGTCCATTAAAGATTCCCCATAAATTTGTAGCTTGAAGCTTGATTTTTAACACTCCCCCTCAAGCTTCAATTCTTCGTCCTCATCTAAGCTCCCTCATGTTGATGCATTGCTTGAGTTTTGAAGTCTTCATCCCATCCAAAGCCTTTGTAAACATGTCAGCAACTTGGCCCTTGGTACCAATATGATGTATTGAAACTTCCTTGGATATCACCTTTTCCGTTATGAAGTGATAGTGCACTTCAATATGCTTGGTTCTAGCATGATAGACAGGATTTGATGCTAGATGAATGCTACTCATATTGTCACAAAAAATTGGATATGTGTCAACCTATAACTTAAGCTCCATAAATAACTTCTTACTCCACATTAGCTCACATGTGACTTGAGCCAAAGCTCTATACTCAGCATCAATGGAAGATAATGCCACCGTGGGTCACTTCTTTGAAATCCATGAGATGATCTTGCTACCTAGCATGACTAGGTAATCACTTGTACTCCTTCTATCTTCCTTCGAACCAGCCCAATCGACATCGGAATAAGCTTTGACCTGCATATCATCATCAAATGATTATAACAATCCTTCATTTATAGTGGCCTTGAGATATCCCAACATTCTTCTTGTAGCTTGCAAGTGTGTAATCCTTAGACTATGCATAAATTGTGGTAACACTCCAACTCCATATGCTATGTCGAGCCTAGTTATTGTGGCATAATTGAAAGATCCTACAATAGATCGATACAAAGTTGCATCCTCTAATGGTTCTCCATCAATGGAGCTTAGCTTTACATTAACTTCCATGGGATTTGAAATAGGTTTACAATGTAGCATCCCAAACATCTCAAGTAGGTCTAGAATATACTTCCTTTGTATGAGCATAATACCTTCTTCTTTGTATACAACTTCAATCCCAAGAAAATACCTAAGATCTCCAAGATCAGAGATCCTAAACTCCTTTCCAAGCTCCACCCTGATATCCTCAATGCCCTTTGTATCATTACTAAGATCATCTACATACACACACGTGTAGACTACAAGTGCTCCTCTTTTTTTTTATGAAGAGAGATGGATCCGCCTTGCATTGATTGTAACCACATTTGATCAAATAGTCCACCACTCTTTGGTTCCATGCCCTTGGATCTTGCTTTAGGCCATAAAGTGCCTTCTTCAACCTACAAACATGATGTGGAAATTCTTTGTGAACAAAACCGAGTGGTTGCTCCATGCATACCTCTTCTTCCAAGTCTCCATTGAGAAAGGCATTCTTGATATCCAATTGGAAGAGCTTCCATCCTTTGCTAGCATCCATTGCAATGAGTGTGCTAATGGTGCTCATCTTTGCCACGGGGCTGAATGTCTCTTCGAAGTGAATAAAGCAGTTAAATCAGTTGGTACAGGATAAGGAAGATGCTCGGGTTGCTCTCGACAATCTATTAGAAGAAAACTGTGCTGATCTTGAGCTAGTGACCCAAAAAGGACAGGAAATGGATGATCTGGCCATGCAGAACACTGAGGAATTAAAGATCGTATCTGTCGAACTCTTTCAGAAGAGTCGTGAAGTGGAAGCACAAATGGGTCTGACAATTCAACTTAAGAAAGAATTAGCAGGAATCATGAAAGAAAGGGATGCATATTATAAAACCATCCAATATCAAGCTCAAGAGCTAGAATGTAGAGAAAAGCAGTTAGGCACTCAAGCAGAGAGATTGTCCAGAGTTGATGGTCAAATTGCTGATATGAAGGTCAGACGAGATGCAGCCATAGCCAACAAATTCTATTTACAAGAAGCATTTTTGGAGACGCAAACTGATGCAATGATGAGTCAAGTTATTGCGGCTAGTTCAGTCAGAACAGACGCACAACTGGTAGAGCCAGACACATTGAAGATTATGCTGGATTCCCTGAAACAAAAGATCACCCGAACATTTAAGTTAGCCCGAACACTGTACATACAAGGCATAGTTGATGAGCCTTAGGTTTATTTTTTCTTTGCGGGTTCGCATCCACCGTGCATGCGACTGTTAGGCCACCGGATCGGAATAATGTAATTTTATTTTCCATAGTCGCACGCACCGAAGAGGCGTAGCGAATAGTTGTAACTTTTTATCCATTAATGAAAAGGCATTACAGTCATTCCTCAACAGAGAGAGACGGGTTTGCCAGACTCTGTCTGGGCGACTGTGCCGAAAAGATCGTGTGTAGATTTACAGATATCTTGAGTATTATTATTCTGTTCGTTGAAATACAGTCTTAAGTATTAACACAGTAATGTTACATTCACATTAATAAGTTTGTGCGACTGTGTGATTGTTAACTCGCGCGATAAGTTACTGGGTAAAGATTATTGTAACCGGAACATAGTAACTGTGTAGTGGAAGTTATTACCTTGAAAGTATAATCACTACTTAGTTGAATAGTTAATTTGGGAAAATTAAATAAAGGGCCTCTGCACTGTCAGACCCCTAACCATCCCCAAGAACCCGAAACGAGATTAAGAGTGACTTGACAGTAATTCTTTTAACAGTAGTGATGCCAATGGCATCAAACAGATCAATCACCTAATGATGCAGGAGTTCAAAATCAGGGATCTAGGGTCACTGAAGTATTTTCTTAGGCTTGAATTAGTCTAAACAAATTCTATAATTTATATTACTCAAAGAAACTATGTGCAGGACATGTTGAAGAATTTCAACTTGGAGAATGCCAAGATAGCTAGCACTCCTATGGAGGTAAATAAAAAATTGAGTGCTCATGAAGGTGATTCGCTTGAAGACATTGCAAGATATCAAATCATAGTTGGGATTCTAAACTATGCAACCTTGACAAGAATTGATATAGCCTATGGACTAAGTGTTTTAAGTCAATTCATGCATAAACCTAGAGCACCTCACTTGAAAGCTACCAAAAGGATTTTGAAGTACCTCAAGGGTACTCAACATCAAGGATTATACTTTCCACATACTTCAGATTTGGACATCAAACTATATTTAGATGCAGATTAGGCAGGTTGTAAGGATGACAGGAGGAGTACCTCTGGATATCTTTCCTTTGTAGGTGATAAGCCCATTTCATGGTCTTCCAAGAAGCAACCTACTATTGCTTTATCTTCAATAGAGGCTGAATACAGGGGATTAGCCAATGCTACTCAAGAAGCAATCTGGATTAGATTGCTATATTCAAATTTAGGACTTCACACTCACTCACCTATGATCTTTGGTGACAATACAAGCTCTTTACATCTAGCAGCAAATCCTATCTATCATGCAAGAACCAAGCATATAGAAGTTCATTATCATTATGTGAGAAAAAAGCTATTGAGCAAGGAAATTCAATTGGCATATTGTCTACTAATATGCAATGTGCAGATTTATTGACCAAAGCACTTGATGGTACTAAACTTTGTAGGTTTAAAGCTGTGATTGGATTGCAGGACATTCAAGAGAATTCATCAAGAAGAACAAGCCAAGGTGTTTGGATTGAGGGGGAGCTGTTGGTGCAAATTCCAAGCCTTCACACTTGGCTAAATATTGAAGAAGTTATGTGCAACTCCTAGAAGGAGCACATGAACCATTGCTCATGGTTTTTACCATTAACTTTTGTAAAAGTCATTTGACTTAAGAGGAATCTTGTAAAGCCACTAAACTCTTGGAGTTAGGAGAACAAATGAACTATGAATTATCATGAGAGAATATCTCCACATTTAGAGGAAGAACTTTTAGGTGGAAGATCATTTGAATTTCAAATTCAAATTTGAAGAATCTCTCTATAAAAGTACTTGGAAAACTCGCAACCAAAGACACTCCCTTTGAGAACCATTCACTTGATCAGTAGTAGAGATTGAGTAGCACACTTCATTGCTCACTCACCTCACTTCTTGATTTCTCTGCCATTGTCACTCAGAATAGTGTACTTCTCTTCCTCATATCTCATTGATCTCTCAAAGCTTGAAAAAGTTTCATTTAGCCGATTGGGAGATAAGCGCCTTGAAGTAGTCACTGGTCATTCTTTGCACATCTCCTAAAAAGTCGGGGGTAAGCTTCTACTTGCTAAAGACATTGCTCTTTGTATAGTCAAACCTTTTAATTTATTCCACTTGGAAACATTAGCTCTCTAAGCTAAGTAGATACCCTTAGAAGGAAGTTTTATAACTTCTATTGTACTGTAAGTACTGATCAAAACATCTACCAAGTGTGTGAACCAAAATAGCAAGTTTTTGACAACTTGTGATTTCCAAAGTTATCTGTTTGGATCAATCGTTACATTCATCAACTCCAAAGTAAATTAGTACTTTATTGGTGTCATTTGGAAGCTAAGAGGGCCTCAACTCTGAAGTGTATCAGGGCTGTTACCAAGCAGGTTCAGCAAGTACCACTTCATTTCTTGAGGTGTCCATCTATCTTTCCCAACAATATACATATCCATAATCATATGATTATACATAAACATATACATATGTATATATATACATATACATATACATATATCTATACATATACATATACATATACATATACATATACATATACATATACATATACATATACATAACCATATACATATACATATACATATACATATACATATACATAACCATATACATATACATATACATATACATATACATATACATATACATATACATATACATATACATATTGTTAGCGGCCGCCGAATCGGAAGATTGTATAACTGAATCTTGTTCGCACGTGTGAAAAAGTAGTTACAAACAGTTTGTAAAAAAGTTATATAAATCAAGAAGACGTGCAGAGACGGGTACGTGACGGATCACCAGACTGTCTGTCTGGGTGACTGAGCGGATCGTATCTGTAGTGTCTATTTGCATAATCTCCAGTATTCTAAGTTCTGGTTTGTCTCTTGTTTGTTTGTCGCTCTTGTTTGTCTGCCGTCGACCTCTGTTCTGCTTGATTAACTTCATAACATTTGAGAGACTACCGGACTGTGTGTCTAAGAGATTTTTCTGGAGCGTTACTATGTATCGAGTGGAGTAATCCAGAGTATCTTGGTGACTTTCTGAGTATTCGGTGTGTATCTGTGTTTCGGCTTATCGATTGTCTGATGGTATCCATGGCGATTGTGTGTCTTAGTTAGTTCGCGTATCGGATCGTCTCGTTTCTTGAAACATTCTGTAATTGTATGGAGAAGTCTGTACAGTCATGGTAACTCTTCTGGTATCGGTGTTGTCCTAAGTTGTCCGTAGTATCTGGTTCAGGTTTCACACGGCAAGTTTAAGTTACAGTAGAGATCTCTTGGGTTGGGTACTGAATCTTCAGTACTATGTGTTTGAACTATCGAGTTCTCTGTGTCTACGGTGTTGTCTGATTGTTTATATCCATTCGGTGAAGGTTAACGATTACTCTTGTTTTCGGCATTCCTAGTAAGTATTGTGTAAATGCAACATAGCATTTTAGTGTATTCGGTACACGTGGTTGAGCTAAGACTGTGAACGGTAATGCCTAAGTACAACAGATTTTTGTTAGAACTCTCAGCAGTAGTATATTGCTGAGCAATGAGTTTGGGAACTAAGTACAGGGCCTCTGTCTAACAGACCCCTTCCACTCCCAAGAACCCAAGAATCACTTAAACGCACTTCTGATAGTTAGAAGGAACCAACCGCGTTTAACACTGGCGCCGTCTGTGGGAAGGTGGCATTAAGATTGCTGTTTATCTGTCGAAAGTGTTATCAAGATTGCCATTTATCTGTCGAAAGGTGGCAACAGATCAGATTGTTGCAAACCTGTTATGGAAACGTGACTGTAAATTTTTAATCAACAGTAACAGTACGTGATTAGTACAAAAGATGATACATGCCGGTTACTCGAGCCGGTGAAACGTATCCAAAGAACCGCAAGCTTGGGGCACTTAATTTGCTAAAAACGACTCCGGAAGGTAGAAGTACAACTAGGTCTAACCCAGTTGTCAAGAAAGTAAAGAACGTTAGTAGTGATTCCGGTCATATTCCGGTGGAATGTGTTATGCCTCTAGTAAATTCCGGTACTATTTCGGCATAGTCTGTCGAAGATATAATAACTCTAGAATCTACCAGGACGCAGCCTGAAGTTAGTTTAACAACATTGGATAAAGATTCAAATCTGTTTACGACTAGAAACACTTTAGCCAAGGAAATTAGCGAAGGCAAAAAAGCACCTTGTTTTGGCGAAAATTCGACACATTCCGGTGATATTTCGGTAACAGTTACTGAAACATCGCAATTTTTCGGCGACAAATTTACCATTTCTTGGTGAATCTTCAGCCCAGTCACCGCTATTGGGAGTAAGCATTCCTACATTGGACATCAAGAAGGAAGGAAACTTGTTCGAAACCGAGATTCGAAATATACTGAACAAGATTATCGAACCGGAAAGTGCACAGACTGATACAGACTCCGACGGTTCAGATATTCAACCTCGGAATACAGGAGATAGTCACCATACAACCATAAGCACGATGAACGAACAACAACAACAACTATGTCTACCCAGGCCGACTCCAACGAGAGTAACATACACCAAATTCGGTGGATTCCTAGGTGATGACCCGGATGCTCATGTACGCACATTTGAGATAAGCTACGCAGTACTCAACCATCCACCTGATCTGGCGTATAAGGCTATTGTTTTCCAATCGACATTGGTCAACGAAGCAGCTAGATGGCTTACAGAATATGATATTAACCATTTCGGCACCTATGAAGCAGTAAGGGATGCCTTTCTGTAGAGATTCAGGCTAAAGAAGAATCCAGCCGAAATTTTTGACTACGTGCAAAACAATAGAAAGAAGATAAATCAAACAGTACAGGAGTACGCCACTCTATTCAGGACTCATTTGAGGCAGTTACCACCAGCACATGCCAACCTACCGGATGACGTTATTACTCAATGGTTCATCAATGGCTTGACTCCACAACTTAAACAGATTATGATCATACGCTGTGTAGGAGCTATGACGCTAGATGTAGTGATCGCAATGGCTTTGCAGTTGGAAAACAAGGTTGGAGGATTTATAGAAGATCTGGAGTGGTTAAAAGCAAATAAAAATATCACCGAAGATCCGACCAGACAGATGTACTGCACTACATGCAAGAATTCAGGCCATACTAGTGCCACTTGTGCACTTAATCAGTTGTTTTGTGCTATTTGCAACACTCCCGGACACACCACCAAAAACTGCGCATATAACGCCAAAGTGCAAGGAACAACGACTGTCAATGCAATTATACAAGAACCAGGGCATCCAACCAATCACTATGTTCCTCCACAAATGAGAAACAACCAGCAACAAGGTTATCAAAATTACAGAGGACAGAGAAATAATAACTATAATGCAAACCGCTGGCAGACTGGACCGCCACTGGAAAATCCCAATTTGCCACCACCGCGCTGCCATTTCTGTGGTGAATTTGGTCACATTAGAAGATTTTGTAAGGATGCAGCTGAGTATGATCAGAGGAAGAAAGAACGTCAAAATCCAATGGCTAATATGGTACAAATCACACCAGTAGAAATGCACGCTGCAGTAATTCAAACCCGCTCCTGTAAACAAATGCAACCAGCAGCAGAAATATTTGAACTAGGTATACGTGAACAATAAAGGATGTACGATAAAGCTAGTCAATGGACCACTGCAGAACCTCCAGTCTTCCCAGATCCTATTCCGGTAACCGAGACTCCGTTAACCGAAGAAGAAACAAAACAACAGGATTCCAATTCAGCAGCAGGCACATCATCTTTAGCAGGCGCATCATCTTCAAAATCTGTGGAAACAATCCAATCACAAAAGGCCTGGGAAATTTTATCTAAAGCATCCATCACTCTTCCTCTAGGCCAATTACTTGCACTAGTATCGGGAGTTCGACAACAATTCCAACAACAATTCAGTCCTGTGCCTCCCTGCATTCCAGCGACAACAACAGTGCAACCGAAACCTGATTCTACGATCGATCATTCAGTTCCTTTGATTACGGTACGGTATAAAAATCATAAAATCACACAGGTACTAATTGATGGAGGATCTGGTGTCAACATCGCTACTGTTGCATTGTGTAAAAAGTTAGGGTGGACCGAAATCGAACCCAAACATAATAACGTTTTTTGGCAAAACAGAAAAGGTTAAGTAGATGCGTCGCAGTGGAGAGCAATGAAGGATGATTAATCATCGCGTGGTATTGAAATTATAATTCTTAGCTTTGGTGTGCATGCGTGGGTAGCTGGCAACAGCAGGGCGGCCATCGACATAATTAGGTATCAAAACTTGGATATTTATAAATTTATTTTATTAAGCACGTAAAATAAAAAGAAAAGAAAAGAAAAGAAAAGTGAAGGGAACGCCAAAAGACGTGGCCAACCGCAAAACCTTTCAGTGCGGGTTAGACGTGTGTTGATACGGTCGCAACTTCGAACCGTTGATGACTTTCGGAAGAGGGATTCCGATCAACGTAGTCAACCGAAAAGTTGTTGGGCCCACTTGCTCAGAAATTCGGTAGGGACCAAACCATCGCAACTTGAATTTGCCAGCAGAGCGATTCAACTTTGCATTGTACAAGAGTACAAGTTGTCCCACCGAAAAAATTGGAGTCTTTAGATATCGATCATGTGTTCGAGCTTGTCTTAGCTGTACTTCCTGCATAGTCAAAAAACTCTGCCATCGATGCTCGTCAAATTCTCTGAGTGTATCCAACCGAAAGGACAGTGATTCTTCCGGTAGTAGTTTCTGGTTGATGGCTACTCGTAAACTTGGTATAACTATCTCCATCGGTGCTATTGCTTCTAATCCATAAGCCAGTTTGAAAGGGATTAATCTTGTTGTTACCTTGTATGTAGTCCGATATGCCCATAATACTGTAGGTAGCAGTTGATCCCATCTTTCCGATGCTTCTAAAATGAGTTTCCAAAGCATATTCAACATAGTTTTGTTTGTACTTTCAGCTAAACCATTAGCACGAGGATAATAAGGAGAACTAAACTTATGTATGACCTGGAACAAATGTGTGAGTACTTTCATTAAATTGTTGACAAAATGAGTGCCTTGATCTGTAACAAGTTCCAGTGCTAAACCAAAACGTGGAAAGACATCGGTTAGCAGACACTTTGCTACCGCAACAGCTGTAGCAGACCGTAAAGCCCAAGCTTCTGCCCATCTGGTAGCATAATCAGTACATGTCAAAATATAGTGATTATTACTGAGAATTGCTGGTGGTGTAATAGGTCCAATGAAATCTAGACCCCACTTCTGAAAAGGTTCTAATGGAAGGACAGGTTGTAGCGGAAAATAATGACGTGGTAACGGCTGTCCAAACCTCTGATAATTATCACATTTTTTTACAAACTACAATACATCCCTGTACATAGTAGGCCACCAGAGACCACTTTGCAGAATTTTTCGGTGTGTTAAGTCTGCAGCAAAATGGCCACCGGAAGGAATTGAGTGAGCCAAAGTAATAACTGAGTGAACTTCATGTGGTGGAATACATCGAAGTAAAATTCCAATATGATCCACATAGTATAATTCCCCAGCAATCAACCGAAATCAGCGGCTAAAAACTTCAATTTTCTTGCGTATTGCGGTAGAAGTCTGAGATGGAAGGCATCCATTGGTGAGGAAGGTCAATATTTGATCATAGTATGTAGATGGCATAGGCGGGTCTGTAATTTCATCATTAGTTGGTTCAGAGACATAAATTGCTGGTGTTGTGTCATCTACACCGACCGGAGCTTCACCAGAATCTAAGCGAGACAGAAAATCTGCTAAGGCATGTGAATTGTCTGGTCGATGAATAACTTCGTAGTCAAACTCTTGTAAGAGTAGAACCCATCGAGCTAATCGTCCTCCTAGATGCTGTTGCCGAACCAGATAAACAAGTGCAGCATGATCTACATGAAAAGTAAATCTACGGCCCAACAAATAATGCCTAAATTTCTTGACAGAATATACTAAACCTAGACATTCTCTTTCTGTTACAGAGTAATTTTTTTCAGCAGGGGCCAATCTTCGACTTGCATAGTACACTGTTCTGAACCACTTATCGGCTTGTTGCATTAGAACGCTTCTTATTGCTATATCTGAAGCATCAACAAATACATGAAATGGGTGATCCGAGTCGGGAGGCTGTAAGATGGGAACTTGTGTTAATAAACACTTTAAACAATCAAATGCTATCTGACATTCTTGAGTCCACTCAAACTGTCGAGGGGTCTTGGTGATTAATCTGTTCAGTGGTATTGCCAAGTGAGGAAGCCATCGTAAGTGGCGTCCATGCCATCTTACTTGGCCCATGAAGCGCATTACCTCCTTCGGTGTAGTGGGCACAAGAGCTTCTAACACAGCTGAAATTTTATCTGGATCCACCTGTATACCTTGTGCAGATACAATGTGGCCAAGTAGCTTTCCACATGACACTGCAAACACAGATTTGTTTGGGTTCAAACAGAGTCTGTATTCTTTGCACTTTTCAAAGCAGCACCGTAAATGGAACAGGTGTGCTATCATCTTACCGAAAATTGAAAAATCGTCACGATTGCATAAAAGAGGTAAGGTAAGGAGAAAATATTTCCTGCATACACCTTTGGAATGTACTTGGGGCATTTCTTAATCCAAACCACATAACAGTACATGCGAAAACACCCCAGTTGGTAATGAAGGCGGTCTTCGGTATATCTTGTTCAGCCATTCTAACTTGATTATACCCACTGTACCCATCTAAGAATGAATAATTTCATGTCTTGCTACTCTATCAAGCATTGTGTCAAGAAAAGGGAGCGGAAATGGATGAGGCACTGTAGCTGCGTTCAGTTTCCGATAATCTACACATATTCACAATTGCTTATTCTTTTTAGGGACAATAACAATTGGAGAGATCCATTCAGCATGCTCTACTGGTAAAATAAATCCGACTTTGAGTAGCCTATCAAGTTCTGCCTTTACCTGTGATGCATAGTTCGGGTTTATCTGGTAGCTGGGTTGCTTAAGTGGTTTTGCTTCCGGCTTCAGCATGACCCTGTGTTGATAGATGCGCGGGTCCAAACCCTTCATATCTTTGTAATCCCATGCAAATACATCAGAAAATTCGCGAAGTAGTTGGATTAGATCTGCTTGAAATAATTCCGGTAAGTTCTCCTTTATTTTGAAGGGTCGTGGATTTTCTTCATCACCTAAATTGTAAGTGGTCAGTTGATCTTCTGGAACATAAAATTGTCGAGGCTTCTCTATATTCTCAGCTGGGTTAAAGAGTTGTTGTAGATAAGTGTCATCTATGGTAGCCTTATCTTCTTCCATATCTTTTTCTGTTACAGTCATCACCGTACACACTATAGGATTCTAGTTATCTACAACAGATTGTAGATCAACAGTTCCTAGGGAGATCAAGTCAATGTTATTTTTCAGAAACTCTTCTTCTTCATCATCTGATAACCCATCTAGCATATGAACTGGTTCCGCAAAATACGGTCTAGCATGCAACTCGCAAGGTTGTATAGCATCTAATTTTACAACGTATTTACGATTATTATCCTTGAAAGTGAGTTCCTGTGCAGACTAATCCTGTATCACCTTAGCGTGCTTCAGCCAAGGTCGGCCGAAAAGGAGGTTGTAATCAAGAGTGGATTCCGATAAATCTAGTATGACAAAGGTCATTTTAAATATTGTACCTTGTAAAACAACATCAATGCAGAATGAATCCTCTGCACAATCTTCCCAGGAGCAACAACAGGAAAATCATACTGCAGCTGACACAGCATCTACCGAAGAAGCATCACAACAACAGTCTGAAAGGGAACAACAAACAGATGAAGAACAACTTGCGAAAGAAGCATTCGAAAGGTTGCTTAAGGCAATTGAGTCCACAGTCGCAGATAATGCACAACAAAACATAGATCAGGTAACATCTCAGACTGTCATTCCCACTCCCCCACCGGAACCACCCATCAATCCCATTATCCCCATCCAACCCATTCAACCTGCCGAACCCACTGATTCTTCATCCTCCTCCCTCAACTACTCTCCACCGAACTCCCAACAACTGCTCACCGCCTCCTTATCCCAACCACGACCTCAACTGCCACTTCCTTCGATTCCCGTAATTTCTGAATTGACCCATGTTCAACATGGGTCAATTACTCATTAACCTATCACAGCAACTGCCAATCCAAATGAAAGAAGCCATAGACAACATCCGGAATGAGCTACAACACAAAGTGGACATTCTAGAAGCAGACATCACGCCACTGCAAGAAGAGATAGATGTAGTTAAAGCTGAAAACCATCAGCTCAACTCACAGATTGCCCAGATCCAAGCTCAAATTGCCAAACAATAGACGATTTCCAATCAGAGAGATGCAGTCATGGCATAACTCACAAAGAAAGAAGAGTCGTTACAGATTGCAAACGCAGAAATCAGCAAAATGAAGCAAGATATACAGGACAAGGAAGATGCAAGGATCGCCTCAGGAAACTTGCTCGAAGAAACCAGAATTCATCTACAAAAATTAGTGCAGCAGAGTCAAGAACAGCAGACGCAAGCTAAGTTAACAGAAGAGGAACTACAACGGACAAAAGAAAATCTAGCAGATGTTAACAACATGCTCAAACATTACTTAACCAAGGAAGCGCAGACACATAAACTAATTGCAGATCTCAGACACGAAAAAACATCATATGAAAGAACAGTAAACTTTCAGATTCAAGAAATCGAAAGAAGAGAGAATCAATTGGAAATCTAGAAAGAAAGAGTACAGAAGATGGAGCAACAGATTGCCGAAATGAAGATTTCAAGAGATGCGGCTTTATCCAACGAGTTTTACTTACAGGAAGCCTTTCTGCAGACCCAAGCAGAAATTTTGCTAAATGAAACCATAGCCCTAAGCTCTGTATGTATAGATGCACAGTTAATAGAACCAGACACCCTAAAACAGTTATTAGAAACCCTCAAGAAAAAGATAGCCCGTACCTTTAGATTAGCTAGAAATATGTACTTAGAAGGTATTATCGATGAGCAATAATTTTGTAAAACCTGCGGGTTCGAGTCCACCGTCCATGCCAGAGTGTTAGCGGCTGTCGGATCGGAAAATTGTATAACTGAATCTTGTTCGCATGTGTGAAAAAGTAGTTACAAACAGTTTGTAAAAAAGTTATATAAATCAAGAAGAATCGCAGAGACGGGTACGTGACGGATCACCAGATTGTCTGTCTGGGTGACTGAGCGGATCGTATCTGTAGTGTCTATTTGCATAATCTCCAGTATTCTAAGTTGGTTCGTCTCTTGTTTGTTTGTCACTCTTGTTTGTTTACTGTCGACCTCTGTTCTGCTTGATTAACTTCATAACATTCGAGAGACTACCAGACTGTCTGTCTCAGAGATTTTTCTGGAGCATCGTGTATCGAGTGGAGTAATCCAGAGTATCTTGGTGACTTTCTGAGTATTCGGTGTGTATCTGTGTTTCGGCTTATCGATTGTCTGATGGTATCCATGGCGATTGTGCGTCTCAGTTAGTTTGCATATCGGATCATCTCTTTTCTTGAAAACATTCTGTAATTGTATGGCGAAGTCTGTACAGTCATGGTAACTCTTCTGGTATCGGTGTTGTCCTAAGTTGTCGGTAGTATCTGGTTCAGGTTTCACACGGCAAGAGACCCCTTCCACTCCCAAGAACCCAAGAATCACTTAAACGCACTTCTGATAGTTAGAAGGAACCAACCGCGTTTAACAATATACATATATATATACATATACATATACATATACATATACATATACATATACATATACATATACATATACATATACATATACATATACATATACATATACATATACATATACATATACATATACATATGCATATGCATATGCATATGCATATGCATATGCATCTGCATATACATATACATATACATATACATATACATATGCATATACATATACATATACCTATACATATACATATACATATATATAAACATATACATATACATATACATATACATATACATATACATATACATATACATATACATATACATATACATATACATATACATATACATATACATATACATATACATATACATATACATATACATATACATATACATATACATATACATATGCATATACATATACATATACATATACATAGACATATACATATACATATACATATACATATGCATATGCATATGCATATGCATATGCATATGCATATGCATATGCATATGCATATGCATATGCATATGCATATGCATATACATACATATACATATACATATACATATACATATACATATACATATACATATACATATACATATACATATACATATACATATACATATACATATACATATACATATACATATACATATACATATACATATACATATGCATATACATATACATATACATATACATATACATATATGTTGGTGCAATTCACAAGCCTACACATTTGGCTTGAAGGATACCTTGAAGTCCATACACATATGGAGAAGCATAGGAACAAATGCTAGTGGTCTTTTACCACTTTACTTGTTTGTAAAAGTCACTTTTGACTTTGGAATCTTTGTAAACACCTACCAAGGAAATCTCGTGATGGAATATCTCCTAGGATGTAGGAGCTTGATTAAAGAGAGCCAAAGTTTGAATTCAAATTCAAACTTTGAACTAAATCATTATAAAAGTTCAACTCAAAAGTCTCGGGTAGAGGACTCATTATCCCGAGCTCATCTCTATCATTTCTGAGTGTGTATGAGGCCTACACTCTAGCCCTCACCGCCCACACCTATCTACACCATTAGGCAATAATCTTCATGCCAATGGCATTGTATACAAGTATTCATTAATACATATATCTACATTGTTCATTTCTGAGTTCTCTATCATAGTACTTGAAAGTCTGTCAACTTGTGGAGAGCATATCTCAGTCATTTCTCCACCAAATGAAAAGCTCTATAGCTTGTTGGAACCAGCTCAAAGTTTTCTACATGTTGTTAAAATTTGAAGAGATTCTATTTAGCCATTTCAGAGAAAAGGTCATCTAGGTGATCACTGGTCAAAGTCTGCAACAGTCCTAGAAAATCGGGGGTAAAGGTTTACTTGCTAAATTGATTTCTCTGAGCATAGTTAGTCTTTTTATATCATTACACTTTTAATAGTTATCTTCCTAAGCTAATTAGATACCCCTAAAAGGAATTTTTCCAATTCCTACTGTGATGGTCATACTGAGCAAAAGATCTAGCAGGTGTCAAGTAAAAAATAGAAGGTTTTATTTAAAGCTTGAGGTTCAAAGTCCACTTATCAACTCTGAAGCATCAAAGGGCTGGTACAAAGCAGGATTTGGCAGTACCTACTCATTCTCTTGGAGTGTCCATCCATCATTCCCAACAGTGGTATCAGAGCAAACTAAGGTAAAATGGGAGATGGTTTTCCTTCATTTATTGATAAATTGGATAGGAACAACTATCAGGCATGGTCTCTAAGGATAAAGACATACCTACAAGGAAGGAGTCTTTATGGATACATCTCAGGAGATGAGGAATTGCCCTCATTCAAAACAAGAGGATTGCCAACAAAGGAAGAACATGAAAAGCTCAACACATGGTGTGCTAAAGATGCATTAGCAAGGTCTTGTTTACTCAAATCCATCTCTGATTTTCTTTTGCCACATATTAGAAACTGTAAGACATCCCAAGAGACTTGGGAAACCTTGTCATCCTACTTTTCTTCCAACACAAGGGCTAGAAAAAAATGAGTTGTGGATTGAATTCACCACATTAAGGAAGCAACCTAAGCAGGCTATTTCAGAGTTTGTGACCAAGATTAAAGATGTAGCATATCAGTTAGCAAGCATAGGAGAAGAGATTGAAGAAGAGCAGATTGTAAGGCAAGTGATCAATGGGATCAAAGCTGATGACAAATGGGAAAGCTTCACCACTGCCATGGACCTTTACATGGACATGCAGATTCCAGATCTTACAACTCTCATGGGATAATTATTCACTCATGAAGCCAAGCTCAACAAGAATGGAGAAACATCCAAAGGTAATAGCTCTTCTGCCCTATACACTGATAAAGGTAAAGCTAAAGATAAAGGCAATAACAAAAAAGGAGAAGATGAAGGCACTACCTCCCAAGCCAACTATGCAGGGAGAGGTAGATCATCAAGAGGAAGGGGCAGAGGAGGTAAGCAAGGTAGGGGGAGATCCTATAACTCCTCACCATGCAACATTTGTGGTTTATCAAATCATACTATAGATGAGTGTTTCAGGAACTACAAGAATTAGAGAGGAAGAGGATATCAAAGAGGTGGATACTCACAGTCAAGAGGTAGATTCAACCATCACCAAGGCTACAACAACAACTACAACAACAATTACAACAACAACTACAATGGCAACTACCAAGGAGGATTCAAATCCAGAAAGGACTACAACAACTATACAGAAGAGCAAGATGACTCTCTTTTGATCATGAACATGACCTCAAAACCAAGTATAAATGATGACCACCTATTCTACATTGACTCAGGATGCTCAAATCATGTGGCTGGGAATGTAGCACTACTCTCTAGTCTTGAGGAACCAAAAGGTAAGCATCAAGTACAAATAGGTGATGACACCATGCACTCAGTAGTTAAAGTTGGAAATGTTAAGACTTGTGATGGAAATCAAAACTTGTTGAGTAGGGTACTCTATGTACCAACCATCACCAAAATTTGATGAGTGTTGGACAGATTGTGGAGAAAGATTTACACGTTAGATTCAACCAATTTGGAGCATTTGTGGAGGATCCAAGGCATGGGTTCAAGAGAATAGCAAAAGGAGAAAAATCAGGTAGACTTTTTACTTTTGAGCTAGAAGACATAAAGAATATTGCACTATACAGTTATAAAGATCAAACACTTTTAGAACTTGAGATTTGGCACAAAAGATTAGGGCATGTAGGAGAAAGAACCTTGAAGCACATATGCAGGGATCAATGTGTAATTGGAATACCCAATGTTTCCAAACAACACATGATATATAAATGTAGTGCTTGTCAATTAAGGAAGTCTCACAGGTTACCCTTCTCAAGGAAAGGCTACATGCATGAGGACTACCTAGAACTTGTCCACACAGATGTATGGGGACCAAGCCAAGACCCCTCAATCTCAGGATCAAGGTACTATGTATCTTTTATCGATGATTATAGCAGGTGGACTGTATTGTACATCATGAAGCACAAGGATGAAGTGTTTAATTGCTTTAAAAAATATCTTGCACTTGTTGAGAATCAGACAGGAAAGAATTTGAAGAGACTAAGGTCAGATGGAGGAGGTGAGTACTTCTCCAATGAGTTTGAAGACTTCTTGCAGGACAGAGGAATTAAGAGAGAAATCACCACAAGGTATACTCCTGAACAGAATGGGGTAGCTGAGAGAAGAAATAGGTTGCTTATTGAAACAGCTAGGTCAATGTTGAATGAAAAAAGGTTACCTAACTATTTATGGGTAGAGAGTGTTTCTACTGCCACTTATCTCATAAACAGGCTACCATCAAAATCCCTTGATGGGATGATACCTTATGAAGCATGGCATGGTAAGAGACTCTCCCTAGACCATTGCAGGATATTTGGATATGTAGCATATGTACACATTCCTTCTCAGATAAGAGGTAAGCTAGACCCCAAGGCTGAGAAGTGTATCTTTATTGGATATGATCTGAATAAAAGAGGATACAGATTTTACAACCATTCAAATAAGGGATTCATGGTTAGTAGAGATGTTGTCTTTGATGAAAATGATTCTTGGTATGAGAATGAATGCAGGAAGTTTAAACTACCCTATGATTTTGAAGAAGAATTTCCAAGTCTTGCCTAGGAGGAACCTATTCAGAATGAAGACACTACGTCAGATGATGAA
Organism: Ceratopteris richardii; assembly: GCA_020310875.1. Classification (NCBI taxonomy): domain Eukaryota; kingdom Viridiplantae; phylum Streptophyta; class Polypodiopsida; order Polypodiales; family Pteridaceae; genus Ceratopteris; species Ceratopteris richardii. Next base: position 125,008,401 of record CM035416.1, on the reverse strand, counting down.
GATGTTATCAACCTTGAAGAGTTCAAGGCATGGAAGTCCATGGGAAAAGTCAAAATGAAAAATCTTGAAGACATACCTGCATCTTCAAATCAATCAATCAGAAGATTACAAAGGGAGAGCAAAAAACCTATCAGATATCGATATGATACCTCTCTTGTTACTAAACACTCTGTTTATCTTGCAAAAGATTTGTCAATTGAAGAACCAGGATCATATGAAGAAGCCATAACCAAGACAGAATGGAAGGAAGCTATGGATGAGGAGATTAAAGCACTCAAGGAAAGTGACACATGGGAACTAGTACCAAAGAAAGAGTCCATGAAGGTAATAGGATCCAGATGGATCTATAAACTCAAAAGAAATTCTAATGGGTCAATTAACAGATACAAAGCTAGATTGGTAGCCAAGGGTTTTGCACAAACCCAAGGCATTGACTATGAAGAGACATTCTCACCTGTGGCCAAGATGCCAACCATCAGAGTGTTGGTAAGTGTGGCTGCATTAAAAAATTGGAACATGTACCAATTGGATGTCAAAAATGCTTTCTTGAATGGATGGATCTCAGAGGAGGTATATATGTCACAACCTCCTGGATATGAGGACCCTAATAAGGTAATATATGTATGCAAATTGAATAAGGCTCTTTATGGATTAAAGCAGGCACCTAGGGCATGGAATCACAGGTTAACCACATACCTCCAAGACCAAGGTTTTATCATGAGCAAGGCAGACACTTCTCTATTCATCAAGAGAAGTAATTCAGAGGTAATATACCTATGTGTATATGTTGATGATATCATACTTACAGGTAATGATGTCAATGGAATCAGACAAATCAAGAACCATATGATGAAGGAGTTCAAGATCAATGATCTTGGTGTAGTAAAGTATTTTCTTGGTCTTGAGTTAGTCTATACTAACTCTGGAATATACATTACTCAGAAAAAGTACATACAGGATATGTTGAAGAGGTTTCATTTGCAGGATGCCAAAGTTGCAAGTACTCCAATGGAGGTAAACCTAAAACTAAGTGCACATGAAGGTGATGAAATTAATGATGTTATAGCTTATCAAAGCATAGTTGGAAGTTTGAACTATGATACCTTAACAAGGATAGATATTGCATATGGAGTTAGTGTGCTAAGTTAGTTTATGCACAAGCGAAGGATACCTCACTTAGAGGCTACCAAGAGAATATTAAAGTATCTCAAGGGTACTCAACATCATGGTTTTTATTTCCCTTACACTTCAGACATTGATATCAAGATCTACTCAGATGCAGATTGGGCAGGATGCAAGGATGATAGGAGGAGCACTTCTAGATACATTTCATTTGCAGGTGATAAATCAATATCATGGTCTTCAAAGAAGCAACCTATTGTCGCTTTGTCTTCTACTGAGGCAGAGTATAGAGGATTGGCTAATGCCACCCAAGAAGCCATATGGATCAAGCTATTGTATACATAATTGGGTTTATATACTAGGTCACCAATAATCTTTGGAGACAATACAAGCTCACTCCACCTTGCAGCTAATCCTATCTATCATGCTAGGGCCAAACATATAGAGGTCCATTACCATTATGTGAGAGAGAAGTTATTAAGCAAGGACATTCAACTAACCTATGTATCAACCAATATGTTGTGTGCAGATTTGTTGACTAAAGCTTTGGATGGAACCAAACTTTGCAGGTTCAAAGCAATGATTGGATTGCCGGATATACATGAAGATTGAAGATGAAGACGAAGCCAAAATGTTTGGCTTGAGGGGGAGCTGTTGATGCAATTCACAAGCCTATACATTTGGCTTGAAGGATACCTTGAAGTCCATACACATATCGAGAAGCATAGAAACAAATGCTAGTGGTTAATTACCACTTTACTTGTTTGTAAAAGTCACTTTTGACTTTGGAATCTTTGTAAACACCTATCAAGGAAATCTCGTGAACTTTATTAGTTATAAAGCATCAATCAAGTAGATGGTAGTTTTGATCATGATGAGACTTTCTTGAGTTTCATTTCATTATAGTGAGTAAATCATGATGGGGGAAGTATCTCAACCCCTAAGCAACGACGAAGCACGAATGACCTCCACAGGTATCCTTCTTTGACCTCTGCACACCAAACGTGCTCTTACTCAGAGCTTATGCAGAGAACTCCAGTGAACTTTTGTAGACCTGTAGTAGACACCACGAGCTTTCCAACAAAACAAATTTTACTTCAAATGGATGCTTACACAAAGAGAAACAATGTCTACAACATGAGCTAGTTGAATGCTCACAACTGCTAGTATAGTAGAGACCTCACTTCACTCCAGCAAGCTTTTCTCAGAGATTTTACATAGAATGAATGTCAAACTTGGGTCAACTTTAGAGCACTCTATAGCTACCCAATGACACCAAAATCATAGCAAATGCATAAATAGAGAAGGAGAACCAGCCCTTACAACAGAGAGTAAAATATTTCCAACAGAGCCTACACACAGAGAGAGATATCAATCACACAACTTCACTAAAATGAATGTTGCTCTATACATAGAATGAATGTCAAACTGGGGTCAACTTTAGAGCACTCTATAGCTACCCAATGACACCAAAATCATAGCAAATGCATAAATAGAGAAGGAGAACCAGCCCTTATAACAGAGAGCAAAATATTTCCAACAGAGCCTACACACAGAGAGAGATATCAATCACACAACCTCACTAAAATGAATGTTGCTCCTCGATTACTCAGATAATGCTCCAAAAAATTTGTGAGCATAAAATAGACTCTAATAGCTATCCAATGAGACAAGAATTACATCAAATGGATACAATATGAGGGAGAACCAATGCTAATAACCCAGGGGTAGAGAGTTGCAACACTGCCTGCGCACACACTTAGATATGCCTACTAAAAGAAAACAAACAAGCAAGCAAGGGGCTACCTTAAGCAAGGTGCTTGCTTATCACAACTCCAACATTTAGTGCTCACTTTACATGAGCTAAAACTCCAAGAAGATGGCCCAAAAGAAGTCGGGATACATGCTCCTTTTATAGTGAGAAGTGTGCCCCTAAAATCTAGGAACTACCTTTCCAAATCAGCCTCCTAACTTGGAGGATTTAGTTGAGATGAATTGGGGAGTGGTTGAGTGACTTTTCTTGATGGAATCTCGTGGCTTTTGGATTCCTTTGATTGCTCCACATGTCCATAAAAGATTCCCCACGAAGTTTGTAGCTTGAAGCTTGACTTTTAACACTCCCCCTCAAGCTTCAATTCTTCATCCTCATCCAAGATCCTTCATGTTGATGCAGTGCTTGAATTTTGAAATCTTCATTCCATCCAAAGCCTTTGTAAACATGTCGGCAACTTGGTCCTTGGTACCAATATGATGTACTGAAACTTCCTTGGATATCACCTTTTCCCTTATGAAGTGATAGTGCACTTCAATATGCTTGGTTCTAGCATGATAGATAGGATTCGATGCTAGATGAATGCTACTCATATTGTCACAAAAGATTGGATATGTGTCAACCTGCAAATTAAGCTCCATAAATAACTTCTTAATCCACATTAGCTCACATGTGACTTGTGCCAAAGCTCTATACTCAGCCTCGGTGGAAGATAATGCCACCGTTGGTTGCTTCTTTGAAATCCATGAGATAATCTTGCTACCTAGCATGACTAGGTAACCACTTGTACTTCTTCTATCTTCCTTCGAACCGGCCCAATCGGCATCCGAATAAGCTTTGACCTGCATATCATCATCAAATGAATAGAACAATCCTTCATTTATAGTGGCCTTGAGATATCGTAACATTCTTCTTGCAACTTGTAAGTGTGTAGTCCTTGGACTATGCATAAATTGTGATAATACTCCAACTCCATATGCTATGTCGGGCCTAGTTATTGTGGCATAACTGAAAAATCCTACAATAGATCGATACCAAGTTACATCCTCTAATGGTTCTCCATCAATGGAGCTTAGCTTTACATTAACTTCCATGGGATTTGAAATAGGCTTGCAATGTAGCATCCCAAACCTCTCAAGTAGGTCTAGAATATACTTCCTTTGTATGAGCATAATACCTTCTTCTTTATATACAACTTCAATGCCAAGAAAATACCTAAGATCTCCAAGATCAGAAATCCTAAACTCCTTTCCAAGCTTTTCCTTGATCTCCTCAATGCCCTTCGTATCATTACCTGTAATGATAAGATCATCTACATACACACACATGTAGACTACAAGTTCTCCTCTTTGTTTGATGAAGAGAGATGGATCCGCCTTGCATTGATTGTAACCACATTTGATCAAATAGTCCACCAATCTTTGATTCCAAGCCCTTGGAGCTTGCTTTAGGCCATAAAGTGCCTTCTTCAACCTACAAACATGATGTGGAAACTCTTTATGAACAAAACCTAGTGGTTGCTCCATGTATACCTCTTCTTCCAAGTCTCCATTGAGAAAGGCATTCTTGATATCCAATTGGAAAAGCTTCCATCCTTTGCTAGCAGCCATTGCAATGAGTGTCCTAATGGTGCTCATCTTTGCCACGGGGCTGAATGTCTCTTCAAAGTCCACTCCATAGGTTTGTGCAAAACCCTTGGCCACCAATCTTGCTTTGAACCTAGAAATAGATCCATCTGAATTCCTCTTTACTTTATACACCCACTTATTACCTATTACCTTCATGTTCTCCTTCTTGGGCACTAGATTCCATGTTTGATTTTCCTCAAGTGCGTCGATCTCTTCTTGCATTGCCTCTTTCCATTCGGTGTACCTGCTTGCATCTTCATAGCAATCGGGCTCATGATCTTCTACTACTTTGTTGATATATGCATAATGCATTGCCATGTATGAATCATAAGTAAACCTTTGAGTTGGATACTTAACTCTAGAAGACTTCCTTCTTCACCTTTTGGAGGAATAAACCTCCTTTGCCTTGGGAACTTGATCTCTTTCTTTGACGTGGCTTCTTTCTCCATCATGTGTCCATCATCTTCAACTTCATTACCTTCTTCATCCAACTCCACCAATGTTGCTTTGCCTTTGTTGATTTATTGTGCTTCATAGCTTGATGAAGATCTCCCCCTCCATGGTGAGTTCATGCTTGAACTATCTTCATTGGTGGAACACCTTGGGCCGCTTAGCTCTAGGTCGATTTGTTCTTCATCATGTCCATGCTTTTCTTCTTCATAGTCCTGCATAGAATCATACTTCTTATACCAAGGGAGTAGCTCATCAAATGCTACATCCCTTGATATCCTCAAGTCCTTTGTGTTTGGATTGAAGCACCTGAAACCTTTATGATCATTTGAATATCCTAGAAACACACACTTTTCTGCCTTTGGTTGTAGCTTGTGCCTCAATTCACTTGGCACATGTACATAACAAGTACATCCAAATATCTTCAAGTGGGAAAGATCAGGTTTCTTACCATAATAAGCTTGATATGGTGTCAAGCCATGTATCCCTAAGGTAGGAGCCCTATTCATAAGATACACAGCGGTATTTGCTGCATCACTCCAAAACATGTTAGGTACATTCATCTCATGAAGCATTGCTCTAGCGATCTCGGCAATGTATCTATTCTTTCTCTCTGCTACTCCATTTTGTTGGGGTGTGTACCTGCATGTTACTTGCCTCTTGATGCCTTGATCCATTAAAAAATCAGAAAACTCATTGGAGAAATATTCTCCCCCTCCATCGGACCTTAGCTTCTTGATATATGTACATGTTTCCTTCTCTACCATTGCCTTGAATGCTTTGAAACATGTAAACAAATCTGATTTGTTTTTGATGAAATAAACCCAAAACATCCTTGTGCAATCATCTATAAAAGTGACAAAGTACTTGTTACCTCCAATGGATTGCTCTTTGGTTGGCCCCCACACATCTGTATGTATCAACTCCAATTGATGTTGGCTTATGTAGCCACTCTTCTTGAATGGAAGTCTCGCTTGCTTCCCTAGTTGACAAGATTCACATAAATGCTTCATACCTTGTCCTTGGAAGTTGGGAAGACCTTCAACCAGCCTGTTGAATTGCATTTCCTTCATTCTTTGTATGTTGATGTGACCTATCCTCTTGTGCCACAAGTCCAACTCCGAAATCCTCTTGTTTCCATATGTGAAGTAGACATGTTGAGTGGAATGAGAATTTACCTCCAAAGTGAAGAGTCTCCCTTGCTTCTTTCCTCTTGCTATGACCTTGTAGCCTTGCTTAGGGTTCTCCACAAAGCATCCACCTTTGTTGAACCTTACTTGATAGCCTCTTTCAACCATTTGCCCAACGGACACCAAGTTCTTTGTGATAGTAGGTACATGCAAGACATCCTTGAGATATCTTCCTTCCTCCTTGTCATCCAAAGCTACATCTCCAACATGGGAGATCTCATGGGCTGTATCATCACCTGTTTCTACATGTCCTTTACCTTTGGAAACATGTAGATTAGTAAACCAAGAAGCATTGCAACTCATATGGTTGCTACATCCACTATCAATATAGCAAGTGTTATCTACTTTGCTTGAATTCCCATTCATGTGCATCATCAAGAGATTGTCATTTTCTGAACTTGTAGAAGCATAATTACCTTGGCCTTTGTATGAAGAACCTTGATTATAGCTCCTTTGGTTTCCTCCTTGGTAGCAATCTCTAGCATAGTGGCCAAACTTGCCACATATGTAACATCCTTCGCCATCTTGATTCCTGTTTTGTTGATGTCGTCCTCCTCTTCCTCTTGTTCTTCCTCTCCCTCTTTGTGATGAGGTGCCTTGGTCATGTCCTTGATTGCTTGAGTGGCCTTGCCTTCCTCCAAACCTTCCTTTGCCCCTTCCTTGTCCTCGTCTTCCTTTGCCCCTGTGATTACCTGCATAGAAAACTTGTGCATCCTTGCTTTTAGTTGAACTTCCACCTATGTTCATTTCTTCGGTGACCATGAGAGCAACCAATTGCTCAAAATCGGGAAGATTATCCCTTACGTAAACTGAAGTGGTAAAGGGTTCCCACTTCTGATCATCTCTCAAACCATTGAGAGTATAAGCCACAAGATCGTCATCGTCTACGTGGCTTCCAATGGATCCCAATGCATCTGATAACTCCTTGACCTTAAGTATGTAGTCATTTATGCTACTCCCTAAGCTCTTCCTAAGGTTGTTGAGCTCATTCTTGAGTTGGATCTTCCTTGCTTTTGTGCTTGTTGAATAAAGCCTTTCAAGTGTCTCCCATACCTTCATGCTTGAATCCAAGTCTTGGATATGGCCGATCATGCTATTGCTAATGTGTTGGGAAAGAATAAAGATAACCCTCTTGTCTCTTTCATTCCATTCCCTAAAGGCCCTTCTCTAGCCATTGGTTGGATTCTCATCCAACCTAGGTCTTGGTTCACTTCCACTAATCAACCCCCAAAGGCCCTTGCCCATAAGATAGTTGGAGACCCTAAATCTCCATGGTTGATAGTTACCTTTGTCTAGCTTTTCAATTTGAGTGTTGAAGTCTCCCATATCTAGTCTTTGATACTTCACCTAGCCCTTGGCTAATTCTCCAATGTGTGTAAAATGAAAATGAGGCTCTGAGGTTACCTCAATCCAAAGCTTTCCTTAGATGGACACCTTGTGCTCTTGAAACTTTGAGTAGAATAGCTCCCCCTTGATGTGAGCTACCTCCAAGAAGCTTTTGTTGATGCAAATCTTCAACCACCAACTCCAAGTGGTCTTCTTGCTTGTATGTGATGCCTCCAAGATGCCCAAATGCTCTGATACCACTGATGGGGGAAGTATCTCAACCCCTAAGCAACGACAAAGCGCGAATGACCTCCAGAGGTATCCTTATTTGACCTCTGCACACCAAAAGTGCTCTTACTCAGAGCTTATGCAGAGAACTCTAGTGAGCTTTTGTAGACCTGTAGTAGATACCAAGAGCTTTCCAACAAAACAAATTGTACTTCAAATGGATGCTTACACAAAGAGAAACAATGTCTACACCATGAGCTAGTTGAATGCTCACAACTGCTAGTATAGCAGAGACCTCACTTCACTCCAGCAAGCTTTTCTCAGAGATTATACAGAGAATGAATCTCAAACTTGGGTCAACTTTAGAGCACTCTATAGCTACCCAATGACACCAAAATCATAGCAAATGCATAAATAGAGAAGGAGAACCAGCCCTTACAACAGAGAGCAAAATATTTCCAACAGAGCCTACACACAGAGAGAGATATCAATCACACAACTTCACTAAAATGAATGTTGCTCCCAGATTACTTAGAGAATGCTCCAGAGAATTTGTGAGCATAAAATAGACTCTAATAGCTATCCAATGAGACAAGAAGTACATAAAATGGATACAATATGAGGGAGAACCAATGCTAACAACTCAGGGGTAGAGAGTTGCAACACTGCCTGCGCACACACATAGATATGCCTACTAAAAGAAAACAAACAAGCAAGCAAGGGGCTAGCTTAAGCAAGGGGCTTGCTTATCACAACTCTAGCACTTAGTGCTCACTTTAGAGGAGCTAAAACTCCAAGAAGATGGCCCAAAAGAAGTCGGTATACATGCTCCTTTTATAGTGAGAAGTGTGCCCCTAAAATCTAAGAACTACCTTTCCAAATCAGCCTCCTAACTTGGAGGATTTAGTTGAGATGAATTGGGGAGTGGTTGAGTGACTTTTCTTGATGGAATCTTGTGGCTTTTGGATTTCTTTGATTGCTCCACATGTCCACAAAAGATTCCCCACGAAGTTTGTAGCTTGAAGCTTGACTTTTAACAACTCAAGCAGATTTACTTGAGCTTAGAGATTAAGCACTATTTGGAAAAGATGTCCTTATAAGTACTTTTCCACAGAGATTGGGACATAGTCACATTGTTTTGGATTAGCATAATAGTTTTCATTACTCTAGTAGAGTAAGTGATTTTGCACAGTTATATCATATGACAAGCTGCCAATGGGTATTCAAGGGAGACAAGGGCAGGTTGCCAAGGTTTCTACAATTGACAAGCCGTCACAAGTTAGCGGTCAAGGTCTAGGCATAGAGAGTCTGAGGATATTTTGCGTACTTATGTTGCGCACGTATGAACTCATTGGGCCTTAGAGAGATTCCTACAGTATGCCCAAGGCAAGGACTACTATTTATGGATGTATATGCTAGATAGGAAGTTGAGAGATGAGTGGTCCTCTTTTTGATTATCTAGTATATCAAACATCTAGTATACTCTACTCTTATTATTTGGAATCACAGATTCTGATTCCCAGGTTTATAGCTCCTTCTATATGATTGAGGACAATGATCTTTAGAAGGGGGAGAGAATGTTATATTCCAGAGATGTACATGCTTGGAGGAACAAGAAGTTCCTTTCTCGGGAATAGCCAAGGAAGCCAGAGAGTTCGTACGAGGTACCTACTCATGATGGGCAGATGAGCAGAGGGACCTTAGACAAAACTCTGGATGGTGACTAGGCAAGGGCTATAAATAGGCTGGGAGGTGAGTCCCAGACATGTCATTCTCCACTTCTCACACATATACATATGCATACACATACACATATACATATACATATACGTATACATATACATATACATATACGTATACATATACATATACATATACATATACATATACGTATACATATACATATACGTATACATATACATATACATATACATATACATATACATATACATATACATATACATATACATATACATATACATATACATATACATATACATATACATATACATATACATATACATATATATCTACATATATATCTATATATATCTATATATATATATATATATATATATATATATATATATATATATATATATATATATATATATATATATATATATATATATATATACATATACATATACATATACATATACGTATAAATATACATATACATATACATATACATATACATATACATATACATATACGTATACATATACATATACATATACATATACATATACGTATACATATACATATACATATACATATATATCTACATATATATCTATATATATATCTATATATATATATATCTATATATATATATATATATACATATATATATATATATATATATATATATATATATATATATATATATATATATATATATATATATATATATATATATATATATACAGATACAGATACATATACATATACATATACATATTGCAAGAAACTCATGATTAGGACCACCACAAACTAGAGAGATGACTCTCCTCCCAACCAAATGCCTCTATATATAGCTCTCTCTAGGGGACTGCTTTCTTGGGTAGGTGGATACTAGCCAACCATGTGTCGGTCCTGTAACTGCATGTGTGCCAAGTTTTTGAGTCAACTTGAGTTAACTCAAGTGGATGCTCTTAAAAGGCTCTAGATCTCTTTGGGAAAAATACTCTCCCTAGATCATAAACTTACTTTATTACATTCTTCCCCCCTTGGAAAATATTTTCGTCCTCAAAAATAGAGCTATATATCTATTGTAGGCCGTCCCCAAGCCTCATGTTCTAAAACTGGAAGAACATGGTCATGTTCTAAAACTAGAAGAACATGTCTCATCTCTGTGGTGGCATCCCTGTCCGAAAAATTCAAAACACAATCTCGCTTTGCACTTTGAAAAAGTGATCAAAGTTCAAAGTAGTGAGTGAATAATAAGGGTGGATCTAAAAACATCCCTGACAAATTCAAAGTTTCTTGATGTACGATCTAGGCACAAACATGTGAACTGGGTTTTGAAAACTTGAAGTTTGGCTCTCCCAAACATCTAACTTGGATGTTTGTATAATGGTTAACTCCTATACAACAACTACTTGATTTTTTCACTTGACTAGAGGACTACTTTGTCCTAATGAGTTTAAAAATCCTATGTAATCTATAGGAGAAATTTTACCATTTTCTTTGAGTCAACCGTACTATAACTTGACCAGTTCCAATTCACAATGAAAATTATCTAACTTAGGACACTTTTCTCAAAGACTTTAACTGAAAGTTCTTGGGAATTGTCAATCTGATGAGCAATTCCTAACTTCTCTATTCTAGAGTATACTAGACTCTAGAAAATCATTTTTGCTATGACTTGAAGCAAACTCAAATAAATAAGTCCACTTAGACTTATTATCTTAAGAAGATTGAAAAGGTTCTTGTACAGAACATCTATCTAGGATGTTTAATTTAGCTATCTAGTTCTAACCGGCTAACCCTGGTCTTTTGCAAAAGGAATTAGATACCATATCTGAGCCAATTTCCAAAAGATTTGGAAAGCGGAAAGAAATAACTAAAACTGTGTTCAACTAGTTCAAACTTCGAAGATACGTAAACTTGCTATGAGTCAAAGTCTAGATGACTCAGGACTTTAACTTCTCAAAGATCTCTATCAATAAGGTATTGAAGCGTTTTCTTTATCTTTAAGAAAAATAAGCTAGATTCTCAAAAAGATTCAAAGCAACTCGAAAACATCATCCAACCACAAGATACTAGTGTGGTTACCAACATTAGTGTGTCAACTCACTGAGGTTCTGTTGATGAGTTTAGTATTCAAATAATGCTTCTCTTGAGATTAAGTTTAGGTCACATTCAATCTTTCTGACTCCTTACTCGGAATGCAATTCTTGTGCATTTCTTTGAGTCAAAAGAGTGAATTTACCAAGTTATACTAGGAACTTGGTGCTTGACTTAGTCAATAAAATCCTTCGTTGAAAAGATTAACTCAAAATCAAAGTCCAACTTTTCTTTTCCAAAAATTTATCAACTATTTCTAACCAACAACATGTAAGCTTGAAGTGTTCTAAGAAGATCTTGGAAGTTACTGTGTACCTAAGTCAAGAAGACTCGAGGACTTGTGCCAAAGAGACTGAATCTCATTTGCAACACAAGTGCGTATAGTGGGAAATTGACACACGCTTATATGTCAATCCGATCAAACGACCTAACCAAGTGTATGAGGACACATGTGCTCAAGATGGAGAATGAAGTGGTTCAGCTGATATGTGTGAGAAAAGACTAATTCACCTCTCCAACTCACAAAAGGACTGAAAGTGTCTGCTGTGATACCTCTTACAACAGTTTTCAGTAAATCAAGGATTTCTCCCAGCTCCAAGCTTTGAATATAGTCAATAGGGTACTCCTTTCGAAGCTCTTTACGAGGAAGTGGTTTCACTCGATTCTGACAACCTTGCTTCAAGTTATGACCAAAATAGAGAATGGTGTGAAGTACCCACACTCACGCCACAACTCCTACAAACTCACACACACTACAGTAGCTCAAAAACAGTGGGGAGGGGTAGACAACAGTCCTACACACACATTCCAAGCATGACACACACATAGAAGATCAAAGAGAAGATGGAAATCTACAGGAAAGAGGCAAATTCGAGATTCCAAAGCTCTCCTTGTTCACAATAGCAAAAAGTGCTTACAAAGAGTCACAAAGTGACTTATATACATGTGCCCTAAATTTCGTCCTTTCACACAAGAGACCGGCACTTTATATACATGTGCCCTCCTTTCCTACTAATTTACAAGGGATATTTTACAACAAGATGGGATTATGCCATTAGAGGACTCCTCTAGTGCATTTACATGGCTTGAGGGAATTCTCTAAGACTTGAAGAAGAAAAATTATGCCCATTAATTAGAAAATTTTGGGGCTCTTCTCTTGTGCTTCTTTGCTCTGCAACACTCTCCCCCTCTTTGTCTCTGTCGTCCCTTGACAAGCTTTAATTCTTGTCCTCAGCTTGTTTTCCGCATGCATCCCTTGGTCAGTTTTGCCTGTTTGTCAGGCTAGCATTACATTTCAATGGCCCTGATCTTGATTCTTCTTTCACATCCTCTAGAACTAATGCATTGCTTTGAGCCTGTTTATTTTGTTGCCAACGCACGCTAACAGCGGAAGGATTACTACCTGCCAAATATTGTCTTGCACTTCTTCCTGTATAGTTCCTGGCCTTGGTCCGTCCTTCCCATGTAATGTCCTGGTTCTGATTGTTCTTTAATCCCATTTCTCAGGACCTGACTATTTCGCATTGTTGCCTGATGTGTGCCCCTGCGGTGTCGGGAAGAAGGAGGTCGTGGCGGGAAGCCGGCGCGTGGGGTTGGATCAGGCCCCGCTCTGGTGCACCGTTCCCGCTGTCCTGCGAGTGGCGTCTGCGCGCTGGGCGCCTCACCTGAGCTCTCTGGAGTGTGCGCGATCCTCGTACGCGTGGGATCCTTGCCCCTCGGAAGTGTCGAGACGTGGGACCGTGGGCGTCGGAAAGAGACGATCGGATACCGCAGTGAAACACGTGATGCAGATCAAGCTCGAAGATACAATCGAAAACGGAACTGAAGCCTCCAATAAAATGAATGATACAAAAATAGGCCGCTACAGTGCGGGCCGACGATACAATAAAACCGCTACAGTGCGGTGCGATGATACAATATGAAAGCCGCCGCTACAGTGCGGGCCGGCTAGTATATACTAGATCCCTCACTACAGTGTGAGAAATGGCCCACGGGATTCCGCTTCGGTCTTCACGGTCCAAGCTTTTCCTCCAACTTTACTTCGGTCCGCTCTTTACTTCAGGTATCCTCAACAGTAGCCTCCCTTCTCTTTACTTCAGATAATCAGAAACCGCATAAACCTGTAGAAAGATTCCACAAGAAAGACCACGAGGTGGGGTCTTTATCTTCAGTCTTCAATCACTTTCTCTTCACTTCATATAATCTCTCAAATCATGAACCTGGAGGTGACAATCCACGAGCAAGATCCATAGGTTGAGGTTAAACAAATGAATTAGCACTTATTTATAGGCCTCCCCACCCTTGGACTTTCCTCTAGAAACTTCCAACCTCCTTAACCAACTTTCCATTTTCAGATGATCATGCATGCTCACTTACTATTCTTGGAAAATCCCATCTCTTGATTCTATTTTTTATTTTTGTCCTTTTTATTTTCTTAAATTAATGTTTTGGTTTCACACTGTATACAGGGTTAATTAATCTAAGGGTTTGGGCTAGGATAAACACCAATTCCAAGGGTCCGACCTAGGGTTCTTGGTCGGAAAAATTAGGGTTTTGCTCATATTTAACTCAAGCACATCAAATCAATGGTTTATTTACAGTTCGGACCTAAACTACAAGGGTTTCCAAGGGTTCAAGTCCAGTTTTCATGGGGTAAACTCGTGTTTCCAGTCAGTTTCAAGGGTCAAACCTAAAGTTTTCATGGGTCTAACGTCAGTTATTTACACGCACGGGTCTAACACACATCTCAAACTTATTTTCACATCGCACAATCAATTAATTTGGTCAAAATATGTACAAAATATACCACTCTCTCGATCAGAAACTTCACACAAAAACTCAAAACAATGAACTTTTGAAAAAAACTTAGTGCACACTCCCTGCGGGATTTCATCCCGACATTCACCCCCTCTAAACCTGCACATCGTCCCGATGGGCCAACCTGCAAGATCCAACAGAAGAGTATCAGGGTTCTTTTTGAAATCTCTTTACACTTTTTATGCCTTTCTTAAATCATGATCTCATGCAATCATGCAATCTTTTATAAAGATTAGTACGAATTTTAGAAAATTAGGTAGATTCAAGCTTCACAAACATCATATTATGTTTCTGCGTCTGCAATCTAACAAGTAATCACATGAATAAATCGTCGGCTTTCTAGATCTTTTGTTCGTTCAACTGGTTCAGATCCAACTGCTCATTCTAAGTACTAGCATATACATATGTATCTACTAACTCAGTTTGTAGAATATATCTCGATTCCCACTATTTATCTCCTACTTGTCCAACTCTCCATTAGACTCTTTCTTTTCCTTTCTCTTTTTCATTTTTCTTTTTCTCTTTCTTTATTTTCCACTTCATCTCAGCTCAGCATTTATTTTTTTTATCTTTTATTTTTCACAAATCGGCCTATATCGAAATCGGGTGCGACTCATGGACTTGTCCGCCCGGCCAAGTTTGTTCCACCTGTCCGCCGATCCCACATAGCGCATGACATACACAACGTCAGCCTTGCATGAAATCGACGTCAGCTCGTGGCTCTGACCACCCGATCAGAGTGACTCCACCTACCTATCCACCCATACAGGCGCATGACAACAGATAGGTCAGGCCTACGACGAAACTAGCTACGGCTCGTGGCCTTGATCACCCGACCAAGGTGGTTCCACCCACCTACTAGCCCATCATAGCGCACCAACGACATACACGCACATATACAGCTGGCATGAGTATGAATGTTTCTTTATATCACGATCCATATGGAGGTAAGATCTCATAAGAAACAAATAGTAAGATTCAAAGTTTCCCACTCACTAAGTGTTCAAATCAATCAGTATATACATGCACTCGGTCTAAGCATGCCATCACATCCCCAAGCTTTCACTCCCAAAAGTCTCTAGTCTGCTAACTGATCTCTCTCATATAATTTCCTAGTCATTCATGCTTCATGCAAACCCATAATAGATCTTTGTTATCTTCATTCTACATGATTTTCATAAACTCATACATATCTTTATCACACACATCAATGAAATGCATATGCTCTTTCAGAAAGAAAACACATCTCAAATCAGAAATGTTTCACCTAGTCATTTTTCTTCATTTTGATCCAGCTTTTCTTTATCTTCATGGTCTATCATTCTTCATCAGCATCAGCCTCAGTATCATTAGCATCCTCTAGAAGTTCTTGCTCAATCTCATAATCTGCTTCATTTCTTTTCTTGAATAATTTTATCCTCTTTCCTGCAATCAAAGATCTCAAAGGAGTACTGTCTAACTCACGAAGTGCATACGTACCATTCTCAAACACAGACATCACCACATACGGCCCAAACCATCGTTTCGTTAATTTCTTCTTAGCATCGTACTGAGTATCGAATGTACTGTCGTACACCAACACCCAATCATCTACCTCAATCCTATGTGGTCTGAGTCGATGGGTTTTGTCAAAATAGATCTTATTCTTTAATCTTGACTCCTTTAACTTTTGGACTGCTTCTTTCAATTTCTCATTTCCTTGTTCTAACTGCTTTATTCTTACTGATAAAATTTCTTCTCTTGTCACGCCATCATTCCATGGGAGCGTCAACCATGTCACTATCTGAGTCTGGATGGGGAAGATTGGCTTCTGACAATACATCAATTCAGCAGGCATGAATCCTGTGGACCGAGTGTAAGTCATCCTATCAGCCCATAGCGCGAATGGAAGAAACCTAGGCCACTGCTTGATGTCATCGCTGCAAGCCTTAGAGATCGCCTTCATGATGGAAGGGTGACCTCTCTCGATTTTCCCATTTGCCTCTGGATTATAGGCAGTGGTGAGAGACAATCGAATTCCATGACGATCAAAGAACTCTTTTGCCTCTCTCGCATCCAACTCTTCCCTGTCCGCAACCACTTTCTCAACGTATCCGAATCTCGAGATCACTTCTTCTAAAAGGAATTTGCATACATTATAAGTAGTCTTCGTACGAAGAGCTCGACCTTCCACATGGTTGGTCAAGTCCTCTCTGGCAAGTACAATGTATCTCATCTTATCTATCCCTTTGGGCATGGTTACAAGGTCGACCACCCACTTGTAATGGATACAAGGAGGGTAAGTCGGATGTAACGGGTCTCTGTGCCTAACTGATGAATGCACTTGGCATGTAGCACAAGTGTCTACAAAACCTCTCACACTCACATAAATCCCTGGCCACCAGTAAGCTTCCCTAATCTTCTCATATGTAGCATAAAATCCTTTGTGACCTGCCCATAAGGTCTCATGCATCTCTCTCATAACTTTTCTCTAAAGACTCCTCGAACTCAATACTCTCTGTGGACACTTCACCTTGCCTTTAGCGTGTCGCCAAATAAGCCCATCCTTCAAGAAAAAGTTGTAAGACTTTTTCCTGATGGATCTATACTTATTTGTGGACCAACCGGGGGAAGGTTTCAGAGTACTCAGATATCTTCCAATATCTCTCCACTCACCATCATACTCACTCTCACGGAACTGCTCATAAGCATACACCAATGGATCATATCTCATCATATGTGTATCTCTCTGTACCTCATCATCATCATCATCAGACTCATCATCGAATTTTACCCTTGAAAGCATATCAGCCACTGTATTTGATTTCCCAGCTATGTGTACAAATGCAGGATTTATAAACTTTATATAAGAGATCCATCTAAGCATAGCAATATCCGGAGATGAACAATTTGCAATCATGCCAATCAGTGGAAGAAAATCAGTCTCAACTATCACATTCGCCCCAATAAAATACTCTTTATCGCTCTTTAAAGCAGTCACCAATCCCCATAACTCTCTCTTAATCTGTGGATATTTTCTTTGGGTATCATGTAGGATCTTAGCACCAAAGCGCACTGCATATCTCTGCCCCTCATCATCATCTTGCCCTATGACCCAACCTATGCCAATAGGGCTAGTATCAACGGTCAAAATGATAGGTCTCTAACCTGAATAGTCAACACGCTTCAAAATCGGAGCTTCAATTAGCAGTTGCTTTAGTTTACGCATAGCTCTCGACTGTTTCTCTGTCCATACAAACTTCTTTCTCTTTCTCAGTAGATCATATAAGGGGTTCGCAACGTGAGCAAAGTGAGGAATCCATATCACATAGAATACACAGGCTCCTAGAAACCTTCTCACCTCACTGACATTACGACACACTTCAGAGATCCTGCTAATGGCCTCAACTTTCTATGGGTACGGCTTGCGGCCATAATGTCCACACCGATGTCCTACAATGAGGACCTCATCAATGCCAAAAACAGATTTCTCTAAAGAAAGTGTTAGCCCCACATCTTCAAACCTCTCAAAGATCTTCTCACAATCAGCAATATGATCTCTCACAAACTTTCTACATCGTGAAGCATCTAAACTCACATCTTTCACTCTTTCCTCACATCCCTTTATTGGAACATCATCAATGAATGGCATAGTCACAGATGGTATAAAGTCTCGTAAAACCAGATTCATGGCATTCATCATGTGAGCCACAGAATTCGTCGCTCCCTGCGGCAAAGTACACATGCGTACAAGGCCCAGTGGAGTCATCATGGTCATAATGTCTCTACTCTCCATAGCCAACTGAAATTGGTCATAACCTGAATACAGGTCTCCCATAGAGTAGATGGAATGCCCAGCAAACGCCTCAACAAACTCATCCACTATGGGTCCTGTCCCTACATTTCTAATTGTGACTTTATTCACAAGTTGCAGATCCTGAATGAAATGAAGCTTCCCATTTTTCTTAGGCACTGTAAACCACCTATTCGAATATGGAGCCGAGGAGGGTTCCAATATCCACATGGAAATCTTTTCCTTTAGTAGTCTCATCAGCTCAGGCAAGTGAGCCTTTGGGACTGGTATAAGCCGGATATTCCATGGTATATGTGGCACTGTAAAGATAATCATGGGAGGTACTTGTTTCGGGTCCGCGCAACCTATCTCATGTGGAAAAAGTGAAAATGCTTTTTCATGTTTCTTAATAACTTCAATAAATTTCAGTTTCTCTTCTTTTCTCAGAAATAATTTCTCTCCAAACTTGATCTCTTTAATAGTCTCATCAGTAAAATGATGCCCTATGAGCTCTCTTCGTCTCAGCATAGGGTCATCTGACACTCGCAGATATTTCTCATGACTATCTTCTGGCAATGGCTGCGCTATAGGCTTCACTTTCTTATCCACAGTCTTATACTTTGTATTTACATTTACTTCATGCTCTCTCATAAACTCCTTAATCATCTCATACTCTTGGATAGAGCTGAGCATAATGATTTTTGATTTCTCATTTCTCTCAAATGCCTTCTCAAGCTCTTCCAGAGTAGTCGAACTTCTCTCCAACTGGATCACATCTTCAATCTTCTCATCAGGTAACATCATTCCTAAATGCTTATAGTGTCTCTCATGAACTTTTCTGAATTTATTTGAAACATTTTCTTTCTGTAATCATAGCAACTTGAATGCAGATGAATAAATAGAAAAACTTTCAAAACTATGTACAAAGTCATGCGAGACATCAAACCAACTCCCACTGTTGTCTCGCTCAACAGTGGATCCTAACAGAAATTTTGATCAGCAGAAGCTCCATACTCTTCAACAGGCATACACTCATCATGGTCATGTGAATTAATAGGTTTCTTTCTTATATTCTTTCTATTTCTAGAGTGATTTGGACACACAATCATCACTTGCAAAGAGTGAAGGCCAGATCTAGAATGGATTCGTGCATAGGCAGATCCATCATCCATGGCCTTAGTCTCCATTCTTACCTCAGCTATAAAGGGCTACCCAAGGATAGCCTCATATGAACAATGGTCTTGGACAAAGAAGTGAAATTCCTCAGAAATCCCACCTATGGTCACAGGCACAAAGGCGCATGCCCCAAGCAGTGCTCCTGAACCATTATCTGCTGTCCTCATCCTCCATCCATGATCTTTAACAATCGGCCACCTAAACTTATCATAGAGCTTCTTAGAAATCACATTTATCTCTGACCCTGAGTCAATCAAGGCCAGAGCAAAACATGACTCCTCGTTGCTCCCTAACTTTATCTTCATCTCTGGAGTTCCTCTCGCTCAAAAGGTCCTGCTAAACTCACTTTCTGTCTTCCTCATTTCATCATCAGGTATGATCGGACCTAGAGAATTTTTATGACACCTGGCAACCTCATCATCGCCATCATCAGATGTATCACTCAATGTAACTGCTTCATTTGTCACTTGAATATCTTCAGGTGCTTCTTCCATCTCTACATCTTCAGGTAGTGGAAATCTCTTTCTCTTAACCAGCTTTATAAAATTGTCCTTGAACTCAGGCTTCGCTATGGAGAAGACCTGCTCCAAGGACATGGTCACTTGGCTCTTCAGTAAAATGTCATTTAATATCTCTCTTGCATCATTTTTCCTTTCCAACTCAGAGATTAATACAGCCTTTGGAGTTCTCTTCTTTTTCTTCTTCTTTTCTTTGTCAGTCTCTTGAATACTTTCTTGAATTTCATCTTTCTTTTGAATAGGTTATGGTTCTTTCTCTTTCTCTTTAGTCGATTCTTGAATCTTAGTTGGCCCAGCCGGCCTCTTTCCCTCTCTTATCTCCTTCTTCTTTGCCTCTGCCTGAGTAGCTACAGGCTCTTTAAACTGAACTCTCTTCTCTGGCTCTTTAGCTTTTTCTTCGGCCTCTTGACTTTGCTTTCTAGTCACTCTTCTTTCTGGCTCAATCTCTTCCTGACTCTCATCTCTCTTCCTCTTTTCTTCTACATTTGCTATGTGCGAATAGACCGAGGATTCATCAACAGGAGACTTCCAGGCAGTCTTCTGCATAATGGCATCCCTAGCCCTCACTAAAGCCTCAATGGAATAATTTCTTTGGGATCGAGGTCTAGGCACTTTTTCATCTTCCTCCTCTACAAGCTCTAACCGTGCGGCTGATGTACCCGCATTACTGCCAGATAAATCTTCATAAAACTTCTTCATTCCCCCCTTTCCCCAATTCACAGGTAGAGGAAGGCGGGTCCTGAAGTCACATAACTTCTTATCGAGATCTATCACCAGTTGATGCTCTTTTGCTAGCTTAAGCTCTTCACAGGCATATGAAAAATGCTCTTGTGCATCACACCATACGCATCTCTTAGCCCCTCCAAACCCACCAGTCGCTTGTCTCTCAAAAGGTCCAGTGTTTCTTTGAAATGTGGTTTGCACTGGTGGTGTAGGTATCTGTTGGGCAACAGGCTGCACTAGAGGTGCAGGCTGTGGCATCACATAGCCTTGCATATTTGGAATGGGCATAGTGCCTCTCTGTAATGTATCTACATAACTCGTACTCGCTTGAGGAGGAGTGGGGTCCTGATACCCCATAGAATAAACTTTATTATGGATACTGGCCATTTCTTTTGACATAGATGCCTGCATTGTCATAAGATTCTCTATCTGCCGACTGAGAATCTCAAGTTGTAGCTCCATCGGCGATCGCGAAGTGGATGCAACATTAGCAAAAGCTGACGTTGCAGGCACATTCAGAATTGCCGGAAGTGGAGCTTCCCTAGGCGGTTGTGGTGTTACCACTGCAGGTCTATCGTATAACACCGCCTGGCGTTGCCTCATTTGGGCAACCGCTTCTACCTCTCTCTTTACTACACCCCAATCTTCAGTCAATCCAAATCTCTTCCCAGGCTCTTCAATCCTCCTTTCAACCTCAGTCCTGTCTTCAAGACTTAAGATCCTAAGGAAAGATATAACTAGGTCAGGTTTCAAAGCATCTAAATCGGCCTGTGGAAGTTGTTCATATCTTCTCAAGAAATCATTCAAAAGTTGAGTGAGGGATGCAGTGGGCTTCAGAGAGCTTATCCACCGCAAGAACCCTTCTCTACTGTGTTGGAAAAAATCTTCCAAATAAAACAACTTATGCAATTCTTTTCTGAATTCGGCCCAAGGCTTTGCTATATGTGCTGTAATAGGGGCTAAAATGGATCCTGATACTACCCGTGTGAAGTAATGTGTAAACACATCCTCGGGTAGACCATAAATCCGTGCCTGTTCCTCAAAAACATCTAGGTACTCGGTTACGTTCAAGCCTGTAAACTTCCCTTTTTCTCTCAATACTGCTTGAACTACGCGAGCCCCTTGTTTCTCTATTACCAACTCCTTGAATATATCCTCCATCTCTCTTCTCTGCTCTGTCCTAGAACGTAACACAAGGTCCATCGTAAGTGGCTCAATTATCTCTCTAAGCCTAGAGTAGAGATCAGAGAAGAGGCTTGATGAGTCACGAGCCAGGAGGTAAAGGTCAGTCTAAGCTCTCTGATTTGCCTAGGCCAAAGTCTAGTCGAACTGTCCTCTCTTCGATTCCCAAGATTTCAATGTATTTTCCCCCCTTTTTGTGATAAGTTTTCTAATGTTCTATCTAAGCTATGAAATCAGTAAATCCCTAGTCTTAGCAAGAAAAAAAATGCTCACACGTATGGACTAAACTAATGCAAAGCGTGGATGCTCAAACGCAGACAGCAAGACAGTCTTTCTGTTCAATGTGTATGTGAAACAATGCAAAATTCAAATAGCTTGAAATGCTAGTACCTAGAAATATCTGTCTGATGCCGAGGTTCCTGTCTCTGTCTTCTCAAGGAGTGGGTGATGCGTCGAGGATCACCAGGCAACCCCCTCGCTTCACGTCGAGTTCAGGTGTCGCGAAGAAGGAGGTCGTGGCGGGAAGCCGGCGTGTGGGGTTGGATCAGGCCCCGCTCTAGTGCGCCGTTCCCGCTGTCCTGCGAGCGGCGTCTGCGCGCTGGGCGCCTCGCCTGAGCTCTCTGGAGCGTTCGCGATCCTCGTACGCGTGGGATCCTTGCCCCTCGAAAGTGTCGAGAAGTGGGACCGTGGGCATCGAAAAGAGACTATCGGATACCGCAGTGAAACACGTGATGCAGATCAAGCTCGAAGATACAATCGAAAACAGAACCGAAGCCTCCAATAAAATGAATGATACAAAAATAGGTCGCTACAGTACGGGCCGACGGTACAATAAAACCGCTACAGTGCGGTGCGATGATACAATATGAAAGTCGCCGCTACAGTGCGGGCCGGCTAGTATATACTAGATCCCTCGCTACAGTGCGAGAAATGGCCCATGGGATTCCGCTTCGGTCTTCGCGGTCCAAGCTTTTCCTCCAACTTTACTTCGGTCCGCTCTTTACTTCAGGTATCCTCAACAGTAGCCTCCCTTCTCTTTACTTCAGATAATCAGAAACTGCATAAACCTGTAGAAAGATTCCACAAGAAAGACCACGAGGTGGGGTCTTTATCTTCAGTCTTCAATCACTTTCTCTTCACTTCATATAATCTCTCAAATCATGAACGTGGAGGTGACAATCCACGAGCAAGATCCATAGGTTGAGGTTAAACAAATGAATTAGCACTTATTTATAGGCCTCCCTACCCTTGGACTTTCCTCTAGAAACTTCCAACCTCCTTAACCAACTTTCCATTTTCAGATGATCATGCATGCTCACTTACTATTCTTGGAAAATCCCATCTCTTGATTCTATTTTCTATTTTTATCCTTTTTATTTTCCTAAATTAATGTTTTAGTTTCACACTGTATACAGGGTTAATTAATCTAAGGGTTTGGGCTAGGATAAACACCAATTCTAAGGGTCCGACCTAGGGTTCTTGGTCGGGAAAATTAGGGTTTTGCTCACATTTAACTCAAGCACATCAAATCAATGGTTTATTTACAGTTCGGACCTAAACTGCAAGGGTTTCCAAGGGTTCAAGTCCAGTTTTCATGGAATAAACTCGTGTTTCCAGTGAGTTTCAAGGGTCAAACCTAAAGTTTTCATGGGTCTAACGTCAGTTATTTACACGCACGGGTCTAACACACATCTCAAACTTATTTTGGCATCGCACAATCAATTAATTTGGCCAAAATATGTACAAAATATACCACTCTCTCGATCAAAAACTTCACACAAAAACTCAAAACAATGAACTTTTGAAAAAAACTCAGTGCACACTCCTTGCGGGATTTCATCCCGACAGCGGGGCTTTGGGCAGAGGGTAGTTCTTTCACTTTATGATCTTCCTTCTTTATTGAGCCATTCTTGACTTTGATCTTCTTCTTCTCTTCTTGCTCGATTCCCCTTCCACACGTCCCTCCTCCTGAACTCTGTCATCCCTGACAGGCTTTTTGTGGTGACGTGAATAGGTCTGTATGGCTGCGTGCTCTCTTTGATTCAGCAAATTAGCATGACATAACATAAACTAAAATAAGGACTTAGTCTTTATTATTAAGATCTCTTAAACTATCAAAAGCTTTTTTGCTTACCTGCAAGATTTTTAGAAATCTTTCCCTTACTCAAGTCCTTGCATACACTAATGCTTCTCAGATTACAAAGCTAAGAATCTTTGATACACCATTAGGTTATATAAAAATTTGGACTTAAGTACCAAGATTGGTGGTTTTGGGAATTGCTGGGAACTACTTGCTATTAGACTTTTCTTGAAAGATTCTAGTCTCACATCTAGGGAGATTTTTCTTTCAAGAACTTTAGATTCCTGTCAAGGAATCAGTAACACTAAGCCAATGATTCATCTTGGAATCTTTCGCTTTCCAGTCCAATGATTCATCTTGGAATCCTTAGTTTTACTGGAATCTTCTTTCTAAAAGAAATATTGACTATTGAACAAGAACAAGACTTAAGGCTTTATTGCTTGTCCAAAAGATATTTCTTTTATTAGAACATCATCATTCTTTGGTCCCATCATATATTATGAATTTATGTGTATTTTGGGAAGAGTTCATGAATCAACTAAGATCCTCTACTTGGAATGTCTACCTTCCCAAAAAAAAATTCATCTTGAACATGGTACGAGAATGATCTCACGTGTGGAATAGAAGGCTTGAATATTTCATTTTAGTGTTTCTCTTTTAGGAAATATCTCAATTCCTAAAAGTCACTTTCTGAGGTTTCATCGTGAGATACGAAACTTGAAACCACAAAGAAACTTTTTAGAACTTTCGAAATCTTCTAAATAGAAGAGTGCTTCCAAAGTTTCCATGTTTTCATGGCCCTATGCATCTTTATAAGAGATGCAAAACATGAACGAAACACAAATCTATTGAACTTCAAAGTTCAATTTGTATTTAAGTTCATCGATTTGGTTGTTGAATTCCATGAAATCGAAGAGTGCTCATGGAACTTGGAAATATAGCTGAAGTTATCATCCAATCTTGGGATGCTTGAGAAGTTACATAAAGTACGTAACTAATCATCTAAAGATTATACACATGACTTTCTAAATATCACCTATACTAAGAGTAATCATTATAAGCTTATTTTCATGACTCCCTAAGTACATCCGGGACTTAGAGTCATCATACATCGCAAAAAGTTTGCAAGTGATTAAATTTTCTTGGTCATCAAGAAATTTTAATACTTAACTTTCTCCTAGTGCCTACTTATACCTAGTAAGACATCAAACATACTTAATTATCATTAATTATTTATTTTTGATAACGGAGTATCAACTTGGGAAAGAATCGACTAATTACTTGAGCTACAAACTAGAACTAGCATGTCTTTGCAACTAATTAGTCCTCTATCTTCCCTAATGTCCACCCGTGAGCATTATAAAGTAAGCTAAATACTAAGAGAGTACATTTCCTTATCCACTTGCAAACAACATCCCGTTCCATCATGCAAATGTATGTGCCTACATGCAAATCCATATGCTCACATGCGTATGCATGCATGTTCTTTGCATGCCCAAAAATAATGCAACAATCATGCATAAGCTTGATGCATGACTTTTCATTGTACTAAGAATGTATATCATGCAATCTTGATGCATTTATATCCTTTCATTTGTCCTAATGCACTATGATATAAAAACATATCCTCGTGGTGCAATAAAAAGCTTACTCAATGGAAAGGAAATTTGGAATTAAACTACTAAAATACATTCTTTGATGCACAAGGATCCTTTTTTAAACCAAATCTTTCCATAATGCAAACTAATGCTTGGAATGAGAAGTGGATTTTTCATTATCCTAATCTAGACTTAATCGATTGAAATCTTGGCTATTTCAATGTGCATCTAAGATTAACTGTAGAATAATGAAAGCAAGATAAATCAAGCATTAAGGCCAAGTAGAAACTGGAAAATACTTAGCTTTGATCATAGCTTCGTTCATCCTCTGATTCTCGCGAAGAGCCAACCTTCAACCATGGCTTCTCGGATGTGACACGAATCGGAGAACTACCCAGAAGCTTTCAGAAGATCCAAAGCAAATTTAAACAAGAGACTACACTAGAAGAGTCAGAGGCTTCTAACATCGATCTCTTGGTTTTCTTTTTGCTAAAAAAATACTTCCACAATATGAAAGTATGTGATGAACTTCTCGCCTTTGCTAGCATTTCGTGCATAGCCTCTTGACTGATGGACAATGCCCTATTGTCGTGACAATGACTGGCCTCTGTCGACCCTCTCTCTATATAGAAAAACTTCCTTTCTTGACTCCATGTAGCATCGTTCCCTGCTTTCCGTGCTGTGGAAAAAGAACGCCGTGGTACAACAGAGAAGAACAACGACTGCCTCTTGAAGTGAGGTCATGAGTTTGACCCCAGCGCGCGCTCATCCTTTTGTCGATAATAATGGTACAAATATGTATGACTAGCAAAAACAATCAGCAACATGCCATACATATTATAGATACAACAACAAACAACGGTTGACAGGCGCAGAGCTCAAGTCCTGCTGTCCACGATCATATATTTATTGTAGCGCAACTTTTACTACCAAGACAATCATGGAAGAGGCATAAGTGAGCGACGTATGAACGTCTTCCTTTTGTAATCTCGTGCTTCCTCTCTGTGGCCTGCTCGGCCGCTAAATAAGTACGTGCACCAGCCTATGTAGCGTTGGGCAGTGTTTTTTTGGATGCCATCAAATGTGAGATTATCTATAAGTGTATAAGTGATGGCAGCAAGGTCGTGCTCATATAGATAAAGAAAAAAACATTGAAAATAATAAAAGAATCTATATGCGAGAAGAATACCTTGAAGATCGCCATAAGAGCTCGAAGTGAAGATGATGGGACCACTATGATCACCATGAGAACTTGAGGAAGGAGCTGATAAGAGCAAGGTCTCCATGAAAGCTCTAGCTTTGATACCAATGCAAGAAACTCATGATTACAACCACCACAAACTAGAGAGATGACTCTCCTCCCAATGAAATGCCTCTATATATAGCTCTCTCCTGGGGATTGCCTTCTTGGGTAGGTGGATACTAGCCAACCATGTGTCAGTCATGTAACTGCATGTGTGCCAAGTGTCCCAGTCAACTCGAGTTAACTCAAGTGGATGCTTCTAGAAGGCTCTAGATCTCTTTGGGCAAAATACTCTCCCCATGTCCCCCATGGGGATTGAACCCAAGACCTCGTCCTTCACATCCTTGAGACTTAACCACTAAGCTAAGTGGATCACTTGTTCAAAAGAGCAGAAGACCTCTTAGTAAGTCTAAACTCGAGATCTTTGGTCATAGAAGCAGATGACCAAACGATGTCCGATTTCAGATCTGACTGAATTGGTCGGATCCCTAGATCATAAACTTACTTTATTACACATATACATATACATATACATATACATATACATATACATATACATATATATATACATATACATATACCTATACATATACATATACATATACCTATACATATACGTATACGTATACGTATACGTATACGTATACGTATACGTATACGTATACGTATACGTATACGTATACGTATACGTACGTATACGTATACGTACGTATACGTACGTATACGTATACGTATACGTATACATATACATATACATATACATATACATATACATATATACATATACGTATACATATACATATACGTATACGTATACGTATACATATACATATATATATATATATATATATATATATATATATATATATATATATATATATATATATATATATATATATATATATATATATATATATACGTATACATATACATATACATATATGTATACATATAGGTATACGTATACATATACATATAGGTATACATATAGGTATACATATGCGTATACATATACATATACGTATACATATACATATACATATCCATATGTATATGCATATACATATACATATACATATACATATACATATACATATGCATATGCATATACATATACATATACATATACATATAGATATACATATACATATACATATACATATACATATACATATACATATACATATACATATACATATACATATACATATACATATACATATACAGATACATATACATATACATATACATATACATATACATATACATATGCATATACATATACATATACCTATACATATACATATACATATTGTTGTTGTAGTATGCCCTTGGGAGCCAAGACCCACACCACCTTACATGGAAGCAAGAAAGAAGGCTCAAGAAGGACTCTCCTTTCATCCACCCCATCCTCCAACATGTTCAAGCCATTGGCCATCAGCATGTAGCTATGCCACATGCTTGAAAATATGGAGCCATGGGAGTCAAGGATCCTAGTCACATATGTAAAATACAAGATAATTGCAACACTCTACTTACACACATAGGAAATGCTAGCATGCACACACACCTCACTCTCTCACACTCTAAGACTAAATACACATATGTACAAAGCCTTAAGAGAAAAGAGAGGTCTTCCATTGAAAGGATTTTACATGCGAGCACGACCAAAAGCTCCCCCCTTACAAGAAATGAGCCTATATTTATAGGCTAAGCACAATTCCCCATGTGCTCTTTTTGACTAGTCAAAAAGTAGCACATGCTTTCTAACTAACATATCTTTTGATATCTTGGAAAATATTCCCAAATCTCAAGGAAATGGGAGCGTGGGAATTTCAATGTGGGATTTCTACATATGTGCAAAAAGGTGGATTTATTTAAGATGCTTCCACTCTATAGCATAAGGAAAATATTAAAAAGGGCTTAGGAGAGTGTTCACATGAGCACATCTCCTAAATACAAAAAAGAGGTATTTTTATGAGTACTAGAGGGTGCCATTACATAAGAGAAATTGTGGGCAACCCTTATAACCCAACACTCTCCTCCTCCTAGACTTTATCGTCCTCGACAAAGCTAAGATAGGAGAAGCATACGTTGCTAAACTAGTCCAAGTTAGAGTCTTCAACTCTTCAAATCTTCAGCTCTTCAAGTCTTCATGTCTTCAGTGTTGAGTGACACAATCCACTTGGGGGGCAGTCAGCCCAACAATCTGGAAGATCATCCTTTGTTGCCGAATATGGAGCCCTCCCTTGGAGTAGTTCCTGAAAAAACCTTCAGCCAATAGATGTGATCATAAAACATCAGAGTAATACACTTCTCCAAAGAGTTTCCAAAATGGTGAGCGACACAATCCTCCTTGGAGGCAGTCAGCCCACCAACTCAAAGAAGACAAATGGTGGAGAAGAGGTCCATAACCTATCTAAGTGTTGATTCTTGCAAATGCTTCCAAGTGGTGGAGTCTTTAGGTGCTAGGCGACACAATCCTCCTATGAGGCAGTTAACCTAGCCATCATGCTGCTGAAGAGACATGTATTGCATTGTTGGAAGACCTGAAAAATAACTCTTTATTGAAAACTAAAAAAGCAAGTGGACTGTCGTAATATTTTCGACTTAAGACATAGTCCCCTAAGGGCAATCATCAAAATTGGCATGAAGACTTTCATGAGCTTTGGAGTTTTGGACACCATCCCTAGGCAGGGCAGTCACAGAAGCTCCAATCAAGGGTGCATCATCCTGTATTTTCAAAAGACACCATGGGGCATATGTTAGAGTATGATCAATGTCTACCCCTCATGATTGTATGCACATTTTGTAAGGCCCCCTTTATGAGGAGAAGCCAAGCGTGCATTACCCAATTGATGGGAATCCCAACTTGAATGTTGGATGAAGGTCATATTGGACCATGTAAGATATTATAAGGAAAGGGAGTTACCAGGGTCCCCAATTGTGGGGTCCGGGGCAGCGGTGAGCAGCCCCGGCTGGGGGGTCCAAGGGGGCCAGCGGGCCCCCTGGCTGGGGGGTCCCAGGGGGCCAGCGGGCCCCCTGGTGGGGGTCCGGGGGCAGCGCCCCCGGCGCGACGGTAAAGGGAATATTCCATGGAATATTCCCTGTCGGAGTCAGAAATCATTTATATTTGTTAGGTCGGTTCAACCAGTCTAAGCCGTGTATGGCAATTACGCGGGCGGTGGCCGCCCACGCCCTACCGCCCATGTATAGCCGTCCATGGCAGGCCACCCATGATCCTATATATACATGACTTCTGCACTACCTAAGACATTGAGTTGAGCCAGCATACCTCTACCTTGTATCTCCCTATCTAGAGTTGTCTAGATCACCATTTAAGCTCTACCTTGAGAGCGCACGGGTGGACAACGCCATCATCTTTGTACTTGCTGCTAGTAGAAAATTGTTGAGATTCTCCTATATCTGTTATCTTCTCTGCTATTGCTCCTGTGTTATATTGCGTAACTATTGTCTTACATGGTATCAGAGCTGTAAGGTTCGAATAGCTTGAGAAGTATCATTATTTTAGCCTACTAGCAGACTAGAATATCAGTAGATTATTCGAGTGATTACATGATGGCTTCATCGTCGAACACTAGTCTTGGTGCTTCACCTAATGTTAATGCTGCACCTATTCGAATTCGTCCACCTGCATTCACTGAAGGGAAGCTGGATGGAACCAACTATACACTCTGGAAGTTCAAAATTTCTGCAATTTTGGACTCCTATGAATTACTTGACACTGTCATGGGACCGATGGGATTGGATCCAGAGCCTATACCAGTTGAAGATCCAGCAAATTCAAGATTGATGATTCAGCCAGATCCAGATCTTCTACGAGCTTGGAAGAGGCGGAATGCTGATGCATTATGTGCGATTGTCACTAGTGTAAGTGATTCTGTGCTTACTTTAGTTCAACATACTACTAAAGCACATGAGGCTTGGGGCATATTGGCTCGACAATATGAGACCAAGAACCACACTAGGATACAGAATTTAGAAAATCAATTGGCAAATGAAAAGCATTCTGATTCTGAAAAGGCTGAAGATTTTATCAAACGGATAAAGCATCTTCAAGATCAATTGGCTTGGTGTTGTTATAACACCAGAAGAGCTAGCTCGAAGATCTGTACGTGTTCTTCCAGCAAAGTATGATGGATTAGTAACAGCCCTTAACACTCAGGTAAGGCCAACTCCTCTTACATTTGAAGAGTTTTGTGCCATGCTTTTAGAAGAAGAGATGCGGCTGAAGAATCGGCAAAGTACAACTGATGCTGCATTCTCAGCAAATGCAAAAGGTAAAGGCTCTTCAGAGGGATCAAAGAAGAAGCCAAAGAAGAAAAAGTTCACAGGAAGTTGCTTCTATTGTGAAAAGAAAGGCCATGCCATCAAGGATTGCAGAAAGAAGCAAGCTGATGAACGGAATGGGACTGTAAAATCATCATGGAAGAACAAAGAGTCTGCAAACAACACAGAGCTGGAACTTTGGGTAGCTATTGAAGAGGTATGTTCATCTGCTCAAGCTCGTGTTGATGAGCCATGGATTTTAGACAGTGGAGCTTCTCGCCATATGACTAGTAAAAAGGATTGGTATAGTTCCCTAGTGCCTCTGCGGGAATCCATCAATGTAGTGGTGGGAAACGACTCCAAGTGTCCAGCTGAAGGAACTGGAACCATCTCTTTTATCACTTCTCCAGGTGTTGAGAAAAAGTTATCCGATGTTCTCTATGTACCTACACTCAAAAGAAATTTGTTGTCAGTTTCTGCAATAACAGATCGTGGACTCGAAGTTCACTTCAATAAGAGTGGTGCGGAAATCATGGATTCATCAGGTAATGTTGTAGGTAAAGGCACACGACGGGATAACTTGTATGAGTTAAGTGCTTTAACTGCTACAGAAGATAAAGATGTAAGCAGGTTATGGCACCAACGATTTGGGCATCTCGGATTTGCAGTTTTGAAGGAGATGCAACGAACAGGGATGGTTGCTCATTTGCCTGCATTTTCAGAGTTGCAGGAACCTTGTGAAGCTTGTATGATGGGCAAGCAACAACGAAAGGCATTTCCAAGAGAGACCAGCAATCGATCTCAAGCTCCTCTAGAGTTGGTACATGCTGATCTCTGCGGTAAAATGTCTACACCTGCTTTAGGAGGATCTTTCTACTTCTTGCTGTTAGTCGACGATTATAGTAGAAAGATGTGGGTTTATTTCATTCGAGAGAAGGCTGATGCTTTTGAAAAATTTAAAGCGTGGCATAAGTATGTAGAAAGTGAATCAGGAAGGAAACTGAAGAAATTTAGAACAGATAGAGGAGGTGAATTCTTGTCAACAGAATTCAACAATTACTGTAAGGAGCATGGTGTGAAAAGGCAACTTACCACAGCTCATACACCTCAACAAAATGGCGTTGTTGAGCGCAGGAACAGGACAGTAGTTGAAATGGCTCGTTGTATGTTAAAGGCTCAAGACATGCCTGATTCATTCTGGGCAGAAGCAGTCAATACAGCAGTCTACATCCTCAATCGAAGCTACACAAAAGCTCTGAAGGGGATGACTCCTCAAGAAGCATATTCTGGTAAAAAGCCTTCAGTTTTGCATTTCAGAATTTTTGGTTGTTTCTGTTATGCACATATTCCTGATTCAACAAGATCAAAGTTGGATTCAAAAAGCAAAAAGTGTGTCTTCCTAGGATATAGTGAAGAGTCTAAAGCATACAGGTTATGGGATCCTGAGGCAAGGAAGATTTTTGTCAGCCGAGATGTGGTGTTTGATGAACGACCACACTTAGTAGAAGATAAAGGTAAATCTACTATCTCATCAAACGGAGAAATATCTCACCTTGTGCCTATCAAAAGACAGGTTAAAGTTGAGGAGGAGGAAACATCTGATGGAGAAATTTCCTCAATAAAAAGCCAACCAATTGTAGCTGCACAGCGTAAGCCACTACCGAAGTGGGCACAACAGCTCTTTGATGATCACAATCCACATGTAGATGCACCAGAATCATCATCGGATGGATTACGAAGATCAAAGAGAATAGAGGAGCAAAGAAGAGCCTCAGAACACATTGTTAACATGGCTCTAATGGCAGATATCATGGGTTCGATAAAGGAACCTACCACCATTGAAGAAGCCATTGATGATCCAGATTGGAGAGCGGCAATGCAGTCTGAGTATGATAGTATACTCAAAAATGATACATGGGATCTAGTCGACTTGCCGCCAAAGAAGAAGGTAATAGGTACTAAATGGATTTGGAAAGCTAAGTATAAAGCTGATGGAACATTAGAAAAGTATAAGGCACGATTAGTTGCACAGGGTTTTTCACAGATTGAAGGATTTGATGTTCAAGAAACTTTTGCACCAACAGCACGCATGACAACTATTCGGACGGTACTTGCAGTAGCTGCACAAAAGTCTTGGCCTATTTTCCAGATGGATGTCAAATCTGCATTTTTGAATGGTCACCTCAAGGAGGAGGTATATGTATCTCAACCACCAGGTTTTGAGGTGCCCAATTCAGAAAATAAAGTTTGCAGGTTGAAGAAAGCTTTGTATGGACTTAAGCAAGCTCCACGGGCTTGGTACCAACGAATTGATCATTTTTTCAAAAATATGGGTTTTGAAAGAAGTACTTCTGATGCTAACTTGTATGTAACGAAAAGGGATAGCAAGCTAGTTGTTGTCATTGTATATGTAGATGATTTGATCATTACAGGAGATCATCAGGAACTCATCAATCAAACTCGGATCAGCTTGGGAACTGAGTTTGAAATGACAGACTTAGGTCTACTCCATTTTTGTCTGGGAATTGAAGTATGGCAAAGGAAGGATGGCATTTTCATCTCACAACAAAAATATTCCAAAGAAATTCTCAAGGCATTTGGAATGATGGACTGCAAACCAACTAGCACACCTATGGAGGTAAATCATAAGCTATCTATGGATGATAACATGCCTGATGTAGATGCTAAGAAGTATAGGAAGCTCGTTGGAAGTCTTATTTTTCTGTGCAACACTAGACCAGACATTTGCTATGCTGTTGGAGTGTTAAGCAGGTTTTCCAACAAACCTAAGGAGAGTCACTGGAATGCTGGAATGCGAATTCTAAGGTACATTGCAGGAACCTTGGATTTTGGTATTTTGTATACCACAGGTGATACACTCCAAGGATATTGTGATTCAGATTGGGCTGGAGATTGTGATTCTAGAAAATCAGTTTCTGGATATTGTTTCTCACTTGGTTCAGGAATATTTTCTTGGGTAAGTAGGAAGCAACCAACTCTCGCACTCTCCTCCACTGAAGCAGAGTACAAAGCAGCTTGTTTTGCTTCTTGTGAGGCAGTCTGGTTAAGGAGAATTCTTGCAGATATAGGCTTTCCATCAAATATGCCAATTGTACTCAAGTGTGATAATCAAAGTTGTATGGCTATTGCAAAGAACCCAGTATTTCATGCTCGCACCAAGCACATAGAAGTACAGTACCATTACATTCGTGAGCTAATTGAAGATGAAATTGTGGAGCTAGAATATTGCCCAACAGAGGCAAATTGTGCTGACATATTCACTAAAGCACTTGGAAGAGAGCAGCTCAACAAGCATCTTCAACAGATGGGCATAGGACCGAGACCTACTTGATTTATCATCGGTAAACATTGAGGGGGGGTGTTAGAGTATGATCAATGTCTACCCCTCATGATTGTATGCACATTTTGTAAGGCCCCCTTTATGAGGAGAAGCCAAGCGTGCATTACCCAATTGATGGGAATCCCAACTTGAATGTTGGATGAAGGTCATATTGGACCATGTAAGATATTATAAGGAAAGGGAGTTACCAGGGTCCCCAATTGTGGGGTCCGGGGCAGCGGTGAGCAGCCCCGGCTGGGGGGTCCAAGGGGGCCAGCGGGCCCCCTGGCGCTGGCCCCCTGGTGGGGGTCCGGGGGCAGCGCCCCCGGCGCGACGGTAAAGGGAATATTCCATGGAATATTCCCTGTCGGAGTCAGAAATCATTTATATTTGTTAGGTCGGTTCAACCAGTCTAAGCCGTGTATGGCAATTACGCGGGCGGTGGCCGCCCACGCCCTACCGCCCATGTATAGCCGTCCATGGCAGGCCACCCATGATCCTATATATACATGACTTCTGCACTACCTAAGACATTGAGTTGAGCCAGCATACCTCTACCTTGTATCTCCCTATCTAGAGTTGTCTAGATCACCATTTAAGCTCTACCTTGAGAGCGCACGGGTGGACAACGCCATCATCTTTGTACTTGCTGCTAGTAGAAAATTGTTGAGATTCTCCTATATCTGTTATCTTCTCTGCTATTGCTCCTGTGTTATATTGCGTAACTATTGTCTTACAGCATACATAACAATTGAGAGCAAGCAATGGACCAGCTGCTAGAGCATTTTGAATTCTGTAATGAGGTCATTTATCCCTGCAACAAGGTTCAAATAACTTAAAATAGGTGCAAAGTGATTTGGAAGAGCAGTGGACATGCCCCTGACTGGACAGTCATATCAAACCAACCATAAATCATCCAAAGCTCGGTGGTAGCAGCTCAGCCTGCAAACTGTGAATTTAGGCATCATTCAAACTAGTTCTGCACCTACACATGGCAGACCAGGGGCTACAAGGATTTTTCCTACAGTACACTCCAAGCATATATGGGAAAAGTTAGAACCAATCTCAGGAAGACACCCCTGAGTGCGGCATGTATTCAGCCAAGCCCTGTGCCATACACATTCAAAACAACCACCATGAGGCAGCATACCACATTGTCATGCAACACATAGATTGATGGACCAAGAAGCGACACCCAAGCTCTAGGCTGGGATCCAACTTCAGTAACAAGGCTGAGCAAGTAAAGGAGCAAATGAGGAATACTTCACTTTTCAAAGAAGAACCCATCAGCTTCTATGAGTGTGATGACCACAGTACTCCATAATCACTGGCATGCTAAGCACCATACCATTCCGACCATTCCATTGCAAGTAAGCCTGATAGGAGCCTGTCAATCACACACCTTTAGTAGCCACCAAGTTATATCTTTCAACTATTGCAAGGACATTCCTTGGCCACCTCTCCAAGAGCAAGAAGCTCATGATGTATTCGAGGCACCTAGAACTTCCAGGAGTTCGACGAATAGATAGACCAGTTTCAATTCAGTAGCAAGAGGCTTTAGGCAACCAAATTAGTCTTTGATGAAGTTCCAGCTTTACTCATCACACATAGCCAGATTCAGATTGCAGCATAGTTCTATCCTTGCTCTGGAAACATAGCAGCTGCCCACATGGCTTCATCAAACCTGGCTGCAACAACATATTGTGAGAGTCCGAGAGTAAATATCTGATATTTCAAAAACATGATCCATATGTATCACAATCAGAGCCTTCTATTCGAAGAGCTGCAACCAACAGGATGAGAATTCTCCCACCTGGGCATGTGATAATCTATTGCCCAAGCAGCCATCCGACCCCCCCCCCCCCCCAGCAGCATCCCTATATCCATCATGTCCTGAATCTATATGGGAGAAGTTGTGTCATATGCATTTTCAAAATCATGGCCAGACTTCATACTAAGTGAGTATGTTACATGAAGAC
Source organism: Ceratopteris richardii (assembly GCA_020310875.1). Taxonomy (NCBI): domain Eukaryota; kingdom Viridiplantae; phylum Streptophyta; class Polypodiopsida; order Polypodiales; family Pteridaceae; genus Ceratopteris; species Ceratopteris richardii. Next base: position 124,972,176 of record CM035416.1, on the reverse strand, counting down.
CACCGTTTGAATCGTGCACTTTAAGCAACAACCTGAAGATGACCATACAAAACCTCTCGACTGCCATCCAAGCTTGTCTCGTTCCATTGCAGCTCATAGAACAATATCTTTTGCAGAGTACTTGCGAGCATATAAAAAGATTGCCCTGTGTTATCTAGAGTGAATATCCATATTAGGGAGCTCAACTTGGCAGAGTAACTCCAATAGCTTGTGGAAGCTGGTACCAGCTTTGGAGCAAGCAACAATGGCTTTTTCTCAGCTTTTCCTGAGAGCAAAAGAAGATGAGCTGCAAATCATTCTAGTTTGTTGTTGCACTAACCAGCCAACCACATCATGAGGACATTGGTCACCAAAAAGCCCAGATTCCAAAAGGTTGTACTTCAAAACCTGAGAGCGGGTGTATGCAGTAGCTACACCCAGAGGGATCCAGAAAGAATCAGCTTTTGAGGTAGTTTTAGTTTTTCAGCTGCGTATCTCAGATTTGAAACACCCCCACAACCTTTCCCAACACTTGATCTCCGCATAACAAAAGAATTTTTTCCAAGATCTGCAACAGGCTTTGATGAAGATTTTTTTCCAGAATTGATATCGTTCAGAAAAAATCGAGCAAGATATTATTATGAAAGAGGCAGCTCCATTTTGTCTACCTCTACCTTTCCCAGCTTCTTTTTTTATTGGCACTGACTTTTGCTTGCATCCAAACAGATTTCCTGTAGCTCAAGCGTAAGCACCACCTCCTTTACTTGTCAATCCGCAGAGACGTGAGGACCGGTATGAAGACCACGAGCAAGTGAAGGCACAAGTGCGAGTGAAAGCACACAAACATGCACACACATACACACACACGCGCACAAAGTAAGGTCAAAGAGAGGAACAATGGAAAGCTTAGATTGCAAACGAGTTCTCTTGAAAAAGTTCTATTCTCTAACAAGCCAACCCAAAAAATGAGCTCTCTAGCTCTTTTTATAGTTTTTGACTAGTTTTGGCCCTGTCCAGACCTAGTGTCCGGCCTAGTTAAAAATTAGGTTCCATGGCTTATTTGAGGGCTCAGACGAAGTCTTAAAATTATGAAAATAGGTATGATGGTACTTCTAATACTCCTCAAGCTCGAGGACTCCTCGGCTTGAACAAAATGGAGTTACTAAAAATAGATAATGGTATTTACAATGGTTTTTAGTGATGAAAATCACTATTTTTGTAGGGGATTCTTCTGAAAATTTGACATACACTTCTTGGAGCTCCCTACTTGCTCCCTTTCCTTGTGTGTCCACCTTTTGATGTGCTTCCATGCTTTGTCCTTGACTTTGAGCTTCAGCACTCCCCCCCCCCTCTCGAGTCTGTCGTCCCTGACAGACCCTTGTTGGAAGGGCTGTTCCATGTAGTGCTTTGAGAGGTGGTGTCCATCCGTTGTATGAGCTGGTTCCTTGGATTCCAGCAAGAATCTGTCGTTGTGAGCTTTCAAAACTGCAAGTTGCTCAAAAGAGGTTGTGAAGAGTGATTTGGAGCAACTACTGGCTTCAATTTGCTTCCGAGATATGGATGTTGTTCCCAAAACGTCCGCTAGCTCTTCCAAAGATGATGTTGAGAGCAGTCATGCCAACTACTCATAACCCATAATGAATGATGGGTAAGTGTGTTCGTGCCTGGGTTGAAAAAAGTATGTGCCTTGTGCACGGCCTTGTAATGTAGCCCTACGCATGCTTACTTGGAAAATGCATTGGAAGAAGCATGGTGCAAAAATTGCGGGTCTTGAGCTAAGTGCTCAAGGGTATGCTGACGAAGAGGTTTCCTAAACTATCATGGTTATGGTGTTTCCAGAGTAAAGATACTTACCATGGAGAAGGTTGATGGATGTTTGTCTCTTCGTGTTGTACACTCGGCCTTTGGGATGGAACATTGTTGATGAATGTCCATGTTGATTGTCCACTGATGAGATCTTTTGAGTGGTGGATCTCCTCTCCTCTTTTCAAAGCAACATTTGTCAAATACTGAGAATTGAATTTCTTTATATTCCTTGGCAAGCAACATCGGGTAACTACACCAAGCTGAGTTTCACATATTCTCTTTAGCTCACCATATGCAGGAGTCTTCTCCTCTAGAACTACCCTTTGCAGATATCTCCTTGGATGCTCTGGTACATGAAGTAGTCAAGCATCACTCAAGTTGCGGACCTTCAAGCTCTTCATTCCTACCATGGTAAGAGAAAATCATAGTTGTAGATGCCATGTTCATGCCAAATGCTTGTCATCGACCAGATAAGGCAGCAATAATCTCACTGCTGGCCGAGACACACTTCTATCCAAATTGATAAATGCCTAGTAATCAACAGTTCCACCTTCAACTAAGCATGACTCATTCATGTTTCATAAGCCAAACATGGGAACAAGCTCTCTCTCGCTTTTCTTTCTCCCCTTTTTTTTTTTTTTTGAGGAAAAGGATATCACAAAACAAGAACACAAAAGTTAGTATCAATAGAAATATTTGACATATGTCACTGTGCTCTTGTGCGTGGGATTCTCAAGTGTGTCTATGCACGGCCGTGTAATGTGGCCCTATATTAATGCATAATTTGGAAATGCATGACCTGAATGGTGCAAAAGACAGGGTTGTGCAAGGAGCACATGGTTGTTGCTCGTTCGAGGCTTTCGATGTTATTTGTGGAGGTTGATGTCGACCTTGGTGGAGGTATCCATTGAGTCTTGAACTGATGTAATCCTCCTTATTGGAGTCCATTTTAGAACATCATTTGGCATTGTAGAGGTCACTTTAGGCGTCTTTCTCTTTGGATGCTTTCTGAACTGTGGTATCCAGTGTGGTTGACGCTTTGGTTCGGTGGAGGCTACTTGTACTTTTGGCTTCCAAACCCATATCCTTTTTGCATGTCTTCCTACTAATGTTGAAGAGCTGATTTGATCTTCCTTTGGTCTCTGTACGTGGTTCTTACCCTTTTCTCTTTTTGGCTTCTTTGTTGAAACCTTTTGCATGTGGGAGAACAAAGGTTGTTGTGAATGTAGGAGCTTCTTAGGTACCTACATCTGTAATTGCCCTTGTTGAGCTGTAGCTAACTTCTTAGGCACCCAAACTTGTTGGATACCTTGTGATTGAGCTTGTCTGAGCTGCTTCCTTCGTCTTCTGGCTTGGTTGGTTTGCATGGATGGAATTTGTGGGGGCAAGGTTGGTGGTTGCTCTCCTTTGCGTACCCATATCTGCTTCATGCTCGGAACTGCTTTTTTATCGAATGGTGTCTTTCTATTTGATGTAGCAGTTGTCGTGAACGGTTGTGTTTGCTTGTGTGGTGGACTCACTACTGTGGCTACTTGATTCTTTGGAGAAGAAGAAAGATCCACCCGCCTTCGAACCTGGTCTTCCACGATTGACTCCTTCTGCATCATAGAGCTTTTGACACATACAACATCTTCTTTCATATGATTAGTCTTGGAAGAACTAAGAGAGTGTGTGGTGCCATGATTTAGGAGCATGCAGTTCTCTAATTCTAATGTAATGCATTGTTCATGTACCCAAACTTGAAGAATTTGACTTCTTAGGTTTAAGTTAACTGCATGGTCATAGATCCAATCTTGACCCAAGACAAGTGGTTCTCTAAGGTTCTCATCTTGACATACTAGCGCTTTGACTTTCATTGGAACATCTTGAAGGTAGATGGGAAGTTCCACCTCGCCCAAACAAGGGGTTTCCACACCTCCCAAACCTATGAGATAAGCTTCTATGGGATTGATGTTCAACTGCAAGTCTTGGCAGTAGGAAAGTCTAACTGCACTACTTGCTGCACCTGAGTCAATCAATGCTTTCACCGTCCTTGCACCCTTCCCTTGTCCTATCTCTATGGTCACAAAGGGTCTTCGGTCAATGACCTGAGAAGTCGCTATGCCTGACTTTTGACACATATCCATGTGATATTTTGGGGCTTTTGAGTTGACATTTAGGCCTAATCACCTTAATTTATTTCGCCTAATACGCTCTCTGGCCTCTACCTGTGCTTCTTCTCTCACTCTTAACTCTTCTTCTTTTCGCTTCTTAGCAGTGTTGAGTCTCGTTAGCATATCCTCAGTAAGAGGTTCTTGATATAGCTTGACTCTACAGCCACTAATATAGTTTGGCAAGATATCTCCTTCTAGAGTGGCCAACTGAACTGCACCACTAGTGGAAATTCTATTAATGATCATGGGTCCGTATCCTCTTTTTTCCAACTTACGGGCATGTTGTTTTAGGGTGTATACCAACACTAGATCTCCCTCTTTCAATCCCTTATCCTTGATCTGTGCATCAAAGTATGCCTTTTGCCTCTTCTTTGCAGCGTAGATGCCTGCTGCCGCTCGTAGCCTCGTCTCACCCAAGCGTTCGAGATCAAAGATCCTAGAGGACAATTCATGCCCATTCCACTCATACTCTTGTGCTACTTTTAAGGCAGGGATTAAGAAATCTAATGGTAGCACAACGTTCTGTCCAAAGACCATCTGAAATGGGGTGGCGTTGAGTACCGTTTTGTAGGCAACTCGATAAGCCCAAACAGCATGATGAAGTTGTTTGTCCCAATCAGAGCGTTTATTATTTACCAGTTTTGTCAATACGTTACAGAGGATCTTATTGGTACTCTCGGCTTGTCCGTTGGCTTCTGGGTGATAGGGGGCAGGTTTCTTATGTATCACCAAGAATTCTTGGAGAAGATTTTCAATGACTTCATTCAAGAAGTGTGTGCCTCTATCGCTCACCAACTCTATTGGTAGTCCATATCTCGTGAACACATTCTCGAATAAGAACTTAGCCGTAGTCTGAGCATCATTCTTTGTTGTGGCTTTGACTTCTACCCACTTTGTAAGGTAATCTGTGGCTACAATGATGTACTCTGCATGGGAGTTTCTAGCTGGGGGGTTAATAGGACCTATGAAGTCTATGCCCCACTTCGAAAATGCACGTCCTCCCATCATTGGCCTCAAGGGCATCTCCTCTTTTCTCACTGGATATTGTGCACGTTGGCATGTGTCACATTTCTTCACATAGGTATGTGCGTCCATATGAAGAGTGGGCCACCAAAGTCCTGAGAATAGAATGGTCTTGATCACTCGGTCAGGACCAAAATGTCCACCTGCAACACTGCTGTGTGCAGTCTCTAAGACCTTTAAATAGTCTGATTCATGAACGCATAGTCTTAAGTAACCATCTTTGCCTCTTCGGTATAGGTTGTCCCCTACTAAGGCATAGCCTTGAGCCTCTTGCTCCATGCTTCGTCTTCTTGCTAGACTAGCCTCTTTGGGTAATCTTCCCGATCTCATAAACTCTACCAATGGAGCACACCAATCGGGAATTAATGACACTTGATAAAGGGTCGCATGCTCCACTGGGGGTCTCTCTCTGCACCTTGGACAATTCTTAATCCACTCATGTATTTCTTTGTCCATGCTAGGCCAATACACTCCTAAACGCTTTAGATTCTGCAATGTTCGTTGTTTAGAATAGTGATTTCCTAGCATTCCTTCATGGGCTTGTTGCAACCAACTACTATGTTCATCATCCTCCACACAAGCTAATACACCCTCAGTATCTTGTTTGTACATGCTTCCTGCTAATATGTGATATTTTCACATTCTTATTTGCAGGGCCAAAGGTTAGGACTGGTACCAACTTATTTGCCCATTTAGGAACAACTTCTAAATTGAACAGATAAGCATCGGGTAATTCGTCAGACACTCCTTGCGGTGACTCTCCTGAAGTGATGCGAGAAAGGTGATCTGCCCGAAGGTGGGTTCTACCTTTCCTGACAACAACTTCAAAGTCATATTCCATTAGTAAGAGGAACCATCTTACTAAGCGTCCAGTATTGCAAGGTTTATTGACCAAATATAACAAAGCTTGATGATCAGTGAAAAACTTGAACTTGTTGGCCAATAAATAGTGTCTAAACTTCTTCACAGCATATACCATGCCTAAGCCCTCTCGCTCAGTTGTGGTATAGTTCCGTTCAGCTGCAGTGAGCTGTCTACTAGCATATGCTATGGGCAAATCTAAGTTTCCTTCACTTGTGGGTTGTGCTAGCACACATCCTATGGCATGATTGGATGCATCCACATGGACATGGAATGGTTTATTCCAATCAGGAGTGGTGAGTATTGGTGCCGTGCACAAACGTTTCTTCAGTTCGTTGAAAGAATTCTCGCATTCGTCGTTCCACTCAAAATTAGACAACAAGGCATAAAGGGGTCTAGCTATGATCGCGTACATGTGGATAAACCTACGGTAGTATCCACAATGGCCCATAAAGGCTTGTACCTCTTTAATATTCCTTGGCCTTGGTAGCTCCGCTATGGCTCGTACCTTATCTTCATCTGTTGAGATTCCATTCTTAGAAACAATATGACCTAAGATTTTACCTTGACGCACCATAAACACACACTTTTCTGGGTTCAGACACACTCGATATTCTCTACACTTGTTGAAGATTTGTCTGAGCTCAGGGATGTGAAACCTTATTTCTTGGGAATGAGCACATAAATCATCCACATACACTTCTAAGCTCTTTCGCAAGAACTCTTTGAAGACATGACACATGAGCCTTTGGAATGTTGCAGGTGCATTGGTGAGCCCAAATGGCATCACACGAAATGCAAAGATTCCCCACTCTGTAGCAAAAGCTGTTTTGTGTTGATCTTCTGGGGCAATGGCTACTTGATTGTAACCTGAAAATCCATCAAGGAAGCTATAAACTTCCTTGCCTGCAACACGCTCCAATAGGTGTTCTGTGATTGGAAGTGGATAACTATCTCTAATCGTAGCGGCATTAACTTTTTTAAGGTTAATAGACACTCGCAACTTCCCGTTCTTCTTGGGTACCACAACAATGGGGGACACCCATTCGGTATGCTCAATCTCATAGATGAATCCAGCTTCAATCAACCTATCAATTTCTTCTTTTATTTTGGCTGCATAGGTATCATTATATGTGTAGGGCTTCTGTTTGGTGGGCTTAGCATCAGCAGTCATGGGGATAGTATGAGAGCAAATTCTTGGATCTACCCCTTTCAAGTATCTATAGTGCCATGCAAACACATCCCTATATTCCCTTAATAGAGCTATGAGCTCCATTTCTTCTCTTGCACTTAGGTCATCTCCTATATATGTGCATCTCTCTTCGTTCTCTTCAATGGTCACTACAATCTTCTTGGTATTTTCTTTATTATCATATGATTCTCCTATGATGGCCTCTCTCTTAGGCATTCGTACCAAAATTTTGCGGTCGTCAACTTCATATTTCTTGAAGTTTTCTGGTACTTCAAATAATGATTCCTCCTCTTCTTGTTTCACTGCTTTTCTTTTCTTTTTCTTTTGACTACTCTCACTTCCATCCTTTGAGTTTACTGTTTTAATACTTGTGAGAGGTTCTTCTTCTTTCTGGGTGAACACTCCTATATCTTCTAGATAGTGCTGCTCTGAGTTAAAGCAACTATCCATCACAATAGACTCCAGATCATCGTCATTCTCTTCTTCTTCTATGACATCACTAGGGTCACATTCTTCTAGCAAGGGTTGACACATGAACACTGAGATATCATAACCCTCCTCATCACAATGAGGTGTCCACTGTTCCTCATTGACAGCAATGTCCATGGTGGCTAAGATTTCTGGCCAGCCATGAGGCTCAAACTCCTCATCTGGAAAGATCATCGGTGTGTAGGCTGGGTCTCTAACTGGTCTATCTCCTAGCGAAGTTCCTTCTTCTCTTGCCTTTAAACGTTTTTCCTCTTCCTTTGCGACCTTGCACATCCACAAATGAGTATCTTCATGCAGCCATGATGGATCAGGTGAACTTTCAGAATGCACAGAGATGGAATCTTCTTTCGCTTTGTGGATAGAATTCCACTGTAGGGGTGGTACATCTCTGAAGGTGTAATCCTTCAAATTGACCTTGGTGGTGACCCCTAAGTGCTGTAAGTACAAGGAGTTAGTTCCCCAATCCTGTACTATTTGCAATTTTCGTAGGAAGGGTCTTCCTAGGATCATCTCATAGACATTATTTTTCTCAAAGTCACATATAGCAAATGTGTGCTCAAACTCTACACCACAAGTGGTTAGAGTGATCCCTTCTAGCAATCCTAGAGGTCTTTCAAAATGACCATCAGCCATTTGAAGCTTCATTCTAGTTGGTCTTAATGTGGGCTTGCCCCATTGCTTCCACAAGGAGGTGGTCGCAATAGCAACACCAGCACCTGAATCTATGATTGCTTTGGTTGTGTAACCTTGGTAGGTGATTGGAAGATAAGTATTACCTTCTTCACCCTCACACATGTCCCCTATTTTGTCTAGAGGTATCTCTGGTACCCTTTGCTTGGAGCCTGCTTTTGGCATGTTGGAATCAAGTTCTGGAACCTGATCCTTCACATGATTCCAAAGCTCAGGTTTTGCTTTGAGCAGCTCTTCTACAGTGAGATGACACTGAACCTTAGTGTTCTTCACGACATCCGTGTTCCTTGGAACCACTGAGTCTTCATTTCTTACTAGTATTGTGGGAGATCTAATCTGGAGAGATTCAGATTCCCATGGGCCTGGAAATTGAGGCAGTTCTTCTAAGGTATTAGATTCAAAATCTAACCTTTCGTCTTCTTGTTGTTCTGCTTCATCTCCGTAAATAGATGGAATGTCTTGGGGAAATTGATCATGAAGATCATCAATCTCAGGAATAGGAGGGGAATTACCCTTCTCCTTGGCCCATTTCTCTTCTTGTATTTCCCGCAAGAATTCTTGAGAGTACTGTTGAATTGAAGGAGGTATTCCTGGATCCGTGGAATTAGGAACATAAGCTCCCATTGGTGGTGAGCTTCCTCTTTCAATAACTGGTTGAGCCTGTGGAGGTAAAGAAACTTGTGGTTTGTTTACCAACTGCTCTAATCGTTCTAGTAAGCCCTGGAAATGCAAATCCCCTTTGACAGAGTTTGTCTGATTGAACTTTTGAATAGTCTCAAGTATAGCTTGAGCTTGTTCTACCATTTTCATGCACATTTTCATCCGTTCAATCTCTAAGTCCGCTCTAGGGTAACTCTTGTCTAGGTTTGCAGCTGTAGGCCCTTCTTGAAGTCGAGCCTGGTAGGCCTTGAACATCATGTCCAAGCCTTCTGGGGTTGGATCTGCAAGAACAGACCCTGGTTGCGGTCTATTTACAGTGGGTGGTGGGGTGCGATGAGGTGGAATGGATGGACTTTCGGCATGCGAGGGGTTTTGAGATGCAATGTCTTCTATTTTTGTTTTTGCGTCTTTCAAGCTTTCTTCTAGTTCCGATTTTATTCCACTTACGATTGGCCTTTTCTCTGGTATCCTTCCATGTTCTTGTTTTCCTCTTACTAGGCTCTCCTGATTCACTCGACTCCGATTGCTCTGCTGGTTTATCTTGTTTTAATGCTTGTGCCCTAGTAACTGCCTGTATAGGTGCCACATTACTGCTACTTGAACTTGAATCCGCCACTAAGCCTACCACATTAATGGGTGTAATCTTGGGTGCGCTGGAGGGGTTTCTTGGACAATCTCTAGGGAGATGGTATTTGCCACAATCAGGGCAAAAAGCCTGTATTGTGATAGCCTGTCCTTGACTCGGAGATGATGGGTGGGGACAGTCACGAATGAAATGATCACCTTCACATCTAAAACAAGATCCTCTAGGGGCTTGTGGTCTCATTTGTCTCAATTGGGGCCTAGGGTTAGGATTTGTGTACATGACATTGGAGTATTCTGGCTCCCAATTTTGCTCCATAGGTGGTGCCTCATATTGATACGAGTAAATCTCACTATGTTCAGGTGACTCTGTGTAATACGCATGTGGACTACCTTCATGGGAGTAGTCTGAACTATGAGCATGAGAATCATTATCTGGTATCAATGGGGTTAGGGGCACCAATGCTCTATTTGGATTTTCCTCTCCCACAGCATATTTGACTGGAATCACGTTGGCTGGAGCTGGTGGTTGGTTTCCCAAGACAGGTTGTGGCCTATATGGTACCTGATATTGCTGTTGTGGTCTATAATATGGCTGTTGGTATTGGTTCTGATACCTACCTTGTGGGTAAGGTTGCTGATAATTCTGTCTAACAGCCTGCCTATTGTAGGGACAATCTTGAGCCGTGTGGTTTGTGTATTTTCTCTCAATAGTGCAATATGGAGCATTCCTTTCTCTAATGTTTTGGTTTTGCATTGGGCATACATTAGCCATGTGGTCGCCCCCACAAGTATAAAATCGATTCACTGGAGTGACTCTCTGTGTTTGTTTATTTTGGACTCCCAGCTTCTTGGCAACTTGCTCAGCTATCTCCTCTATTTCCGTGGAGATTTTTGAAGTATGACTAGTAGAACTATCTGAATCCTTATAGAGTTTGGATAATCCTAACTCCTCACCCAAGTTATCTTCTATGTCAATGCATGTCCGCATGCACTCTTCTATGGATCTAGGCTCTTTCAAATATACATATGATCTTAACTTTGTGCTCAGTAAGCCATCTAAGAACAAAGCCACTTGTTTGGCTGGTGTGGGTAACTCGGGAGCAGGGCATCTTTCTAGGTACTGTCTGAACCTTCTACCTGCTAGTCGCACTATTTCTTGGGGTGTCTACTTGAAACTGTGGATCAAGGATGATGTGTTATGCCTGATACCACTCTTGGAAAATTCTACAATGAATTCGTCTAGCAGTTGACCTATATCGCGATAGTTGCGACTACTCAATGGTTGAAACCAAGCCAAGGCAGTGCCCTTAAGAGTCAAACCAAATGCCTCGTATTGGGTGAATAAATCCTCAACCTGTTCAGCTCTTAACACTTGTTTGAACTCGGCCACATGATCATAAGGATCTCCTGACCCGTCAAAATAATTCTTCATTGCCTTGATCACTTGAGTGGGTCTAAGGGTTCTTGGGTGCTCTCGGGGTCTAGGCAATGGAAAATCATGTTCATCTCTTTGTTGCCTATGTGCTTGATGTCTCTCTCTTTCAGGTCTTTCATTTTCAAATCCTGATCTATTCCTGCCCACGGTGTGTGCAAAACTTACCTCAGGTCTCTCTCTAGTTCTTTCTCTCTGGGCTTCATGAGCGTGGGATGATCCTACTCCTTGGAGGCCATGGGAAACATTGGATCTTGGTGGGGGGAAAATCAATTCATTCTTCCAAGTATATGCATGTCTATCATGTTCTGTTACCAAGAAAATTTTCTCTGATGTGTTATCCAGGTAGACAACTTTGCCTGGTATCTCTGGATCCTTGAACTCATAGATGATGACTATGCCCAATTGGCTAGGTTGATCTGGCTTGAATCTCCAAAAGGCTTCCTCTGTTTCTCTATTCAAAAATAGTTCAATGCTTTTGTTATCTTGAGGGATCCAGTCTGGAGTGATCACTCGGGTCAAAACTGACTTACCTCTAGGAGTCTGGGGTCCTTGTCCTACATTTCCTTGTTCTAGGTCTCCTATTTCATTCTCAGGAATGACATTTCCAAACTCATCAGTCCTATCTGGTAGGTTGGTGACCACATACATGGTTCCTTCCTTATCAATGTATGAACCCTCTTCGAACTTGACCACCGGGTGTTCAAGTCCAAAGGATTGATCTGGATTTTTGAGTTGGACCACTGATCGCCTCAGACCATCCTCATAGATGCGAGCACCTAATTGGTTGGTCCGAATATATTCCAACTGTGTCTTATAGGGACCTTCTGGTGTTTGTAGATGGGCAGTCCCTGAGCCACCTGCAGGTTTTCCCATACTAAAGGATATTTCTGAATCACTTGCGTCTGAACTTAGTAAAAGATGACCACTTAGTTGTTGTGCCCAAGACTTGGATGTATGGTTGACACTAGCCTCAGAAGATCTAATGCTTTGTTTATCCTTGCCTAAGTGTCTACCAGATCTCAGGTTCATAAGCTTTAGTCAAGAGTCCAAATTTTCCCCTTGGTATGGTTCAAAATTCTTTGGAGTCCCCTTGGTTCCCTAGTCCCACTTGAGGGTCAACTTCAAATTATCCTATCTCAAAATCAACGCGTTATTCTTGAAAAAAACAGTTGAGGTCGTGTAGGATTTGAAACGAGCTTTCCAACGAGCTATAGAGCTCAAAAAATGGAATTTGGATGAAAAAGTTATGCCAATTCAGGCTCCTGGGGGTCAAAACAGGCAAACAGGACCTTTTGAAAAAATCGCGATTTTGTACCTTGAGAATCGTGTTTTCACAAAATCGTGTTTTGAAAATCGCGATTTTGATCATAAAATCGTGTTTCTGAACATCGCGATTTTGATCACAAAATCGTGTTTCTGAAAATCGCGATTTTGATCATAAAATCGTGTTTTAAAGAATCATGTTTTTTGACATGAAATTCGCGATTTTGAGCACAGAATCGTGTTTTTGAAAATCGTGATTTTGACTCAGAGAATCGTGATTCACAAAACCGTGTTTTTTGCTGAAAATCGTGATTTGTGAGAATCGCGATTTTGAGCCCGCTGAAAATCGTATTTTCTCAGAATCGTGTTTTTGGCATGAAAATCGCGATGTTGAGCACAAAATCGTGTTTTTAGAAAATCGCAATTTTGAGCAAAAAAACGTGATTACATAGAATCGCCTTTTTTTTCACGAAATCGTGTTTTCTCAGAATCGTGTTTTTAACAAGAAAATCGCGATGTTGAGCACAAAATCATGATTTGTGAGAATCGCGATTTTGAGCCCACTGAAAATCGTATTTTCTCAAAATCCTGTTTTTGACAAGAAAATCACGATGTTGAGCACAAAATCGTGTTTCTGAAAATCGCGACGTTGAGCACAAAATCGTGTTTTTGAAAATCGCGATTTTGACTCAGAGAATCGTGATTCACAAAATCGTGTTTTTTTTTTTTTCACAAAATCGTGTTTTCTCAGAATCGCCTTTTTCACAAAATCGTGTTTTTGGCTGAAAATCGTGATTTGTGAGAATCGCGATTTTGAGCCCGCTGAAAATCGTGTTTTTAGAAAATCGTGTTTCTTTTGATATGAAAATCGCGATTTTGAGCACAGAATCGTGTTTTAGAGAATCGTGTTTTTGTTGATATGAAAATCGCGATTTTGAGCATAATCACAGAATCACGATTCTGAGAATGACCACAGAATCGTGATTTTTTCAGCCAACTTTTAGGCGGGAAAACAAAAAATCGTGATTTTTCAAAAATTTTGAATTTTCACAGAATCGCGATTTTCATCACAGAATCGCGTTTTTTGGCGGGAAATTCAAATTTCTGAGCGCCGGCTATGGCAAGCTCCATATGAGCAAAAAATCATGAAGAAAACACTGCGCTTGCTCTCCCTTGCACCTCCTAACTCCTTCCCACACAATAATGCATGAAAAATGGTATGAAAATGGTGAAAATGCACTAAAAAACAAGAAATTTCTATGAAGAACAAGATGGAAGAAGGTGGAGATGATGATGATGATGAAGATGAAGAGGAAAAAACAGAAAATGAACTGAAATGACAGTTTCTTTTTTTTATTTTTATTTTTTTTTTATACCTTCCAACGTCGCAAATCTACGATCTTACCATCACAACGCTCGTCCTCGAAGCTCTCTCCCCGGCAACGGCGCCAAAATTTGGTGTAACTCAAGCGTAAGCACCACCTCCTTTACTTGTCAATCCGCGGAGACGTGAGGACCGGTATGAAGACCACAAGCAAGTGAAGGCACAAGTGCGTGAGTGAAAGCACACAAACATGCACACACATACACACACACGCGCACAAAGTAAGATCAAAGAGAGGAACAATGGAAAGCTTAGATTGCAAAAGAGTTCTCTTGAAAAAGTTCTATTCTCTAACAAGCCAACCCCAAAAATGAGCTCTCTAGCTCTTGTTATAGTTTTTGACTAGTTTTGGCCCTGTCCAGACCTAGTGTCCGGCCTAGTTAAAAATTAGGTTCCAGGGCTTATTTGAGGGCTCAGACGAAGTCTAAAAATTATGAAAATAGGTACGATGGTACTTATAATACTCCTCAAGCTCGAGGACTTCTCGGCTTGAACAAAATGGAGTTACTAAAAATAGATAATGGTATTTACAATGGTTTTTAGTGATGAAAATCACTATTTTTGTAGGGGATTCTTCTGAAAATTTGACATACACTTCTTGGAGCTCCCTACTTGCTCCCTTTCCTTGTGTGTCCACCTTTTGATGTGCTTCCATGCTTTGTCCTTGACTTTGAGCTTCAACATTTCCCTAGCTAAATTCATAGCTTCACTTAACACTAGTTTGGTACCAAAACAGGACACTTAAGTGTCCTTTTTTGACAATTCTCCAAAAAATCACATACCTTCTACAAAGAGGATTTGAAAAAATCCTTTAACACACATATTAAATATAATTCAATGGTTAATGCAAAAATATAAAACACAATAAATCATGTTTTGTAATCATGTAAATAGCCTCTCAACATGCTATGGTAGTGAACAGGATGAAAATTCCTGATCAAATGTATTTTTATCAAAAGAAAAAAATTCATCATATGGAAAAAAAAATTATACACATTCCTTAAAACATAGATCACATGGTATGAGCCTCAAAATCACTTGGAAAAATCATTTCAATTCAAATAAAATCAATTATTTTGACTCTGTACACCAAAAACAACAACTAGTTCTAATATGGTTCAAACAAACTTATGGGAATCCATAGAAGTCTACAAATGTGCCAACAATCAAACAAGTTATGAAGACAACAACCAAGGTATACACATATAAAATCAACTCATATGACTCTAGTCACCAAAAATAGAAAACTAGAGCCAATATATGACTCAAAAGAATTTATGGACATCGTTCAAGGTGTACACATTCAAGTTACCAAGTAAAAAATGTGTGACATAACAAACCAAAGCTTACATATACGAGGCTAAATAATTTATTGAAAGTCACCAAAATTTTCATGTCTTTGGAGAGGACCAAGAATCTTTTGTTGTGTTGGCATCAACCAAATTCTATACATACAATCATGAATAGTTTGTGGACACATACTCAAAAGACTTTGATATAATATTTGATATCATAAAATGATAAGGATCATTTGAAAACATTTCATCATCTCCATCATGGATGCCATCTTCTTTTTGTCAAATGAAATATGTATGCCAATTATTTTCATTCTTATCACAATCACCATTGTGGATCACATATTATTTGACGAGATTAAAAATGAAACATGGCATGAAAGCATATTTTGGAAGGTTTAATACTTAGAATATCATTTAAATAATTATTATTTTTCATCATAATTTTTTATTCCACCTTTGGACCTATGTTCTTTTTGTGAACATAGAAATATATGCTTTGCCAATTCAACATGAAAGTTAGCACCAAATGGAATGGCTACTAGTTCAAAGTGGAGGCCTTCTAACTTTGAATAAAAATATGCATTCAATTAGTATGAAGGTTATCCATTGATAACTTGCCAATTCTCAACAATCTCACTTACACACAAGTCATAGTGAGCCATTCTTTAAAAGGTGTAATAAATGGCAGTGCTCTAGAGAAGACAAGGTTTGAGTCCATGTTTATCACTTATGTAAGTGTTCAACCTTCTCCAAAGATCCCTAGACACTTGCTTTACACTACCAAAGTCCATGAATAGCTTTCCATTTCCTAAAACATATCCAATTTGTCAAAATGTTTGAATTGTGTTATTTTTTCAGTTATGCAAAAAGTGGAATTTTTAAAAATCCTCATTTTCTTCTTCATTTAATAACACATGTGAAGTTGTAAAATGTCAAAGATTATATTTTTCTCTAAAAGTAATGGATGTGGGCTATCAAATCCAAGTGAGTATGCCACCAAAGCTTCAAGGGTGTCATCAAGAAAAATCAATCAATTTGGTGTTAAAGCAGGACACTTAAGTGTCCCACGACACTCAAGTGTCCTAGTATAGAACTAGTGTTAATAGTCCCCCAAGCTTGCAGCCTTCAGATTGGGGACAAGGTAGAAACCTTTCTATAGCCAAGCCTTATCAAAATGTGCTGTTGGGATTTTGAGTCATCAGGAGCTTCCTGAATCTCATGGTCTCCCCATCTTTGGGTATGTGCAAAAAGCGAGGCACATAATGCATGCTCAAATGGGTATATTGAGATGGCCTTGCACCCAGACATGCTCTGCATCCAACCCATCTTCCCACCATCAACCTAGTCATATTGTCATGAAGCATCAGTAACCCATTCTCTGTGATATCAACATAACTGATGAACTATCATTCCCTCCTGACAGCAGTGGTTTACATCTGTTGTGCTATAGTGCACATACACTTTTTGCAGTTATTCAAGAATGGGATACTCCAGTTTTGTAGATGGATAGTAATCTCGCAGCCACAATTGCTTAAAGCTTTAGTAAAAATCTCACCTACATATGATAAACAGTGTGTTTGGACCCAGCTTGCATATCAATATCGTACCCCTGCTAGGATGGTTTTATGGGTTCTTGAATTTGAGGAAAAGAACCCATAGCCCGGATAGCTATCTTTTGAGATGATCTCTTGATCTTCAGGCATCAAACCTTTTTGCCAAAAAAAAGTATTCCCATCAGAAGATGCCTGACTGAAACCTGATTGAAAGTGCAAGTGACATTTGGAATGCCTTGGAAGAGCATTTTCAGAATACAACCAAATCAAGGAAAGCTTCATTATGGGTAGAGTTTACTACCTTCAAGAAGAAGGCTTCACAATCAATATCTAATTATGTGACAAAGATTAAAGACATTGCTGATTCTTTAGGTGCAGTTGATGAAGATATTGAAGAAGATAAGTTGGTAAGACAAATTCTCACAGGGCTAAGAGGAGATGAGAAGTGGAAGCCTTTTATTTTATCTACAGAACTTTCATTAGATCATTTCACTCCTGATTTGAATCAATTGTTAGGGCATATGTTAACTTTTGAGAATGATATCAAAGGAGATGTTGATAAGAGTGTAGGACATGCAATGTATTCTAAAGACAAGAAGAAAGCTAGCAAAGGAAAGCAACAATCAGTTGAAGATGAAGGTACTCCAAGCCAAGCTAACTTCCTAAGAGGAAGAGGAAGTGGCAGAAGTAGAGGAAGAGGCAGAAATAACAAAGATAATGTCAAAGCTTGTTGGATATGTGGTAAGACCAATCATCTATCTCATGATTGTTGGCACAATAATCAAAGTAATGGTAATTTTAATCAGAATTTGAATCAAAGAGGAAGAGGTGGAAGATATCAGAGAGGAAACTTCAGAGGTAGAGGTGGTAGGAATTATTTTGGAAAAGGTGGAGGAAGAAGCTTCCAAAATCAATCCTATAATAACACCTACTACAATTATGCATCAGATCAGAAAGAAGATTCGACTCTTATTATGAATGCAACATGTGAAGCCTCACATGAAGACATGAGAGTGTTTTATATTGACTCAGGATGTAGTAATCACCTGAGTGGAAATATTGCTTTGATGACTGATTTAGATCATAATGCAATTAATCATACAGTTCAGACAGGTGATAATACAAAGCACAAAGTAAAGTCAATTGGTTCAGTCAAAGCCAAAGATGGAAGCACTCTCTTGAGTAAGGTTCTGTATGTTCCTAGAATTCCTAAAAATCTGATAAGTGTAGGACAAATTGTGGAAAAAGGATATGAGGTAAGGTTCACTATCAATGGAGTTTATGTTGAAGACCCTAGTCAAGGGTATAAACAAATTGTTACAGGAAAGAAGGAAGGAAGGCTCTTCACATTAAAGATACAAGGTAATGTTGGACATGCTATGTTTACATATGGAGAGCAAAAGGTGTCTGAATTAGATCTTTGGCATAAAAGACTTGGACACTTTAATGAAAGAGGTATAAAAGAATGATTAACAATGGTTCAGTGCTTGGATTGCCTAATGTTACAAGTCAACACATGACATACAGATGTGAAGCATGTCAATTAGGTAAGGCTCATAAGCAATCATACAATAAGCATGGTTTTATGTATTTAGAAAGACTTGAATTGGTACATATAGATGTGTGGGGTCCTTCAAAAGATTTCAGTATAAATGGTTCAAGATATTATGTCATATATGTTGATGATGCTACCAGGTGGATCACAATCTATGTGATCAAAGACAAGTCAGAAGTGTTTAATACATTTAAACAATATCATGCATATGTAGAAAGAATTACAGGTCAAAGATTGAAGAGGTTAAGGTTAGATGGAGGGGGAGAGTATTTCTCTAATGAATTCAATGATTACTTATGGAATGTAGGTATAAAGAGAGAGGTTACTTGCAGGTACTCTCCTCAACAAAATGGGGTAGCAGAAAGAAGAAATAGAACTCTTGTTGAGTTTGCAAGATCTATGATGAAGGAGAAAAATTGTCCTAATTATTTGTGGGTTGAGGCTATAAATACAGCCACATACTTGGTTAATAGGTTACCATGTAAAGCATTGCAGGGTATGACACCATATGAAGCTTGGTGGGGTAAGAGACCTACCTTGGATCATTGTAGAATATTTGGATGCTTGGCATATGCATATGTGCCATCTCAATTGAGGCATAAATTGGAACCTAAAGCAGAAAAGTATGTATTCATTGGTTATGATGACAAGTAGATGGGTTATAGGTTGTGGAATCCATCCACAAAGCAATTTCTTGTGTCTAAGGATGTTACATTTGATGAGCAAGGTACTTGGTATGCAGGTACACTTAATAATCATGCTGATGTTGAAGAAATTGTGAATCAAAGGAAAGGTAAATCAAAAGTTCAAATATTTGATGAAGGTGAGAATAGTGAAGTACAGGTTGAAGTTGAAGAAATGCCAAGATTTGATCCAGAATGTGATGAACCAGAAACTTCAAGAAGTGGAGAAGTGAGAAGGTCATCTAGGCACAAATGGCAACCTACTAGGTATAGCTATGATACTTCATTCTTGAATACTAAAGACTATGCTTACATGTTAAAAGCAGATGAAAGACTATGCTTACATGTTAAGGACTCTCATAGCAATTGCTGCTTGCAAAGGTTGGAAATTATCTCAATTAGATGTTAAAAATGCATTTTTGAATGGTTATATTTCATATGAAGTTTACATGGAGCAACCAGATGGTTTCAAAGATCAAGTGTATCTAAATTATGTGTGTAAGCTCAAGAGAGCTTTGTATGGGTTGAAGCAGGCCCCAAGGGCTTGGAATTACAAGCTTGTAAAGTTCTTGAAAGCATCAAAGGCAGATAGTAGCTTGCTAGTCAAAGCAAGTGAGGATGGATTTATTTATTTTTGTATTTATGTTGATGACATAATACTTACAGGAACAGATGATAAAGGCATACACATGATTAAGAAACAGATGGAGAAAGAATTCAAAATTAGTGATTTGGGAAATTTGTCATTCTTCTTGGGAATGGAGATTTCATATACTCAGCATGGAGTATATGTAACTCAAGAAGGGTATCTGAAAAATTTTCTAACCAAGTTTAAAATGGAAGATTGCACGATAGCACCAACTCCAATGGAAGTAAATCACAGGTTGACTAGATATGGAGGAGAAGAATTCAAAGATATGAAGTTCTATCAGAGTTTGGTGGGTAGCTTGATTTATGCTACATTAACAAGGCCTGATTTATCATATGCAGTTGGAGTTCTATCTCAATTCATGCATTGCCTCAGAAAGGAACATTGGATTGCAGAATAAAGAGTACTTAGGTACATCAAGGGCACACTTAAAGAAGGTCTGTATTATGGATATACTTTAGATACAAGAGTCAAAATATACAGTGATGCAGATTGGGCAAGTAATTCTGATGATAGAAGATCAACACATGGATATTTGTGTTATGTGGGAGACAAGCTAATTTCATGGTGCTCTAAGAAGCAACATATAGTTGCTCTATCATCTACAGAAGCAGAATACAAAGGCATGGTGGAAGCTGCAAAGGAAGTAATATGGCTAAAGACACTTATGAAGAGTTTTGATATTGTTCATAGTACTCCTATCATTTGTGGAGACAATATGAGTTCTTTATACTTGGCAGCAAATCCTGTGGTTCATGCTAGAACTAAACATATTGAAATTCAGTATCATTTTTTGAGAGAGAAGGTTATTGATAAAGAAATTGAAGTAATGCATACTCCTACAAAAGATCAACTTGCAGATATGATGACAAAAAGTTTGGATGGACCAAAGTTGCAGAGATTTAAAGATATGGCAGGGATAAAGAAGATGCAGGTAATCACAATTGATGATTGAGGGGGAGCTGTTGGAGCAGAACAATCAACAATTAGTGATTACATAAAATTCAGAAGTGGAAAGATGAATGAAAGATTGAAGATTAGTTTCAAGGAAAAGAGGAGTTTCAGAAACAAAGTTCTTTTGTACATTAGTATTGTAAATATTTCAATGTATTTGGAAAAATGACGAGCTAGACTCATATATATATAGAGAGAGAGATACATGCTCATAGTCGGAGTGTGAGATATAGAAGAGATAGAGAAGACAATAGATGTGAAGAATAGAAGAATAGGAGAGAATGAGATGAACATTATGTATGTCATCCATCAGATGTATGAAAACTTATGAGAAGAAAAAGTTTTCAGAGAATTGCGTGTCGATCTTTTCTCTGATTCTCCTTCTGTGTTTAATCTTTTGAGAAATCCTTTTGTACATGTCTAAATCCATAGTTAATCTATCTATGGTTAAAGTTTGAGGGAGCAATTGCAAACAGGCTGAGAGAATTTCGAATAGGAACATTCATATGTAAGAAAGTTTTGAGTGTCTTCTGAAACAGGCGCAGATTCGATGATCAGAGAAATGGATAGTGCTCAGTGTATAGTGTAAAGTTTTACAAAAATGAGGATTCAAAATTTAAGTTGAGAGGTAAGCCATCTATGGCTAAAAGCATTTTCTTAAACGGGTTCTAGTTTTGGAGAACCATGTCTTAGAAGTTGCAGGTGTCAAAGTCGACTTTACAAAGAGACAGTTTCAGACATAGGTAAATTGTTTGAGTTATTTCTCACAATCTACTCAAGCAATTGAAGTATTTTAACTTGGAGAAGGTGTGCAAGCTCTAGGCAACACATTCTACAAAGTTTCAGCAGAAACTTTACACAAATGACTAGTCAATGATTGATTAATGTGCAGCAGACTTTCCTGAGAAACAAGTTTCTTCACAGTTAGCTACTTTCTTGATAGTTTGGTACTTGTCTTCCAAAATTGGTTGGAGTTTATAGTTTTTCTTGATATAGAGGTGGTCTAACATCAAGAATAGCTTGTTCTTTTGGAGATTAACACTCTCTGTCAAAACTTACTCTTATATAGAGTATCAATACCTCAACCCTGCACTAAGGTAGCTAGTGGCTGAGTTCACAACAAGATTAACTTGGTGTAGAGGTAGCGATAGGCCCAATCTCGAGCAGCGGTCATGATAGGAGAAGCTAAGAGCAGCAGTAGAAATCATGTGTGGGAGCAAAGTAGGTGACAACTGACATCCAAAATGTGTTGGAAGGTTGCAAAGCATGAGAGGATGAACCATTAGGGAAGTACCACCACAACAGACCATCATATTGCCATATCACCTTGTGCCTCAGCACATTGTCCTTTTTCGTCAGCAACTTCACTCAAAGGAACTACACATAAAACACCAAATATGCATGCATCAACCAGATAGCTGCCTTCTTCACGGCATATACTCAGCAACGATGCCCACATCAAGCCATAGCCTTCGGAGAAGTCGGGAGCCAGGATATCCCACTTGAATGATATTTGAAGGGGAAAAAGATCCTTCATGCATACAGAGGGTGATGCAGATATCATGCGAATCGAAAATCAGCGAGATAAGCAAGGATTGGGGCATGTAGCTCCACTCCAGCAGCAAGATTTCCTCAATCAAGAAATGGGCCCGAGCTGAAGTGCCATAAAAGATGCCACCCGTTAGAGATGGAGGGAGGAGCCCGAAGGCTTACCCATGCCATGGTGTGACTTAGGGGGAGCAATGGGGGAGCCGCAAGGGCTCGACCCCAAAAAGAGCAAGGAGAAGCATCCTCGCGACCTTGACCAAAAACTCACCTTTCATGTCTTCAACGCAAAAGAGAGAAGAGGGGGAGTTAGGAAGGGACTATAGTATACCTGCTGACCAAAAGCATACGAGCAACAAAAGGGGAGAAACTCCCACACTATCCGATGCCATTTTTTTCATTAAGAGGATGTGATACATTTGTACTGCCCATCTGAGATGGGGTAGCTTTCCCATACTTAATCTTCAAGACAAATTCATGGGACATATATTGATATGAGTTTTTAGAGAGAATCATGCCCCAATTAATATATATCTTTTTTTTCTCAGAGTGTGTGACTAAAGATTCTTTTTTTATGTTATTTTTGTTTGAAATGAAAAGAGGGAGGGATAGAAGAGAGAACTGCCCATCCCCCTTCCCAAGGGTATCACTGAAAAAGAGGTGACAGAGATGGAGAGTGATGCCCAATGCATGTGAGAGTGTGTATATGTGTGAGAGAGTGAAAGAAGATGGAGATAAGGGAGAGTTCTTGTGTCCCAAGCCAACTAAACTAAAACTACCCTACAAAAACAAGGAAATGGGGAACTGATGGCCCAATGGAAGGGTGAAAGTGCCATGCCAACACACATAACCTAAGTGAATAAGCAGAAAAATTGCAAATCAATATCTTACCACATGCTCTTGAGCACTCCAAGTGATGAAAGGCCGTTCTCCCCGGCAACGGCGCCAAATTTGTTGTTGTAGTATGCCCTTGGGAGCCAAGACCCACACCATCTTGCATGGAAGCAAGAAGGAAGGCTCAAGAAGGACTCTCCTTTCATCCACCCCATCCTCCAACATGTTCAAGCCATTGGCCATCAGCCCGCAACTATGCCACATGCTTGAAAATATGGAGCCATGGGAGTCAAGGATCCTAGTCACATATGTAAAATACAAGATAATTGCAACACTCTACTTACACACATAGGAAATGCTAGCATGCACACATCCCTCACTCTCTCACACTCTAAGACTAAATACACATATGTACAAAGCCTTAAGAGAAAAGAGAGTTCTTCCATTGAAAGGATTTTACATGAGAGCACGACCAAAAGCTCCCCCCTTACAAGAAATGAGCCTATATTTATAGGCTAAGCACAATTCCCCATGTTGCTCTAGCACAATGGTGAGAACCACGTTAAGAAGCTCCACCTCCTTAATGTCAATCCGCGGAAGAGATAGGAGTGATATGAAGATCGTGAATGTGAGATGAAGTGAGAGTGAAGGTGAGAAGCATAGAGATGCACACACACATACACACACACTACGAAGAGACAAGCAAGACACAATGGAAGGTGAGAAATCAATTCTATTACTCAAGAACACTCTTACAAGCTCAAAATAGCTCTAAGCTCTCTTTACTCACACAAGCTCTCCTCAAAAATGAGCTCTCTAGATCTTTTTATAGATTCTAGACTAGTTTTGACCGGTTTCACATCTAGTGACCGGCATAGTTAAAAAATAGGTCCTATGCGCTATTTGAGAGGGTAAACGTTGTCTAAAAATAACCAAAATTGATACGCTCATTCTACCTAAGCTCCTCAAGCTTGAGACTTGCACAAAATGGAGCTATGGATTACAAAAAAAGGTTTTTCTATGTTACATATGTTACAATAGTGATGAAAATCACTGTTGGAGGTTTTGAAGAATATTTATAAGACATAATTCTTTTGAAAAAAGATCCGACTGACTCCCTGCTCTGTCTTTACATGCTTCCGGGTCTTCTGTGCCTCTGGCTACTACCAACACCCCCCTCCCTCTCGCTTCTGTCGTCCTCGACAGAACCTTGTGGTGTGGTCTGTCGGATGTAGTTCTGTAGTAGTTCCTGAGCGAGGGTGTGTTCTGAGATTCAAATGCCTCGGGCCAAATCTGCCTCGAGTTTCTCCCAATCAATTGGTTGCGGTTCATCGGGTGGCGGGAGTCGATAATGTGTGGAATATACCATTTGTTCATAGGCGAATAAGTGTAAGAGGTGGGTGGGCCTGCTGATGAACACTTCTGAATGGTATTCCCAAAAAGCGGTTGTGAACATCTCTTCAAAAGTCTGCTTGTAGCACGCCGGTAAATATTTAATTCTACAATGCCAGGCATAACACACCCGTAGCGATGGCGTTGTACTCATATCATATGCAAGATCCAAATTGCCATGCTCGAAGCCTGGGGTGTTTACATGAGGTGCCTTGACGCGTCTGAAGGCTTTAAAAACCATCTGCATCATGTCAAATATCTTGACAGTCATGTGCGCTGCTATATCGTCCATGTGTTTCAAGCGAGGGAGCCAGTGACGAATCGTGGCCATCATGTATCCCACTGTTGGTAGTTCTATGGGTGGCTTGAAATATGGGTAATTTAACCAATCCTAGCACTGCTTGTTGTTCTGTACTTTAATAGCAAATGCTGTCCAGGAGCGGCGACGTGGCACTGGTCCCCAACATGGGTTGTATTTCAAATGTAGTGGTGCCTTTACCCAAGTACTCATCATCTCAAGATATTCTTGTAAAAGATCTTTACGCCACTCTGTTTGATAAATCTCTCCTTGCTGCGCATCCAGTGGCAAATCATCAGGCTCAAACTGAGTAGCGTGAGATGGTTTCTTGCCTGTTTCTTTCTCTATGGCCGACTAATACTCGTCCATTAGCATAAAGTATGGTTTGTACTGTAACTCATGCCCTGATATGTATCTGCGAGGGGCCAAGTGAGCGAAGTAGGGCGACTGTAAAATGCTTTCCTCAATCATTGCCATTGCGTGTAGTTGCGCCTCTACTCGTGCTGAGTGTGTGGTTCCAAGCTCTTCCACTGTCTTCATCCATGCGCGGGTTGGAAGTTCATAAGTCATCTGGCCTTCAGCCGTGACTCGTCCGCCTGGGATGGGTTGTGGTTCGTAGGCTTCTTCAAATGTTTCCTCCACCGGAATGGTTACATTTTCTTCATCAGTCGGGAGCTCAAGTGGGGAATTTGGCCGTGGTGGTGCTTCGTATATAGCTATCCGCGATTCAAGAGTGGATACCTGGGCCCGTAATGCGTTGAGTTCCTCTAGGATGTCAGGAGAAGGGTCCATAGGAGCTGGTAATCCTTGGGTTGCTGGTAGTCCTTGTGTTGTAGGTACTCTGAGCTGGAGTAGTTTATGATCTTCCTTTAGCTTCTGATACTCTTCGTTCATTCGATCGTATTCGTCGAGCAATCTGATGTGATCATCGAGCAACATTTTCATTGATTTGGAGGGCACTGCTTTGAACTGGCTAGGACTTAATGGTTGGTCTGGGTTATCGAGAGCAGCTTCTAAATTTTCTCTGTTCTGCTCTTGTAGCCGCTGGCTTTCTTCCTTTGCTGCTGCTAGGTGCCTTCTGAGTAAGCCCATGTTCCAAGTCAGCGTCGCATTGCGAACTGTCTGGGCCCTTAACAAATTATCAAGATCCACAGTGGCCTATTTGGCTTTCTCTTCACTTTCTAGTTCCAGCTGGTTTTCTTCCTTTGCTGCTGCTAGGTGCCTTCTGAGTAAGCCCATGTTTCGAGTCAGCGTCGCATTGCGAACTGTCTGGGCCCTTAACAAATTATCAAGATCCACAGTGGCCTCTTTGGCTTTCTCTTCACTTTCTAGTTCCAGCTTCTTATAAGCCTCACGTAGTTCTTGATACCGAGTATTCAATGAGGCATTCTCAATAGACAATGAGTTAAGCTGCGATTGCAAATCGTTGGTTGTCCTCTGCAGCTGCTGATAATTATTTCCAAGAGATGTGAACTCATCTCTTACTTGCGTCATACACGTGAACATTTGTCAAAATACTATGTCTATGGTGGGTGATAATATTAATGGGGTGCTAAGTGAAGATGCAGTGGGTGTAGATGCAAAGGGAACGGGGAAGGGGGGTGGGAAAGTGGATGCTGTGGTGAGTGTTGAAAATTGTGGTGTGCTTAAATATTGTGGTGCCACAATTGAAGTGAGTGGTGGTGCGGTGGGTGGTGATATATCCATATCGCTGGATGTAGTGTCGAGTGTGGTGACTGTGAATAGTGGTGTTGTTGGCAGTAGTCAAGGAACTGAAGGAGTTGCAAGACAAGGAAGCCTACGAAGGGAGTCGGAACGAAGAGAAAGCACAGGCAGACATAGTAGTCAAAGAAGATCTGGAAAGTAGGCCATTTAAATTTTTCAGGCATCAAAGAGTTGGGCACACAAGAAGAAGGAGCAAGTAGGGAGCTCCAGGAAATGTATGTCAAAATGTTAGAAGAAATCCCTACAAAAATAGTGATTTTCATCACTAAAAACCATTGTAAATATCATTTCATATTTTTGTAGCTCCATTTTGTGCAAGCCAAGGAGTCCTTGAGCTTGAGGGGCAATAGAAGTACCTACCTATCAGTTTTCACTTTTTTTAGACTCCGTTTGAACCTCCAAATAGGGTAGAGAACCTAATTTTTAACTAGGCCGGACACTAGGTCTTGACAAGGCCTAAACCTAGTCAAAAACTATAAATAGAGCTAGAGAGCTCATTTTTGAAGCTAGCTTGTAATTGATCTAAACTGGTATGAACATTTTGGAAGTAATCTAAAGAACTCCATTGCTTCTCACTCTTTGTCTTACTGTGTGTGCGCGTGTGTGTGTATGTGTGTGCATGCTAGTGTGCTTCTCACTCACGCACTTGTGCCTTCACTTGCTCACAGTCATCATACCATCCTCTCGTCTTCCCGGATTGACATTAAAGGAGGTGCTACTCATCACTGAGCTACACCAAATTTTGACGCCGTTGCCGGGGATCGAGCTTTGAGGACGAGCGTGTGATGGTAAGACGTAGAGTTGACGCATTGGAGTTATAGGTATTTTTTTCACCTTTTCCTATTTTCTTTTGTTTTTCTCATCACCATCATCATCCTCACCATCTCCCACATCCATCTCCATCATCGCGAGAAATTTCAGTTTTTGGTCATATCACCCCACCCATACCATTCCCCTCATTTCACTTGTGAGAGAGAGCGAGAGAGCGGTTGTGTGCTTGTGATTTTCTGTGTTTTTTGAGATTTTCTGCAGGAATCAGCATCCCCAGCAGCTGCACCAGCTCCAACGGGTAAAAAATTTGACTGTGCAGGTCCCGAGGCGTTGACCTCTGTCAATCGCGACCGACAAAAAAAATGGTCTTTTTGCTAAACAAAGTACATAATCATGATCTACATGCCTAGAGCTTCCCCAATGTGTGCTTGAAATTTTAAAATTCCTCAGATTTCTATCAATCGCGATCGCTCTGTCAATCACGATCGACAAACCACGACAGACACCTGTCGACGGCTCTGTCAATCGTGACCGACAGAGTCAACGACCGACTGACCACGACGGACAGACCCTACGCGTGACACGTGTCAATCGCGATCGAGCCATCAATTGCGATCGACCAGTCAATCGCGACTGACAGCCCCCGACGGCTCTGTCAATTGCGACCGACACAGTCAACGATTGATTGACCACGACGGACAGACCCTCGCGAAGGACCTGTCAATCGCGATCGACCCATCAATCGCGACTGACAGAGTCAATGACCCTTTGACCATGACCAACTGAAAATCCGGGCCACGTGTCAATCGCGATTGACCCATCAATCACGACTGACAGCCACGATGGACCTGTCAATCGCGACCGACACGTCAATCACGATTGACCTGTCAATCGCGACTGACAGAGCTTGCGAACGCGATTGAAGGGTAAATTTGGCCAATTTTTTAGGGCAAAAAAATTGTGGTCTATTCTTGACAAATTATGGGACAAATACTAGGGTTCATCATTGCATTGTGAGGCCATTACACAAAGTATTTCAAGAAGTCGTGTTTGCCTGCTAACCTGTTTAATATCCTAATTTGGCCCCAAAACCCTGAGTGGACATAACTTCCTCATACGAAATCCGATTGCGGTGATTTTTGTTTCGTTGGAAAGCTCGTGGGGAATATGTTTCGTTATGGTAGAATTAATGTCAGGATTATTAGATAGGATAATTTGAGGTGGACCATATCTCGGGATAGGAGAAAATTGAGGGTCCCTTGGGATTGTTTTCCATAAAGGCAAAAGGCAATTGGGTCTATGAATTACATGCATGAAAGTGATCTGTCTGTCAACTGAATTAATTCTGGAGCTAATTGTGGACTTTTTCAGGTACTTTGAGAGCATCGAAGGGTACTCGAAGCAAGAGTAAGTGCGAGCTTGGGAACACTCTTCCTGGGCATACAAGGGCAACCAAGGGAAGAAACTTAAGGTTGGAAATTCTCAACACCCTCTGTCAATCCCTAGCATAGGCTAAGTACGGATAGAGGTTTTGGTTAATTAGGAACACGTTAAGAACTACCAAGTCCAAGAACTCTAATCACACAAGTGCAAGTGTTAGGAGATTACAATCGCGAAGCAACCTAAGGGAAAAGAAATTAAATTGAGCGACCGCACTCAAAGTACGATAAAAATTTAAGTGTTCCTTGTGGCGAAGAGTAACTGGACAAGAAGTGACACCCTAAGGGATTAAAAAAGAACAAGTGACTAATACAAAAAAACTCAGCAACGCAAGTATACTTGGGAAAATTTGGGATTATTCAATTGGGCTTATGAACCTTAGATCAGGTCGACACCTAGGGAGAGATAGACAAAGTTTTAGATCTTCAGAGGCTAGTGTCAATCATACTGCTAGGTCTTGGGCCCAGTAGTTGAGCCATCATTCGTACTGCCCTAGCTCTGAGACGAGCGAGTCTGAGATGTCCCATGGTATGGAGAGACCTACAGGAAGCTCCGGAGTGCCATATTTACACAAGGTGGAAGGCCCTTACAAGACGCAACTTGAATACCTTAGGACCAACCGATTAGGTGCTAGCACAGATCTGTAGTACAGATTAAAAACCCTGACCAATCCATTGGACTAGAACATCCAGCTCTCAAGTTTGAAAATGGAGCATACCTGGATAAAGAAGGAACCATATACGTAGTCACCAGTCATCCAGATAGGACTGATGAATTTGGGAATGTGGTCCCGGAAACGGACTTAGGTGACCTAGAGCAAGGAAACATGGGTGTAGAACCTAGAACCCCCCGAGGCAAATCTGTTCTCACTAGGATTATCACACCAGAGTGGATTCCCCAAGACAATAAGAGCATAGATCTACTCCTGAACCGAGAGACTGATGAAGCCTTTTCGAGATATAGACCTAATTAGTCGAGTGAGGTAGCAACAATCATGATATATGAGTTCAAAGATCCTGATAGCCCAGGTAGAATAACCTACTTAGATCACGCTTCAGAGAGGATCTTTGTGGTTATAGAAAATGATAGGCATGCTTACACTTGAAAAGGTGAATTTATTCTCCCCCAACCAAGATCGAATGTGTCCTTTGGTCACCAAGGAGCTGGAACCTCCCACACTCATGGGACTCAAAGAGACAGACATAGAGATAGACCGGAGGTAAGCTTCGCCAACCCAGTGGGAAGAGACAGAACGAGAACGGAAACAAATAGAGTGGAACCTGAAGGATTTAGAGCCCCAAGGAATCAAAGAAATACGGATGACTTCCCTCTGCCAAGGCCTAGGGAACACACCAGGATTTTGAGACCGACTCAGTTAGTTAAGTCCATGAAGAATTACTTCGATGGCACAGGAGACCCATATGATCATGTGGCCGAGTTTAGGCAAGTCTTGAGAGCTGAAGAAGTTGAGAAACTATTCACGCAATATAAAGCCTTTGGTCTAACCCTTAGGAACACAGCCCTTACATGGTTTCAACCATTGAATGAGAGACAGTTCAGGAACATAGACCAACTCTTAGAGGCTTTCATCACCGAATTCTCTAAAAGTGGCATAAGGCATAATACTTCCTCATTGATATACAGCTTCAAGCAGACCCCCTAGGAGACTGTGAGACTTGTAGGAAGAAGATTTAGGCAATATCTTGAGAGATGCCCCGTTCTTGAGTTACCCACACCTTCCAAACAAGTGGCTTTATTCTTGGATGGATTGCTAAGTACAAAGTTGCGCTCCTATGTGTACTTAAAGGACCCTAGGACTATAGAAGAGTGTGTACGCATGTGCATTGACATTGAGGATAACCTAGGGCAGGAACTAGAGCTTTCAAAAATCTACAAAGATTCCGATAGTGCATCTAGCCTCTCTTCCTCGCAATCCACATCAATTGAGGAACTTGCGGAGAAAGTAGCTCAAAAACTAGGTGTCTCTAGTAAACAAATTCCTAGATTTGCACCAGTAAAGAGGTGCTATACTTGCGGTGGTGACCATATGGCGAACGCATGTCCCATCATGGCTCAACCCCAAGTGAATCCTAGCAGCCAATATTGCACCATAGAATGGAGATACACAAATCACACAGCACAAGATTGCCCATACAACAAGCAAGTAGTTAGACAAACCTATCCTCAGCCCTATCCACAACAGGGAAGATACCAGAACCAGTACCCCCCACAACAATATGGTAGACCACAGCAACCCTATCAACAACCCTACCAGAACCAGCAAAGGCCACATCCTGTGTTAGCTCAACAACCTCCAACCCTAGCTAATGTGATTCCTTTAAAGTATGTAGCAGCTGAGGAAAATTTGAATAGAGCTATAGTGCCAGTAACACCACTGCTCTCAGAAAGTGACCCAAGTGATCATAGCTTTGATTCTACACATATTGATAGTCCACAGGCTTACTACATGCAATCTCTTGAACATGGTGAGTCCTACTACAGTGAAGAACCATGCGAACCTAGTTGGGAGCCAGAGTACACAAATGTAATGTACACAAACCCTAACTCTAGGTCCCAGCCTAGGCAGGTAAGACTCCCATTCCCTAGAGGACCATGTTACAGATGTCAGGGAGATCACCTCATTCGTGATTGCCCCTTACCTCCACCTACACAACCCCAGTCAGTGACAATTCAAGGCTTTTGCCAAGATTGTGGAAAGAAGCATCTCTTACGAGATTGCCCTAAGAATCCTAATAATATGCCAAAAATAACTCCAATTAACGTTATTGGCTTAGTTGTAGACTCAACAGGAAGTGTCACTTCCACTGCACTAGTGCAAGTAGTCACTAGAGCCCAGGCTTTGCAACAGAACCTAGGAATAGGTCAAGAGAAGAGTGCAGAGGTTACTGAAACTGAGAGCATAGCCAAGAAATGGTCGAGAGCCTGGAGGGATAGTCGAGAAAGAATGAAAAGACAATGGTCTAAAAAGATGAGCGAGTTAGAAGAAAGCATAAGAGAAACAAAAGCCAAAATTGTTGAACTCACCTCTCAAACAAACTCTCACATACCACCACCACCCTCACTTCCATCACCATCTAACCCACCATCTGTCCACCTACCTCAGACCATCCCACCACCCCCTCGAGTAGGATCAATGTTAGCTGACCCCACTCCTGAAGACATAGACATGATGCTTAAGGCATATCACGCCAGAATCCAAGAAGGGCCAAATGTGACGGATCATGACAAGTGCTACCCTAGAGCTGACCTAGAGATAGAGAGAACCAAGCTATGTGCGAAAATGGTCGCATTGGCTCAGACCATGTTTGAAGCCAGTTGCCTTTTCAACTACTCAGGCTCAGCTAAGACACAATTGCACTTGGATGGACTCCTGGAGAAGTTAGAGAGTATAATTGTAAGATCTCCCAAGGAAGAAAAAAATCAAGAAAGAGATGAGGCAAGCAAAAACATAAGCCATCCCCTACAGGAAGCTTATGTGCCCAATTCCACTAGACTAGACACCTCCTCTTCTATGAATAGGTTCACTCCAGAATTCCTACGAGAGATTCAAGAAGGCAAATGGGCTAATGAAAGTGAAGCCCCTCCTCCCATTGAACTTGTGGATGACATGCAGGATCAATTCCCACAAGATATTCCATCCATTTATGGAGAGTGGGAGAGCACCCAGTCCCAAGAGAGATTAGACTTTGAGTCTAATTCTTTACAGGAATTACCCCACTTCACAGGCCCATGGGAAGCCAAGTCGACCTGTATGAGAGCACCCACAGTCATGGTAAGAAACGAAGACTCTGTCATACCTAGGAATACGGAAGTAGTGAAAAACACTAAAGTGCAGTGCAACCTCACTTTAGAAGAGCTACTCAAAGTAAGGCCAGAGTTATGGAAACATGTAGCCAAACAAGTACCAGAGATAGCAAAACCTCGTTCCCAGGTAGGATCCCAGAGAACAGTGCCAGAAATACCATTGGACAAGATAGGGGACATGAGTGAGGGCAAAGAGGGAAACACATATCTTCCTATCACCCATCAAGGATACACCACAAAGGCCATTTTAGACTCAGGCGTAGGAGTTGCAATTGCTACCACTTCCCTATGGAAGCGGTGGGGCAAGCTAGCACTCAGGCCCACGAGGATGAAATTGCAAATGGCTGATGGCCACATAGAAAAACCTTTAGGACTGCTGGAAGGAATAACTCTTACTACATGTGGTGTAGAATTTGAGCACACATTTGCTATCTGTGATTTTAGCAAGAATCATGCCTACGAGATGATTTTGGAAAGACCATTTATGCGACAGTTGCAAGTGGTCCAGGATTGGGGAACCAATTCCTTGTATTTGCAACACTTAGGTGTTACGACCAAAGTCAATCTTAAAGATTACTCTCATAGAGATGTACCACCTATTCAATGGAATCCCATCCATAGAGCCAAGGATGACAGAGAGTTTGTGCACTCCATAGGATCAGGATCCTCATGGATGCATGAAGACACTCACTTATGGATGTGCAAAGTAGCAGTAGAAGAAGAGAAGAGAGAAAAAGCCAGAGAGATAGGTGCAAAAGAAACACATAGATCCATTCAAGACCTAGCCTATGCACCTATAGTATTTCCTGATGAAGAATTTGAACCCCACGGCTGGGCAAAAACCCTAGCAACCATGGATGTAGCCATCAATGAAGAACAATGGACACCTCACTGTGATGAAGATGGCTATGACATTTCAGGCTTCTCCATAGAGCCGATCATGGGAGAAGCAGTGTTAGAAGAGTGTGAACCTAGCCCTGATGCATTTGAGGACGCATGCAACTCCGATCTAGAGTCAATCATTATGGACCCACCTTTTGCATTAGATGAAGAATACTTCTATGAAGTAGAATTTCGACCCTAGAGGCACGGAGAGCTTACAAATGATGTAAGGCTAGCCACACATGTAACCCCTAAGGAAGAAGGAAACAAAAGGAAGAAGAAAGAAGTCACACCAGAAGAGGAAGAATCTTTGTTTGAGGTCCCGGAAAATTTTAAGAAGTATGAGATAGATGACAGGAGAGTCATGATAAGAATGCCTAAACGAGAGGCACAATCAGGAGAAGCCTATGATAACAAAGAAACCACCAAAAAAATAGTGGTAGCCATGGAAGAAGGAGAAGAGAGATGCACGTACGTAGGCCATGACCTGACGGAAGACGAAGAGCACGAATTGATAGCCTTGCTAAGAGAATACAGAGATGTATTCGCTTGGAGCTACAAGGATTTGAAGGGTGTTGATCCAGACATATGCTCACACACTATCCCCATGACCTCAGACGCCAAAGCCTGCAAGCAAAAGCCATACACATATAATGAGAACTACGCTGCTAAGATCAAAGAGGAGATAGATCATCTGGTAGAAGCTGGATTTATCTATGAAATTGAGCACACTGAATGGGTATCCCCCATTGTAGTGGTGCCCAAGAAGAATGGCAAACTACGTGTGTGCATTAACTTGAAGAAGGTTAATGCAGCCACAATTCAAGATAACTATCCGCTTCCTATCACTGAGCATCTCTTAGAAAGAGTAGCAGGCAAGGAAGTGTACAGCTTCCTTGATGGATTTTCGGGCTACAATCAAGTAGCCATAGCTCCAGAAGATCAGCATAAGACAGCTTTTGCCATAGAGTGGGGTATATTTGCCTTTCGTGTGATGCCATTTGGGCTCACCAATGCACCAGCAACCTTCCAAAGATTGATGTGTCACGTATTTAAAGAGTTCCTGGGGAAGAACTTGGAAGTCTATGTTGGTGAACTTTGTGCTCATTCCAACATTAGACAAACCCATATTCCTGAACTCAGACAAATATTTGATAAATGCAGAGAATATCAAGTCTGCCTGAACCCAAAAAAGTGTGTTTTCATGGTCAGGCAAGGCAAAATTCTAGGACACATAGTGTCTAAGAATGGCATATCCACGGATGAAGAGAAAGTGAGAGCCATAGCGGAGCTACCTAGGCCAAAGAATGTCAAGGAAGTACAAGCTTTCATGGGGCATTTTAGTTATTACCGACGATTTATACACATGTATGCCATCATAGAAAAGCCTCTGTATGGACTTTTGACTAACTTTGAGTGGACGGATGAATGTGAGAATTCCTTCAATGAGCTTAAACGGCGATTATGTTCAGCACCAATCTTGACCACACCAGATTGGAATAAGCCTTTCCATGTTCATGTTGATGCATCCAATTATGCTATTGGGTGTGTACTCGTGCAACCTACCGGTGAAGCTAATATGGATCTTCCAATTGCCTATGCTAGTAGACAATTAAATGCAGCTGAACGAAATTATAGCACTACGGAAAGAGAAGGACTAGGCATGGTATATGCAGTTAAAAATTTTAGACATTACTTGCTTGCAAATAAGTTTAAATTTTTTACTGACCATCAAGCACTGTTGTACTTGGTAAACAAGCCATGCAATACAGGTAGATTAGTAAGATGGTTTCTCTTACTAATGGAATACGACTTTGAGGTTGTGGTAAGGAAAGGGAAGACCCACTTAAGAGCAGACCATCTCTCTAGGCTCACATCTGGAGAAGCCCCACAAGGAGTGTCAGATGACCTTCCTGATGCTTACTTGTTTAATTTGGAAGTTGTACCTCAGTGGGCTGAGCCATTAGTGCCAGTATTGACATACGGGCCTAACCACCCAGTCATAAACACTCAAGGTAGAGAGGTAGTAAGAGCCCAGAAGTACCACATCATGGCAGGAAGCATGTACAAATAGACAGACTAAGGGATATTGGCTTGTTGTGTGGAAGAGGATGAGTACGCTAAATGGTTGCAATTGGCACATGTAGGTGCATTAGAGCAACACTACTCAAAACAACGAACCCTACAGACACTAAGGAGACTCAGAGTGCATTGGCCTACTATGGAAGCTGATGTACAGTAGATGTGTAAAGAATGCCCAATCTGTTGCATTAAACCACCTGTGGAACATGCCACTCTTTATCAAGTGTCCATAGTGCCAGATTGGAGTGATCCACTAGTATCCTTCCTAAGGACGAAAACATTCCCTCAAGATATGACACTGGCCAGACAAAGAAGTCTAGAACAAGAAGCCCTAGACTACTCACTCATTGGTGATAATCTATACAAGTGTGGTAAAGATGGTTACCTAAGACTATGTGTTCATGAGAGTGAATATCTCAAGATCTTGGAAGCTGCTCACCAAGGTGTAGCAGGAGGACACTTTGGACCAGATCGGGTGATCAAGGCAATACTATTTGCGGGCCTCTGGTGGCCGACGCTTCACATGGATGCACATACCTATGTGAAACGATGTGATGTTTGTCACAGAACTCAGTATCCTATACGCAAAGATGAGATGCCACTAAAACCTATGATGGGTGGACGTGCATTCTCTAAGTGGGGAATAGACTTTGTAGGTCCTATTAATTGTTGGAGGTGATGGCTGGATGCACTCAGAAGATCAGTTGGTGCTGCAAAACCTGCTTCACACCTGCCCTCTATGATCCTTTTCTTCAATTCTACTTCTTGATAACATGATGAAGATTGAGTCTTGCGAAAATTGATATAAGACTGTACTCTAATTTTACTAAAAAAATTCACCGAAATTTCACCAGACTGCCACTGTACTGTCACCGTAATTGTACCGGAATTGTACCGGAATGAACTTCAATTCTGTTTATAATTACTTCAAGTGAACATACATGAAGTAAGGAAGTGACACATGAACTTTCTTAACTAACAGAACTTTTTCTGAAGTTTAAGAAAATACTTCTCTAGTTCAGACAGCCTCTTTTCGGTCAGACTTTGTACAGTGTATAGATATCTTTTCCACCGGAAAGATTGATCAACTAAAAAGTAGAGATGTCTAGCTATAGAGTGAGCAATCTCTTATAAGAAACTTTGCATTACTCTGCAAGATCTACTTCGTTCTTCTACCGGAAAATTACTAGTTTACCGTAAGAACTGCAACAGTGAGCACTTTGACTGTAATTTCTTGAAATTGACTGAATCAAGTTGCTTCAAACTTTGTGTGTTTGTGATATGCTTAGAGCTGAATCCTTCAAGCTTTGAATCACCTGATTTGGTTCAGTAGATCCTGAGATATACTTCTTCAAGGTTGACAGACTTGAAGATAATGACTCAGAGAATCACAGAGTAGATGAATGTAAGTATTTGTATTAGATCATGTAAATGTACATTCCCACTCGCATGATAAACATAGCTCAATGGTACTCAGAGGTGTAGGCTATAGTGTAGACCTCACAATCTCAGTGATTGATATAGTAATGCTTCGGGGTTATTGGAGCGCCACACGCGACATTTTTTCCTCGTAGCTTTTATAGGAATTGAGTGATGACTTGAATTAGAATTCAAATCAATCTCCTAAAATTTCTCACCTAAAAAATTGATTGAGATATTCTCTCGATCAATCAACCGCCTTTTCACGACTTCCAATCAATTCGGCGTGATTGCATAATGATGCGCCAGGTCATTTATATTTTTACAATAGATAACCTGGTAAGAACTCATAGGCATAAGTTCCTATGGTTTTCGCGTCATATATAGTCTTCAAAGTAGATATCCAAGCCAAATGTGAAGGCTTGTGTTGCACCAACAGCTCCCCCTCAAGCCAAACACTTTGGCTCAAGTTTTCATCTCTAGTCTTCAATTATTTCCTGCAATCCAATCATGGATTTAAATCTGAATAGCTTGTTTCCATCCAATGCTTTAGTAAGCAAATCTGCACATTGCATGTTAGTAGACACATAAGTCAACTGAATATCTTTACTAAGCAACTTCTCTCTCACATAGTGGTAATGAACCTCTATGTGTTTAGTTCTAGCATGATATATTGGATTCGCTGCAAGGTGAAGAGAACTTGTATTATCTCCAAAGATAACTGGAGGCCTTGTGTATAAGCCTAGCTCTGTATACAAAAGCTTCAACCAGATAGCTTCTTGAGTGGCATTTGCTAGTCCTCTGTACTCTGCCTCAGTAGATAATAGAGCTACTGTAGGTTGTTTCTTGGATGACCAAGAAATTGGTTTATCACCTGCAAAACATATGTACCCTGATGTGCTCCTCCTATCATCATTGCAACCTGCCCAATCTGCATCTGAATACACTTTAATATCAATGTCTGATGTATATGGAAAATACAAACCATGATTTTGTGTTCCCTTTAGGTACTTTACTATCTTCTTTGCTGCCTCCAAATGTGGTATTCTTGGTTTATGCATAAATTGGCTAAGTACACTAACACCATATGATATATCAATCCTGGTTAAGGTAGCATAATTTAGACTACCTACCAAACTTTGGTAACCTGTAATATCTTTGAGTTCTTCTCCTTCATGTGCACTGAGTTTGTGGTTGACCTCCATAGGAATGTTTGAGACTTTAGCTTCCTGCAAATTAAACTTCTTGACCATGTCCTGTATGTACTTCTTTTGAGTAATATAGATACCTGAATTTGTGTAGATCAATTCAAGTCCTAGGAAGTATTTCAATAATCCAAGATCATTGATCTTGAATTCCTTCATCATCTGTCCTTTGATGTGTCTTATTCCCTGAACATCATTTCCTGTAATAATGATGTCATCAACATAGACACATAAATATATTACTTCTGTACTACTCCTCTTTATGAACAGAGAAGTGTCAGCTTTACTCATCACAAATCCTTGATCTTGGAGATATGTTGTCAACCTGTAATTCCATGCTCTAGGTGCCTGCTTTAAACCATACAGAGCCTTCTTCAACTTACAAACATGATTTACCTTATTAGGTTCTTCATAGCCAGGTGGTTGTGACATGTAGACCTCTTCAGATATCCATCCATTCAAGAATGCATTCTTTACATCCAATTGGTACATGTTCCAGTTCTTGGATGCAGCTACACTCACCATAACTCTGATAGTTGGCATCTTAGCCACCGGAGAAAATGTCTCCTCATAATCAATGCCTTGGGTTTGTGCAAAACCCTTGGCTACCAACCTAGCTTTATACCTGTTTATTGTACCATCTGAATTCCTTTTGAGTTTGTAGATCCATCTGGATCCTATCACCTTCATGGAGTCCTTCTTGAGTACCAAGTCCCAAGTATCACTCTCTTTGAGAGCCTGCATTTCTTCATCCATTGCTTCCTTCCATTCTGGTTTAGTGATTGCTTCTTCATATGAACCTGGTTCTTCATTCAATAGATCCTTTGTAAGATATACAGAGTGCTTAGTTACAAGAGAAGTATCATACCCATATCTGATAGGCTTCTTACTTTCTCTCTGAGATCTCCTCATTGCTTGAGTTGAGGATTCTGGTATATTCTCTAGCTTCTTCATCTTCATCTTCCCTTTGGATTTCCAAGCCTTGAACTCCTCAAGATCTATTGTAACATCATCATCTGAACTTGAGTCTTCTTTCTGGACTGGTTCCTCCTTGGTAGGTTTTGGGAAGTCTTCTTCTATATCATAAGGTAGACTAACCTTCCTGCACTCATTCTCATACCATGAGTCATTCTCATCAAAGATAACATCTCTGCTTACCTTGAAACCTTTGTTTGAAGGGTTGTAGAATCTGTACCCTTTCTGGTTTAAGTCATAACCGATGAAAATACATTTTTCAGCTTTAGGGTCTAGCTTTCCCCTTACCTGTGAGGGAATATGCACATATGCAACACACCCAAAGATTTTGCAATGATCTAGAGATGGTCTCTTACCATGCCAAGCCTCATAGGGTGTCATTCCATCAAGTGTCTTTGATGGCAACCTGTTAATTAAATACGTGGCAGTAGATACACTCTCTGCCCAAAGATAATTTGGCAACTTCTTTTCATTAAGCATAGACCTCGCTGTTTCTACAATGAGTCTATTCCTTCTTTCAGCTACCCCATTTTGTTCAGGTGAGTACCTTGTAGTAATCTCCCTTTTGATGCCTCTTTCCTGCAAGAAGTCTTCAAACTCATTTGAGAAGTATTCTCCTCCTCCATCTGACCTTAGCTTCTTCAAGTTTCTTCCTGTTTGGTTTTCAACCAGTGCAAGATACTTTTTGAAACAATTAAACACTTCATCTTTATGTTTCATGTAGTATAAGACAGTCCACCTGCTATAGTCATCAATGAAGGACACATAGTACCTCGATCCAGATATGGATGGTTCCTTGCTAGGTCCCCAAACATCTGTATGCACTAGTTCCAGATAATCTTCATGCATAAAACCTTTCTTGTTATAAGGCAATCTGTGTGACTTACCAAATTGACAAGCTCCACACTTGTATATCATGTGTTGCTTGGATATATTAGGTATCCCAAGCACACATTGATCCCTGCATATTTGCTTTAAGGTCCTTTCACCAATGTGACCTAATCTCTTGTGCCAAATCTCCAATTCCGATAGCATTTGATCCTTATAGTTGTACAAAGCAATACTCTTAGTGTCTTCAAGTTCAAAGGTAAACAATCTACCTGATTTCTCTCCCTTGGCTATCCTTCTGAATCCATGTCTTGGATCCTCCACATATGCACCATGTTGAGTGAACCTGACCTGTAGACCTTTTTCCACAATCTGACCTACACTCATCAGATTCTTGGTGATTGTTGGAACATACAACACTCTGCTTAATAAATTCTGATTACCATCACTTGTTTTGACATTGCCTACTTTAACAACTGAATGCTTAGTGTCATCACCTGCCTGCACTTGGTGCTTGCCTTTAGGTTCTTCCAAATCAGAAAGTAAGGCAACATTTCCAGCTACATGGTTAGAGCAACCTGAATCAATATAGAATAAGTGATCATCATTGATACCTGACTTAGATGTCATGTTCATGATCAACAGGGAATCATCTTGCTCCTCTGCATAATTGTTGTAGTCTTTCCTATTTCTGTATCCACCTTGATAGTTGCTATTGTGATTGTAGTTGTTGTTATAATTATTGTTGTAGCCATGGTAGCCTTGAGATTGGTTGAATCTGCCTCTGCCTTGAGAGTATCCTCCTCTTTGGTGACCTCTTCCTCTTTGGTTCTTGTAGTTTTTGTAGCATTCATCTGTAGTATGGTTAGACAAGCCACAGATATTGCATGGAGAATGGTTATAGGGTCTCCCCCTACCTGACTTACCTCCTCTGCCCCTACCTCTAGATGATCTACCTCTCCCTGCATAGTTTGCTTGGGAGGTAGAACCTTCTTCATCAACCTTCTTGTTTTTACCTTTATCTTTAACCTTTTTATCAGTGTATAAGGCAGAGGAGTTGTTACCTTTTGATTGTTCTCCATTCTTTGTAAGCTTTGCTTCATGTGTGAAGAGTTGACCAATCAGGGTTGTTAGATCAGGTGCTTGGATGTCCATGTATAAGTCCATTGCTGTGGTAAAGCTCTCCCATTTGTCATCTGCCTTTAGTCCATTGATCACTTGTCTTACTATTTGTTCCTCTTCAATCTCTTCTCCAATACTTGCCAGTTGGTCTGCAATGTCTTTGACCCTAGTGACAAAATCTGAAACTGATTGTTTTGATTGCTTCCTAAGAGTGGTGAATTCAATCCATAGTTGATTCTTCCTGGCCCTTGTGTTGGAAGAAAAATAATTTGACAAGATTTCCCAAGTCTCTTGGGAAGTCTTACAATTCCTTACATGCGGTAAAAGAAAGTCAGATATAGAGTTAAGAAGGTAAGACCTTGCCAACGCATCTTTTGCACACCATTGGTTGAGTCTCTCATGTTCATCCTTTGTGGGTAGTCCTCTAGTCTTGAATGAGGGCAATTCCTCGTCTCCTGATATGTATCCAAATAAACTCCTTCCTTGTAGATAGGTCTTCATCCTTAGAGACCAAGCTTGGTAATTGTTCCTGTCCAATTTATCAATGAATGAAGGAAAACCATCACCCATGATTACCTTATTTGCTCTGATACCACTGTTGGAGGTGATGGCTGGATGCACTCAGAAGATCAGTTGGTGCTGCAAAACCTGCTTCACACCTGCCCTCTATGATCCTTTTCTTCAATTCTACTTCTTGATAACGTGATGAAGATTGAGTCTTGCGGAAATTGATATAAGACTGTACTCTAATTTTACTAAAAAAATTCACCAAAATTTCACCAGACTGCCACTGTACTGTCACCGTAATTGTACCGGAATTGTACCGGAATGAACTTCAATTCTGTTTATAATTACTCCAAGTGAACATACATGAAGTAAGGAAGTGACACATGAACTTTCTTAACTAACAGAACTTTTTCTGAAGTTTAAGAAAATACTTCTCTAGTTCAGACAGCCTCTTTTCGGTCAGACTTTGTACAGTGTATAGATATCTTTTCCACCGGAAAGATTGATCAACTAAAAAGTAGAGATGTCTAGCTATAGAGTGAGCAATCTCTTATAAGAAACTTTGCATTACTCTGCAAGATCTACTTCGTTCTTCTACCGGAAAATTACTAGTTTACCGTAAGAACTGCAACAGTGAGCACTTTGACTGTAATTTCTTGAAATTGACTGAATCAAGTTGCTTCAAACTTTGTGTGTTTGTGATATGCTTAGAGCTGAATCCTTCAAGCTTTGAATCACCTGATTTGGTTCAGTAGATCCTGAGATATACTTCTTCAAGGTTGACAGACTTGAAGATAATGACTCAGAGAATCACAGAGTAGATGAATGTAAGTATTTGTATTAGATCATGTAAATGTACATTCCCACTCGCATGATAAACATAGGTCAATGGTACTCAGAGGTGTAGGCTATAGTGTAGACCTCACAATCTCAGTGATTGATACAGTAATGCTTCGGGGTTATTGGAGCGCCACACGCGACATTTTTTCCTCGTAGCTTTTATAGGAATTGAGTGATGACTTGAATTAGAATTCAAATCAATCTCCTAAAATTTCTCACCTAAAAAATTGATTGAGATATTCTCTCGATCAATCAACCGCATTTTCACGACTTCCAATCAATTCGGCGTGATTGCATAATGATGCGCCAGGTCATTTATATTTTTACAATAGATAACCTGGTAAGAACTCATAGGCATAAGTTCCTATGGTCTTCGCGTCATATATAGTCTTCAAAGTAGATATCCAAGCCAAATGTGAAGGCTTGTGTTGCACCAACATTAATCCCCCAGCCAAGGGTTCACATGCTGAATACATCATTGTTGCCACAGACTATCTAGCAAAATGGGTTGAGGTAAAAGCTACGACAAAGAACGATGCTCAGACAACTGCTAAATTCTTGTTTGAGAATGTATTCACAAGATACGGACTACCTATAGAGCTGGTAAGTGATAGAGGCACTCACTTCTTGAATGAAGTTATTGAAAATTTACTCCAAGAGTTCTTAGTAGTACATAAGAAGTC
Source organism: Ceratopteris richardii (assembly GCA_020310875.1). Lineage (NCBI taxonomy): Eukaryota > Viridiplantae > Streptophyta > Polypodiopsida > Polypodiales > Pteridaceae > Ceratopteris > Ceratopteris richardii. Next base: position 124,929,591 of record CM035416.1, on the reverse strand, counting down.
TGCCCCCTATCACCCACAAGCTAATGGCCAGGCCGAAAGCACTAACAAGATTCTATGCAATGTGCTTACCAAATTAGTGAACAATAAACGCTCTGATTGGGACAAACAGCTACACCATGTTGTTTGGGCATACCGAGTCGCCTACAAAACGGTACTCCAAGCCACACCCTTTCAGATGGTATTTGGCCAAAATGCGGTGCTACCTTTGGACTTCTTGATTCCCACATTGAGAGTAGCACAGGAGCATGAGTGGACGGGCCATGAACTCTCTTCGAGAATTTTTGACCTTGAACGATTAGGTGAAACCAGACTAAGAGCTTCAACAAGAATATATGCAGCTAAGAAACGACAGAAGGTGTACTTTGATGCCCATGTTAAGGATAAAGGATTAAAGGCAAGAGACCTAGTTTTAGTCTACACTTTGAAGCAACATGCAAGAAAATTAGAGAAATGTGGCTATGGACCTATGATTATAAATAGGATCTCAACGAGTGGAGCAGTACAACTAGCCACCTTAGAAGGTGATATTCTTCCGAGCTACATAAGCGGATGCAGAGTCAAGTTATATCAGGAACCTCTGACGGAAGAGATGCTAAGTCGACTCAACATTGCTAAGAAATGCAAAGAAGAAGAAAGACGAATTCGAGAAGAAGCTCAAGCAGAAGCATTGGAACACATACGGAGAATGAAGTTGAGAAGACAGGGTAGAGAGCAACCTAGGACAGATGCATATGCAGATCAAGGATATCATGTGGCTATGTGTGATGTCTCAGGCATCAGCTCTCATAGAATAATCGATCGACGTCCTTTTGTGACCTTAGAGATAGGACAAGGAGTTAGTGCAAAACTTGTGCGAGCATTGATTGACTCAGGTGCAGCCACTAGTGCGGCGAGACTTTCTTACTGTCGAGAATTGAAATTAAAAGTCAATCCTATAGAAGCATATCTCATAGGATTGGGAGGTGTGGAAACCCCTTGCATTGGCAAGGTGGAACTTCCCCTCTCCATTCAAGATGTTCCAATGACAGTTAAGGTACTAGTGTGTCAAGATGAAGATCTCACTGAGCCTCTGGTCTTGGGTCAAAACTGGATATATGACCATGCGGTCAACTTGAACCTAAGAAGTGGACTTCTTCAGGTATGGGTGAATCAGAGTCGAATTACAGTTGAGTTAGATAATGGAGCACTCAAGGAACTAGAAAAGGCACAGACTCCTGGTCCCTCCAGGAGTACACATGAAGTTGACCATGTTGTTCTTGTCCAAAGCTATGTGATGTAGAGGAATGGAGATCTCAATAAAGAATTCAAGGCCTCGACGGAACTCCCTTCTTTTCCAAAGGCCAGAGGGAGGCAGCAACCAAAGGGCAGATCAATTACTGAAGACTACCTATGCGGGAGGCCAAAAGAACGTGCGAAGCAGAATGACTCAGCCATTGAAACAATTGTGGGTGCGAAAAGGCGAGCAGCCTATTATAGTCAAGCGGCAACAATCATCTCAACTTCCTATTAGTAATCAGCGACATGATACTAATAAGAAGACTTCGAAAAATTCTTTTGAGAAAGTGAAAACTATCTGGGTACCCAAGAAGTCGATGAAGGCTGGCCCACAATCAAGACAAATTTGGGTGCCTAAGGCTTGCTTGCGGGCTCAACTAGTCCCGCATGAATCACATCATACACGACAGGGTTCACTCACTCAAGGAGCCATTATGCACTCTTGTTTAATACGCACGAACACACAGTCGCCCAGAAGCACGCACACACTCACTTGTAAATGGGTCCCAAAAACGCATCATCCCCAAGCAAAATTACTCATAAAATCCTCCAGAGTCTCCACAAAACCAAAATCAAAAGCCATCCATGGTGTTCGGCAACCTAAGACTTGTAATAAACCCCCCGACCCCCATTTGTAAATTCATCTCCACTTGCTAACTACATCACTCATACACTGTGTCTTTCCATCTAGCTCCTAGGACTATCCATTCATTAACTACACACACAATCATCGAGCACTCACTGACCCACTAACCCATTACTCACTACATGATAATGTTGTAACGAGGAGAAAAAGTGCTCTATCTTGTCCATTACAATATTAACGCATGATCTATATTCTCACAGAACCAGCAAGCAAGCAATAACAATGGCAGAAGCAGGAGGCACCAGTTCCCAGGCAGGGTCTAGCGCACAGATTGTGGACATTGAAACCCTCCTCCTGGAACCACCACTCACTGAAAGGCCTCAAGAACTTCAAGCGGTGCATGTTCTCCCTATTCAGGACCCTCCTCAGGGACGCACTTCTCAAGTGGGGAAACACGCTCATTGGTTTAGTGATGTCGTAAGGCCATTGGGTGATGGCACCTATTTCTGGGAGGCAGAAATTGAATTCAATGGAAAATGGGGACATTATCATTTTTTCACTCGTGAATTTGAAAACTATCAGAATGCAGAAGTAATGCGATCAGTTTGGACCAAAGCGGGATTGGATAGCTACTTTAGAGCACATTTGCCTAAGCGAGATTTCCTTCGCTGCTCCTACTTTATCAGTACCATCACTCCTAGCAGGGCCAAGGGAGGCGATAGTACTTTTGTGCTACCCTCACTATTGCCAGGCCACGAACTCAAGAGATTCAAACTGACCCTCAATTTGGTACGAGCAGCATTGAACATGCAAGGAATGCATATTCCCACTGAGAAAGAACTAATGGTTCCAGGTAGGATGAAGCATAAAGACCTCACCAAATTGAAGGACATGGTCACAATGACACCTACCATTGCTCTACACCTACGAACTATCATGCAACATTTTGCTTTTCCTGCTCAAGAACGGTTCACTATGCCACCAAAAAAGATATGGTTCAGCTTGTACTTGGCGGAGACAGAGAACCTCACCATCAACATACCACACTGGATCATCGATCAAATACACCTAGCCCATCAATGGTGGAATAAGAAACAGAAAAATGTACTTCATGGATGTTGTGCTCTCACAAGAATAATCTACAGGTGCTTAGCGTATGACGTGCCCATTCAAAGAGCACTAGTATGGTCGAGGGCCCAAGAGTTCCAAAGACGACTATCAACAGCAGGCCCTCCATCGAAGAAGATGAGAGGGGGAGTTCAATTACCATGCGCTCAACCAAGGGGAGCCACTACCACACCCGAGGTGACCCCTCCACAAACGAGGCGTGTCCGACCATTCACCATTCGCCTACCCAGACCAAGTGCAGAAGGACCCAACCTGGTGTTTCCTCCTATTCCTTCAGACTTGGAATTCCCTCAAGGTTACACCCTTGCTGATCTAATAGATGAAGAAATCGCCCGTTTGATCAATGAATCGAACCTGGAGACAGAAGCGGAGCAGACCCAAGAACAACAACCCACGACTACAGCTTCAGCCCCGACCCAACCGGGAGTAGTAGAAGTAGAAGACGATGAAGAAGAGACAGAAGAACAAGAGGCACACAAAGAGTATGATCAAGAATATAAAGAACTTTCAGAACTGGCAAGTGCCACGGCATACTCGGCCCAAATAAAAAGATTATATGAAACTATGAAGCGAGTCCAGGAGCAACACAAGCTGTCGCTCGAAACAGGAAAGATGATCATGAGCCAAATGTTAGCCGAGGAAGGTGTGGATGACATGTTCATCGAATCAGTGAACCTGCACGCTGATGCAGTGGGCTTAGATGAGGCTGTTCATGATCAAAACCAAGAGGCAACACACAAACATAAGAACATAAGGAGGAACCACTCTCACCACCCACCTCACCTCTCACTACACATGTCACCTCACCACCTAGCACTACCACACCTATTTCCGCCATTACCACAGTCGTCATGGGAATTCCTCTCTCGCCCGGCATCCAATTCGGAGGAGCTACCATGCCCACCTACACAACACTCTTCACAAATATCACATCCACCCCACCCACTGTTCCCATCTTTACAGTCACACACACATTCGACACAATGGAGACATCACCAGCCACAGCACCACTCCCACCCCCCACACAACCTCAATCTCCCATACCCCCTCCACCTACCTCACCACTTGACTCCACAACATTCACAACTCCCTTCCCCTTCCCTATCCCCCCTGCATCTTCATCTTTCCCTGCATCATTTAATGTAAATAGTATATTCATAGCATTACATCAATGCGTGTATCAGCTTCAGAGTGAGTACCAGGCTCTCGAAGACCGTCATAATCAGCTGACGACGAATCATCTACAACTCCAAAGACGCCTTACAAGTATAGAAGAAGAAAATGCAGACCTCAATCAATGCTACACCACTCTCGAGCAAGCTCATCAAACCCTCTTGGAGACACCCCAACCATCACAAGAGTCAGGAGTCAAACAACTCGAAGCCTTACTGGAGGTTTACCAAACAGATAACCTGAGAGTCCGGCAAAATTTAACTCTACTCCGAAAACACATGGCTACAGCCCTGGAAGAAAACAAACGTTTGCAGAAACAAAATGAAGAAAACCTAGAAGCTGCCATGGAAGGCTCTCCCCATGAAATCGACCCAGAACAATTCAAAGCAGTTCCCTCAGAAACAATGAAAACAATCTTGGAAAGTTATGCGGATTTATTAGAAGCACATGATGATTTGGAGAGGGAACGGGATGAACTACGTATCCAGCTCAAGGAACAGGAGGCTCAACCCAAAGTCATAGAAACGACCTCGACTTCAAAGGAAGTGAAGGCATTGACAGAGCAGGTGGCGGAGCTGCAGAAAAAGCTACTGGAATATGAAAGGAAGCCCTCTCCAGTGGTAGAACCAGAGCCTGAGGATTTGGTACCCATTGAGGTGGACGAAACATATGAGGAACCATATGTTCCTATGCCGATGCCAAGTGGTGCACAGACCTCAGAAGGAATGGACACCTTAGAAGTGGAAGTACCTGAATGGCTCCAGACACTAGAGAAAACAGCAACAACCCATGAAGATTGAGTGGCAATTCAAATCCAATCAATGGCAAAGTTAGAAGACACCATCATAAAGTCAGAATATTTCCGCAGCATGTCTCATCATAGATGGATCGACACCAACGATGATCAATATGTGCCATATTGTGTACTCCTTGCAGATTACAACGCAGAGATTCAACGCAGATGTGGCAAACCTCCAACTTTCACCACACAATTTGGGCCCGATGATATCCCAGAAAGTGCTAAGAAAGGATCCATTCATCAACCGACCTGGAGAATCCGTCTTCTTGAGACCTACCCAGAGATGGTTCGTACTTGGACTAACATGCCACTTTTTATTAAATACAATCCTTGTTATGTTCCAGTCTTCCGCAGGCACACCTGGCCAGAGTTTACAATTGCTGTCAAGAACATCAAAGGTTGTGCAAAGTGGTTAAACTATGTTTATCTAGCACCTCCACAAGGCCCTCCCACTGTGAATTATATGATTTCTACCATCCGTCACTGGAGCACTCGACTACGGAATACCCCCGATGTGATGGCCCAAATGTGCATGAAAATCTTTGAACTAATGCTAATCACAGTCAGGACATTCAAGAATATTAAAGACCCCCACTTCTCAGGTGTCGGATTTCTTACAGGAAACCAAGATCTGGTATACGACATGAGCACCACCCCATCAATAGAGGTAATATATGCTTGGCACGCCAGAATAAAGTACCTCCCAGCTTGCTTTAAACAGACATTCGAGGAGATGTTCATAACAGGATTCTGGGAATATCACTCAGAAATATTTGTACCCAGGCCCTCATATCTCCTCCACTTATTTGCTGTGGAGAGAACCATCCATTCAGAACAACTGCGGGTGCCACATCCGGACGTACCAGGACCAATGAATTGGGATGCATTGTTAACAGATCTAGCATGGGGGCTACGATTAGAAGAACACCACCTCACTGTTGATGTTGTTCAATATTATGTCCAACGCACAGCTAGACAAGGGTCTGTCAGAGACGACAGACGCGAGAGAGGGGGGGGTGTTGGCAGTAGTCAAGGAACTGAAGGAGTTGCAAGACAAGGAAGCCTACGAAGGGAGTCGAAACGAAGAGAAAGCATAGGCAGACACAGTAGTCAAAGAAGATCTGGCAAGTAGGCCATTTAAATTTTTCAGGCATCAAAGAGTTGGGCACACAAGAAGAAGGAGCAAGTAGGGAGCTCCAGGAAATATATGTCAAAATGTTAGAAGAAATCCCTACAAAAATAGTGATTTTCATCACTAAAAACCATTGTAAATACCATTTCATATTTTGGTAGCTCCATTTTGTGCAAGCCAAGGAGTCCTTGAGCTTGAGGGGCAATAGAAGTACCTACCTATCAGTTTTCACATTTTTTAGACTCCGTTTGAACCTCCAAATAGGGTAGAGAACCTAATTTTTAACTAGGCCGGACACTACGTCTAGACAAGGCCAAAACCTAGTCAAAAACTATAAATAGAGCTAGAGAGCTCATTTTTGAAGCTAGCTTGTAATTTATCTAAACTAGTATGAACATTTTGGAAGTAATCTAAAGAACTCCATTGCTTCTCACTCTTTGTCTTACTGTGTGTGCGCGTGTGTGTATGTGTGTGCATGCTAGTGTGCTTCTCACTCACGCACTTGTGCCTTCACTTGCTCAGGATCATCATACCATCCTCTCGTCTTCCCGGATTGACATTAAAGGAGGTGCTACTCATCACTGAGCTACACCAGGTGTGATCGTGGGTAAGTGTGTGGGTGTAAGGACAGGATTTACAAAGGGCAAAGAAAAATTTTGAGAGGGGTGGTCTTGGACGGCTTGATGGAGAGGGAAAAGAGGGGTTACGGTGGGTCGGGGAGGTGAGACTGGGGAGAAGGTTAATGGAGGTGGGAATGGGAAAAGGGGTGTTGGAGGTGTAGGGAAGAATGGAAAAGATGGATGGAGAAATGGGTTGGATAGAAAGGTGGATGTGTTAGGGGGTAGACTAGGTTGAGTGGGTGCGGGAATTGTGGGCTGAACTTCTGCTACTCCGTTGGAGAAGGAAGATGTTGTTCTGGGAGAAGGGGGGTGAATAGGGGAGGCTAGATGGATGGGAGGTGAAGGAGGAGCATTTGGGGTGATAGGTACTTCAGCGACTATGGTGGTATGTACAACGGTAGTACGGGGTGGGGAGTCGATGATAATGGTGTCTTCTGACAATGAGCTTTCAGGGACAAGACGTGCTTCCCTGGCCTGTTCTGAAGATTGTGCTCCTGTTGGGACACTAATGTATTCACCCGGTTTTGATAATAGCCGTACGCGTCGGGGGTCATACTGCGGTAATGGTTTCCTTTGTAAATATCTTAAGGCTTCGGTAGGTGCGACTGATTTGACAAGCTCTCTGAAACCTCTGATGTATACTTCTTCGAACCCGCCCGAGACAAGCTCCTGTTCTATAAGTGTTTGGCTCTCTTCGTCAGTCATTTTCTTGCGCGCCCAAACCTTTTCCATAGTACGGTATAACTTTTTAATGGCCAGTGTATAAGCTGCTGCTTCAAAGGTTTCTTCTTTGTGTGTGCTCATGTCACCTTGGGTGTCCGTTTGTTGTCCTTGTTCGTCTATTTGCACATGTTCTTGGGATTCATGTGTACCCTGGCTGGCTTCATCGTCTCCTTCGTCATCATCTGTTGCTGTTCTTTCGTCGTCTGAGCTCGATACGATTTGCCCTTGTGGTTGATCTCGCGGTGTGGTAGGGTAGTTGGGCCTTTCATATTCCTGAGAGAAGATCTGGCCTTCTGAAAACTGAAATTCACTTGAAAATACGTCCTCCATCTCAAAATCATATGTGGTGCCTGCTTGTTCTGTTTCTAAATGGGCTATCGGGAAAGAGAAAGCTTCCGCATCAATAGTGGTGGGAACTTCTGCTGTAGTGGTGGTAGGTCCTGGGACTGTGGTTGCTTGAGTAGTGACTGTGCTGGTAGTGCCCTCCGTTACAACTGGTCTTGATAACCGTATACGAATAGGTTCTACTGTGGGAGTGGCTTCTGTCGGAGACTGCTCTGGAGATGGTTGTGGTGAGGGTGATTCTGGCACCTGAAGGCAGGGGATAGTTCCTCTCATGTGCTTTCCTGCTCTTCCTTTGCTAGGCTTCCTAGCTTTCTTTGTGGTTCCTTTAAACACTTTCAACTCTTCACTTGTCATTGCTCGCTCGATGGGTAAATCGTATGCTAAGCACATATACACAATCCTAGTCAGTGTGTAGCATCCATTGATGACCTTCTTTCTTTCCCATCTATGTTGTGCTAAATACATCTGATCAATGATCCAGCTAGCTAGATCAACTGTCTGGGGTCCCATACAAGATAAATACAAACCAAACCATATTCATTTGTGAGGCATTGTGAATTTGTCTTGAGCAGGGAAAGCAAAATGCTGCATGCATATCCGCAGTGGCTTTGAAAGCTCAGGTGTGATCGCTGAAATCTCCTCCCACTTAGTGACGTCCCCACGTTTCATAGGGTCTGTAACTAATCTTTCTCGCTCTGTGGGTGTGTGGGTTCCATGAATCTTGATGGCAGCTCTAATCAGATCCTTAGAAAGATAAAATCTTTTATATGGTGGATCGTTCACTAAAGATGGCAAAATAAAAGTTCCTGACAGATCCTTGTTCTCTGAAGCTATCAAAGTGGTGATTAAATAATGGCATCTATAGAAGTCAGGTTTAGGCAAAGGGTCACTGAAATACTCTGTGAAGCAGGCTCTGGCCCAAACATGTGTTAAGTCTTGTGTGTTCTGTAGCCCTTCAAACTCTCTTGAGAAGAACTGATATTTGCCCCATGTACAGTCATCAAAAGTTAAATTAGCCTCAAATATAAACTCAGCATCCGCCAATGGTCCTGCCAGCCCTTGAAACCAGTGAGAATTGCGATGAATCTTCTCAGTATAGCCTCGAGGAGGATCATCAATAGGCATGGGTCCTGGGAAACCTTGAAATTCTGGCGATGGAGCCGTCGGATGGGACTCTGTGAGTAAAACACCGATAGGTGCTACAGGTGCGCTGGGGCCTGCTTCTGATGGTCCTTCTTCGATTTGCATGATGATTGTCGTGCTAATGGAAAAGATCTGCTACAAAAGATTAGCACATTAGTATGGAAATTAATTATGATCCCATTAAGGTGAGACCGCAATCCCTTTCCATAGCCGATGTGTAACCCGTGTAGCCAAGTGTTGTGATGTGATTGATGCAATGCTTCTTGCAGAACTAGTGCAGGTCTCTAGACACCTATATGTTTTCAGATATTGCATGCAGTTCTTTGAGATGTTATTACAGGTGATGTTGGGTTATAGTGTGCGGATTTATACAAGGTTCAGTCATGAATGAGTTATTACAAGGTTGTAGATTAGTCGGGGTGGTAGTTATGTTAGACAAAGGGTTAGGAGAAGACTTCTAGATACGTTTCGGTATCCACTTCCTAAGAGTTTGTGATCGGGTGATAGGTCTCTGCGGAGGGACAAAAGATGATATCGGATTTGGTGGTATGGAGGGTTGAAAAGATTTCCGAGGGGTGTATTTTACATGGCTTGAGGGTTGAGCTATAATACATGGTTTGGGTACCCAAATCTGCGTGGGTGTTGGTCGATTCATAAGGTACTTCTTGGCGATCCAAATTTGTCGAATGGTCGAACTTGTAGAAGAAGGTCGAGGTGATGTTGGATACTGATTCTGCTTCTGCCTTGACTTCTTCTTATCAATGTCTGCATTGTTGAAATCAATCAGTGCTTTCTGTTCTTTTGACACCCATATTTGTCTTGTGCCGCTTGCTTTGTGTTGCTGAGACTGCTTTCCTCTTTGCGTCATCTGATGTTGCCATCGGTCTGGGTTCCTTCGTCGTGGTTGACTCTATTGTGGTTGAGGTTGAGAGGTCGGAGGGACACTCTGCTTTGGAAAAGAAGGGAGGTCCAACACTTGCGAAACCTGCCCATTAGGAAGTGCTCCGTTTCGTACTTTTAATCTAGGCCAGTCCGCAGTAAGTGTGGAAGGATGGGCACCGCAGGGTGTTTTTCCCATGTGTCCGCTGATGTAACCCACCTGACCGCTGATTGTGTCCATCTGTCCGCGGATTGTGCCCATTTGACCCATCTAATGGGTGGTTACCCCTTCTAGTTTGCAGGAAGCCCCAGGGAAAATCTCCTGACGTCCTTCTGATTGACAACTGTCTATAGCCAAGCCCGAGTGGGTTGGTGTAGACGTAACGTGACTGATCTGACCAAAGATCTTCCGGTCTTTTGCCACATGCATTTCATAGGGTCTGTGGCTACAAACCTCCGTCGGAATGCCATTAGGGAAGTCAAGCGGTATCACTCGCTTCTGATCTAAGGTTCCAATCTGCAAGGAGCCTTGTCTAAGATTTAGGTCCACTGAGTGATCGTATAGCCAGTCTTGGCCAAGGATTAGGGGTTCTATCAGGTCATCATCATGGCACACTAGTAGCTTTACTATCAAGGTCACTTCGTTTATGAGGATAGGAAGGTCCACCTCACCCATGCAAGGGGTTTCCATGCCTCCTAGCCCTATGAGGTATGCCTCAATTGGCCGCATTTCTATTCCTGAATCCTTATAGTGGGACCATCTAATCGCACTAGTCGCAGCACCTGAATCAATTAAAGCCCTGAGCTCTTGGCAAGGGTTGCCGTGCTCTAGCCTGACTGTAATGAATGGTCTCCTATCCACTATGCTAGGATGAGTGGTTGACTTTACTTGACACATGGCCATGGGATATCTGGGTGATGTTTCCAGATGGTTATACTGTTCCTAGTCCTTGTCTTCTTAACTTCATGCGCTTAATGCGTTCTATAGCTTCTGCCTGAGCTTCAGCTCGTATTCTATTTTCTTCCTCCTTACGCTTCTTTGCCAACGTGAGTCGTCTAAGCATATCCTCAGTAAGAGATTCCTGATATAACCTGACTCTACAGGCACTAATGTAATTAGGCATTATATCTCCTTCTAAAGTGGCTAATTTTACTGCTCCACTTGTCGAGAGTCTGTTAATGATCATAGGTCCATAACCTCGCTTTTCTAACTTCCGTGCGTGCTGTTTCAGCGTATATACTAGAACTAAATCTCCTTCTTTCAAGCCTTTATCTTTTACATGTGCATCAAAATATGCTTTCTGTCGCTTCTTTGCCGTGTATATTCCTGCTGCTGCTTTCAGCCTGGTTTCTCCTAATCATTCCAAGTCCATTATTCTTGCTGATAATTCATGGCCGGTCCACTGATGTTCTTGTGCAACCTTAAGGGTCGGTATCAAGAAGTCCAAAGGAAGCATAGCATTCTGACCAAAAACCATTTGAAAGGGAGTTGCATTGAGTACGGTCTTGTAGGCCACTCGATATGCCCAAACAACGTGGTGTAACTGTTTGTCCCAATCTGAACGTTTGTTGTTCACGAGTTTCGTCAGTATGTTACAAAGGATCTTGTTAGTGCTTTCAGCCTGACCATTGGCCTGAGGATGATATGGTGCGGATTTCTTGTGAATCACCATAAAATCCTGTAACAAATATTCAATGACTTGGTTTAGAAAGTGCGTTCCTCGATCGCTCACTAACTCTATAGGCAATCCATATCTCGTAAAGACATTTTCAAATAAGAATTTTGCAGTCGTGTGTGCATCATTCTTTTTCGTGGCTTTTGCCTCTACCCATTTGGTGAGATAATCTGTCGCAACAATAATGTATTCCGCATGTGTACCTTTTGCAGGGGGGTTAATGGGTCCTACAAAGTCTATGCCCCACTTAGAAAATGCACGTCCGCCCATCATGGGTTTCAATGGCATTTCATCTCTGCGAGTAGGAAACTGAGTTCTTTGACACACATCACATCTCTTTACATAGGTATGTGCATCCATGTGAAGAGTGGGCCACCATAATCCTGCAAAGAGGATAGCTTTGATTATCCTATGTGGTCCAAAATGACCTCCTGCAACACCTTGGTGTGCAGTCTCTAGTATGCTCAGATAATCGCTTTCATGAACACATTGTCTTAGGTATCCATCTCGTCCTCTTTTGTATAGATTATCACCAATAAGTGAATAGTCTTGAACTTCCTGCTTTAGACTGCGTTGTCTTGCTAAGGTCATTCCTTGAGGGAATGTTTTCGTCCTCAAGTATGTCACTAGAGGTTCACTCCAGCTTGGTGTGAGAGACACGTGATATAATGTAGCATGCTCTACTGGTGGTCTTTCACAACAAACATGGCATTCTTGACACAACTTGTAGACATCTGCTTCCATCTTAGGCCAGTATACTCCTAGTCTATGCAGAGTCTGCAATGTTCGATGTTTCGAATGATGTTGCTTTAATGCACCTATGTGTGCTAATTGCAACCAATTCGCATGTTCTGATTCATCTACACAATAAGCAAGAATCTTTTGATTATCCTGTATATATATGCTTCCTGCTATGATTTGATATCTTTGAGATTTGGTAATCTCTCCTTGATCCTTATCCTAGGATTCTTGGGTCCATACGTGAGAATAGGGACTATCGGCTTAGCCCATTCTGGTGCTATCTCAAGGTTAAACAAATATGCATCTGGTAATTCGTTCACTATTCCTTGAGGAGCTTCTCCTGAGGTTAATCTTGAAAGGTGGTCAGCTCTGAGATGTGTCTTTTCTTTCTTGACTACTACTTCAAAATCGTATTCCATGAGTAATAGAAACCAACGTACTAATCATCCTGTGTTACATGGCTTGTTGACTAAATACAATAGTGCTTGATGATCTGTAAAGAATTTGAACTTGTTTGCCAACAAATAGTGTCTGAATTTCTTTACCGTGTAGATCATTCCTAATCCTTCTCGTTCCGTAGTGGTGTAATTTCTTTCTGCTGCGTTCAATTGTCTGCTCGCGTAAGCTATGGGGAGATCTATGTTACCTTCACTCGTGGGTTGTGCTAACACACATCCTATGGCGTAATTGGATGCATCCACATGTACATGGAATGGCTTACTCCAATCTGGGGTTGTCAATATAGGTGCTGAGCACAAACGTCGTTTAAGTTCATTGAATGAATTCTCACACTCGTTTGTCCATTCAAAATGAGTCAAAAGAGAGTACAATGGCTTGGCTATGATTGCATACATGTGTATGAATCTCCTATAATAGCCGCAATGGCCCATAAATGCCTGTACGTCTTTCACATTAGTTGGTCTAGGTAATTCTGCAATTACTTTCACCTTTTCTTCATCTGTAGAAATTCCATTCTTTGACACAATGTGTCCTAAAATTTTGCCTTATCTGACCATGAAAACGCATTTTTCTGGGTTCAAACAAACCTGATATTCTCGATATTTGTCAAATATTGTCTTAACTCAGGGATATGTGTATGTCTTATATTTGAATGTGCACATAAGTCATCGACATAAACTTCCAAATTCTTGCGTAAGAATTCCTTAAAAACATGACACATGAGTCGCTGGAAAGTAGCGGGTGCATTTGTTAAGCCAAAAGGCATCACACGAAATGCAAATATGCCCCATTCAGTGGCAAAAGTCGTCTTGTGTTGGTCTTTTGGAGCAATGGCTACTTGATTATAGCCTGAGAATCCATCAAGGAAGCTGTAAACTTCCTTGCCCGCAACTCTTTCCAATAAATGTTCCGTGATAGGAAGAGGATAACTATCTCTAATTGTGGCAGCATTAACTTTTTTAAGGTTAATACACACACGCAATTTCCATTTTTCTTGGGCACTACCACAATGGGGGATACCCATTCAGTATGCTCAATTTCGTAAATAAATCCTGTTTCTATCAAACGACCTATCTCCTCTTTAATCTTCGCAGCGTAGTTATCATTCATAGGTTTTGCATCTGGAGTCATAGGGATTCTATGAGAACATATGTCTGGATCTACTCCTTTCAGGTCTTTGTAACTCCAAGCAAACACATCTCTATATTCGTGCAATAGGGCAACTAATTCTTCTTCTTCTTTCTTCGTCAAATCATGCCCTATGTAGGTACATTTCTCTTCTTCTCCTTCTATGGCAACTATTATTTTCTTGGTTTTCTCTCGATTATCATATGCTTCTTCAATGTCGGCTTTTCTGTTAGGCATTTGTACCATGATTCGTCTATCTTCGATTTCATACTTCTTGAAGTTCTCGGGTACTTCAAACAAAGCTTCTTCCGTTTCTGACATGGTTTCTTTCTTCTTTCTCTTCTTGCCTTCACTCTTGCTAGTCACCTGAGTGGCTATTCTCACATCATTCATAACTTCTTCGTGGTTCTGAGGATGAGTTTCTACTTCGTAAAAATATTCTTTTTCTGATGCAAAGGGTGGGTCCATGATAATTGATTCTAAATCAAAATCACTCGCGTCCTCGAATGCATCAGTGTTTGCTTCACATTCTTCTAAAACTGAATTACACATGATTGGCTCTATCGTAAAAACTGAAATGTCATAGCCATCCTCGTCATAGTGGGGTGTCCATTGTTCTTCATTGATGGCTACGTCCATGGTTGCTAGGATTTCTGCCCAACCATGGGGTTCAAACTCTTCGTCTGGAAATACTACAGGTGCATATGCTGGGTCTTGAAGGGTTCGTGGATGTTTTTCTGCATCTAAAGTCCTTGCTTCTAACCGTTCTTCCTCTTGTTTTGCTACTTTACACATCCATAAATGAGTGTCCTTGTGTAACCATGAGGGTTCTGACTCCAACGAGTGTACTGATTCTGTTTCTACTTGTGTCTTATGGATAGTATTCCATTGTATTGGGGGTACGTCTCGATGTGAATAGTCTTTAAGATTGACTTTAGTAGTCACTCCTAAATGTTGCAAGTACAAAGAATTAGTTCCCCAATCTTGTACGATTTGCAACTGACGCATGAATGGTCGTCCCAATATCATCTCGTAAGCATGATTTTTCGCAAAGTCACAAATGGCAAAGGTATGCTCAAATTCCACACCACAAGTGGTAAGAGATATGCCTTCTAGTAAGCCTAATGGTTTTTTATGTGTCCGTCAGCCATTTGTAGCTTCATCCTGGTGGGTCTGAGTGCTGGCTTACCCCAACGTTTCCATAAAGCGGTGGTAGCAATGGCTACTCCGACTCCTAAATCTAAGATGGCTTTCGTGGTGTAGCCCTGATGAGTTATTGGAAGATAAGTATTACCTTCCTCTCCTTCACTTACATCTCCGATCTTTTCTATTGGTATCTCTGGTACCTTCTTATGTGATCCTATCTGAGAGGAAGTTGTAGCAAGCTCAGGGAATTGATTTGCTACGTGCTTCCACAATTCTGGTTTTACGTTTAATAATTCCTCTAGAGTGAGATTACACTGTACTTTAGTGTTCTTGATCACTTCCGTGTTTCTTGGGATTACTGATTCTTCGTTCCTCACTATTATCGTGGGTTCTCTCATACTAATAGACTTTGCTTCCCAAGGTCCTGTGAACTGAGGTAATTCACACAAAGAATTAGATTTAAAACCTGTAGGTTCACTCCGTTGTTCTTCCTCTACATCATCGTAAATAGAGGGGATGTCTTGGGGAAATTGTTCCTGCAAGTCGTCTATTTTTTGAATAGGAGGATGGGTTCCTTGTTCTTTTCTCCATTTCTCTTCTTGGATTTCTCTCAAAAATTCATGTGAATATCTATGTATGGAAGACAGGTTGTCTTCCCCTTCTGTATTGGGTACTTGAGACAAGGATGGTGCATTCCTTTCCTGTGTCTTTGGGATAGGGTTCCTATGCTGATCCTTTTTCTCTTTGCTTTCTATCAAGTATTCTAGCCTCTCCATTAGACCTTGAAAGTGTAGTTCAGGTTTTGCCATGTTATTCCAATTAAGATATCTAGAGGCTTCGAACAAAGTTTGTGCTAATTCTACCATCTTCATGCAAAGTTTAGTCCTCTCAATTTCTAAGTCTGCTCGTGGGTAGTTCTTACTCATTTCAACTACTTGAGGTCCCTCTTTTAATCTAGCCTGATATGCATGAAACATCATGTCTAGATTTTCTGGTATGGGTTCCGCTAAAACTGATCCTGATTTCTGAGCTGCGTTCTCTTGATTCAATTCCTGTGAAGTCAATTCTAGAATTTTGGCTCTAGATTCCTTGAGACTTCCTTCCAACTCAATTATCCTTTTACTCCATTTTCTCTTGATTCTCTCTCTAGAATCTTTCCAAGATTTCGTCTTTTTACTGCTAGATTCTGCAACTTCACTACTTCCGGCTACTTTCTCCTGATTAAGCTGTTGGTTCTGTAAGAGCGCCTGGGCTCTTGTTATAGCTTGGATAGGCACGTATGTAGGGTTGGATCCATCTGCATTGTTTACAATACCTATCACGTTGATCGGTGTCACATTTGAAGCGTTAACTCGGTTCTTAAGTCAATCTTTGATTATGTGCTCTTTGCCACAATCGGCACAAAAGCCTTGGATGTTATAGTACTGTGATTGTCCTGCTATTGGAGGATGTGGACAATCCTTTATGAAGTGATCTCCTTGGCACCTAAAGCATGGTCCTCTAGGGCCCTGTGGTCTTTGCTGTCTCAATTGGGGCCGTGGATTTGGGTTTGTGTACATCACATTAGCATAGTCTGGCTCCCAATTAGGTTCCACTGGTGGACTATCATAATGATATGTCTCCCCATGTTCTGGTGACTCTATGTAATATGCGGGTGGACTATCTACATGAGTAGAGTCAAAACTGTTTGAGTTCGGGTCACCCTCTGTGATCAAAGGTGAAGAAGGCACTAAGGCCCTACTTAGGTTCTCTTCTGCAACAGCGTATTTGACTGAGATGACATTCGCAGGTGGGGGTGGCTGCTGAGCTAAGACAGGTTGAGGTCTCTGTTGCGCCTGATAAGGGTAGTTCTGAGAGGCCTATAGTAATAAGGCTGAGCATTGTATTGGCCTTGATACCTACCTGGCTACGGGTATGCTTGCGGGTAGTTCTGTCTCACTGCTTGTTTGTTGTATGGGCAGTCCTGAGCCATATGATTAGTGTATCTTCTCTCAATCGTACAGTATTGGCCACTAGGGTTGGCTTGTGGTTGTGTCGCATTGGGACACACATTTGCCAAATGGTTTCCACCACAAGTGTAACAACGTATGTTAGTTGTTAACTTGGGCATCTGTTTACTAGAAACTCCTAGTTTGTGGGCCACTTTTTCTACTAGATCTTCTATCAAGTTAGACAATTTTGTGGATGCTAGAGAAGAACAATCCGAGTCTTTGTAGACTTTTGAGAGTTCCACCTCATCTCCTAAGTTATCCTCAATGTCTATACAAATTCTTACACACTGCTCTAGCGTTCTGGGTTCTTTTAAGTACACGTAGGAGCGTAGTTTAGAGCTCAACAAGCCGTCTAGAAACAATGACACTTGCTTGGCTTGTGAGGGTAGCTCTTGCATTGGACATCTCTCAATATATTGTCTAAACCTACGTCCTTCCAGTCTTACTGTTTCTTGAGGGGTCTGTTTGAAGCTATGAATCAACGAAGACGTGTCATGTCTGATCCCACTTTTAGAGAATTCAGTGATGAATGACTCTAAAAAGTGATGGATGTCTCTAAATTGCCTTTGTTGCAAAGGTTGGAACCAAGTTAAAGCTGTGTTCTTTAACGTCCAAAAGCATTGTATGCGTGAACATGTCTTCGACTTGTTCTGCTCTTAGCACTTGCTTGAATTCTGCGACATGGTCATAGGGATCTCCTGTCCCATCAAAATACATTTTCATGGATTTCACTAACTGAGTGGGTCTTAGTATTCTTGCATGTTCACGTGGTCTCGATAGAGGAAAATCATCTCTACCACCTAGTATTCCATGTTCCCTTTGTCTATCAGCTCTATTAGTGTCCGTGGTTGTTCTATCTCTCCCTATGGGATGATTGAAACTTACTTCAGGTCTATCTTTGTTTTTCTCTCTTTGATTACCATGGGCTGAGGATGTTCCCGCCCCTTGGTGGCTCGCGTTTACGTTTGTTTGTGATGGAGGGAATACCGATTCGCCTCTCCATGTGTACGTGTTTCTAGCGTGGTCAGGCACCACAAATACTCTTTCTGAAGTTTCATCCAGGTATACAAACTTTCCAGGTGTATCCGGGTCCTTGAACTCGTAGATTATAATGGAACCTATCTCGCTCGGTTGTTCCGTTCTATATCTCCAAAATGCTTCGTCAGTTTCTTTATTTACAAACAACTCTATGCTTCTGTTGTCTTGAGGGGTCCAATCTGGAACTAGTACTCGTGTCAGTACAGATTTCCCTCTAGGTGTTCTAAGTTCTTCTCCTACTGGTTCTTTTCCTTGGGATTTTGCTTCTGTTTCCCACTGAATTACGCCAAACTCATTCGTATTGTTTGGCTGCGTGCTTAAGATGTACATCGTTCCTTCCTTGTCTATGTACGTGTCTCTCTCAAATTTTACCACTGGACGTTCCATTCCAATGGGTTGATCGGGGTTGTGCATTTGCACCACTAGTCTTCTCAAACCATCCTCATAGATGCGGGCACCTAAGCGGTTGGTTCGAAGAAACTCCAATTGAGTCCTATAGGGTCCTTCTGGTCTTTCTAAGTATGCTACATTTGACCCTCCTTCTGGTCTTTCTGTGCTAAATGCCATTTTTGATTCGCTAGTATCTGAGCCCTCGTAGGGATAACTAGTGTTCAATTGTTGAGCCCACGACCGTGCAGTAGTTCCTACACTTGCCTCTGATGATCTAAGGCTTCGTCGGTCTGACTTACCTATGTGTTTGCCCGATCTAAGGTTCATTAATTTTCTTCCTTGCACGCTCAGTACACGCGCAAATCGTCAATGATTCTTTGTTATTACTTTCTTGATTCTTTTTAAATTTCTTTAGATTCTTGTCCAATTGTATGTGTCAGGAATTTGACTTTCTGTGGTACTTCTGAGTTCTCGTTCCGTCAGACTTATGTTCTTTCCTTTAGGTTTTCGTATCACACACCTTTACTTTTAGTCTTAGACTTGATAAATTTAATTCTCTTGAACTTGAGGCGTTCCTATCGTCTTGAATCCACAATGCTAATGTTTATCCTAAGCTAAGAATTGACTGAGGGGGTTGAGTAATCTTCCAACCTCCAGTCAGCTTTTCTGGTTGCTCTGATGCCCAAGAAGCCGCGCTTCCCAAGCTTTATACACTTCTCTGCCTTGCTTTGGTTGCCCTTGATTGCCTTTGCTAGACCTGGAAAAATCCAATATTAGACCAATATCACAATGGATCATCAAGCACTTGAGTTTATAAACTTTTAAAGTCCCTTAACTTTTGGCAAAAATTTTCTCCCCAAGGCCCCCTTTCTTTCCTAGTCCCATAGATGGTCAACCTCAAATTAGCTTATCTAAAAATCAACAGATTTCGGATGAAAAAGATATGACCGTTCAGGCTCAGGGGGGTGAAAACTCACAAACAGGTTTTTTCTTCAAATATGAGCTAAGGGGTCTCCTATGAGTCTAATCACCCAAAAATTTCCCAAAAATAGCCCCAAAATTGGCCAAAAATTGAAACCCTAAAATTTGCGTTTGGGTGAGCAATCGCGATGGTCTGAGATGATCGCGATGGTCTGGGACCGTCGCGATGGTCCAGGCAAACCGTCGTGATGGCGTGTGCGCAAACCGTTGCGATGGTCTGAAGTGCACGGTTGCGATGGTCTAAATGTGAGCAATCGCGATGGTCGGGGTGAGGCGTCGCGATGGTCCGATTGAGTGAACAATCGCGATGGCGTTAGTCAACAGTCAACGTGAACCGTCGTGATGGTCTGAAGTGAACCGTCACGATGGTCACATATGCGATGGCGTGAGCCAATCGCGATGGTCCAAATTTTGAATTGTCGCGATGGTGTAAGGGTCTCGTCACGATGGCGTGAGGGTCTCATCGCGATGGCCTGGCTAGTGAGCAATCGCAATGGTCTAGCTTGCCACGTGGCACTATCGAGGTGATGGCATGGGCCAATCGCGATGGCGTGGGGTCGACGGGATCGTCGCGATGGTCAAGGACAATCGCGATGGTTCAAGTGAACCGTCACGATGGCGTGAGACCGTCGCGATGGTCCGGCCGAGCCGTCGCAATGGTGTGAGCGAATCGCGATGGTGTGACACAATCGCGATGGTCTGAGCCAATCGCCATGGTTCACCAAAGTGTGAATTTTTGAAATGTGTCTGTGGATTCGTGCATACGCTTGTATCACCTACCTCGTGGTGTGGTCGCTTACCAAAATTACCGAACTTGGTAGACCATCACGATGGTCTGACACACTCGGCACATTTCTCACAGAAAGTGAATTTTTACCTTTTCCAAGCTTCCCTGATGCACTAGAGCTCTGTACCTGCAAGAAAACTCAAAAACACACAAGTACACACAAGCACAAAAGCTATCTCTCTCTCTCTTGCACATGCACAAATGAGGGGAAATGAGGAGAATGGGTGGATATGGTGAATTTTCTGATTTTTTTTGGAGTTGAAGATGATGATGCGGTGATGAAGATGGAGTGTGGGGTGTTGATGTATGAAACACCACAAGAAATGAATTAATGTGACACTAGAACACCTCTATGGTCACCATTAACTCATTGCCACTCCAAACTTTGAGAAGTGATAGCCTAAAGTGAGAAGTTTGCTTCTATAGAAATTCCTAGTCACTGAAATGACATACCTTCAGTATTTTGCTAATTTCTCCAAGCTCAAGTATTATTTCTCCATGAAACCTTATAGGCTGAAACTAGAAGAGTAGAGCTTTCCAACAAGCTATCATATGCATCAAACGGATCTCTAGAACTCAAGTTATGGCTCTCACAAGATGACCCTGTATGACCTTCCAAAACTGGAAATCTTTCCTGTTATAGTAAAAGCGCCTGTTTAAAATTAGAATTCGATGCCTAGCATCGACTTGCAACAAGAATTCGATGCCGGGCATCGACTTGGGATGTTTTTGGCCACTTTTCAGCAGGGATTCGATGCCGTGCATCAACTTCCCGCATAAAATCTTGATCTTTTGGACACCAAAACTATAGGTGATTTCATGCACACTTAGAATATGACTTATCAACTGGAATTCGATGCTAGGCATCGAGTTGCTCCAACAACATCATGTTTTCAAACACTTCAGTACTGAATGAAAAAGATAAATGAAAATATGACTTATCAACAGAGATTCGATGCCAGGCATCGAGTTGCTTGGAAAACTTGATCTTTTTAACTCATCACACAGTAGGTAATTATGGAGATGATGGAGAGAGACTCATACACAGAACTTTACTCAGTTCTTTCTCATAGCTATGAAAACTCAGAAGTTTTACAAATGCTTTCTCACTCAGAGAATCCCGACTATACACAGTCGTATAAATGAACTCCTTCTTCTACTTCTTCTCTCTATTCTCTCTCTCTCCGCGTCAGTTGATACAAACTAACTTATATAGATTTTCGTATTCTCGTGATTTTAAAAAACTTCTAGAACTAAAGTGAACTAACTTTACAAATATGATACATTTATGAATTTTTCCCTTCACATAGGCGTGGGGTTTTCTTCTAAAGCTTTGACCCTCAAATATATGTCCAATTAGTGATTGTTTCTCCAACATGGGGGAGGTGAAAAACACTAAAAACTAAGTAAAAACAACAACAATAACTGAAATTTTTACCTTCCAACGCCACTTCTTGCTATACTCTTACCATCACACATTCGTCCTAGACTCGATCCCTGGCAACGGCGCCAAATTTGGTGTTGCTCTAGCACAATGGTGAGAACCACATTAAGAAGCTCCACCTCCTTAATGTCAATCCACGGAAGAGATAGGAGTGATATGAAGATCGTGAATGTGAGATGAAGTGAGAGTGAAGGTGAGAAGCATAGAGATGCACACACACACTACGAAGAGACAAGCAAGACACAATGAAAGGTGAGAAATCAATTCTATTACTCAAGAACACTCTTACAAGCTCAAAATAGCTCTAAGCTCTCTCTACTCACACAAGCTCTCCTAAAAAATGAGCTCTCTAGCTCTTTTTATAGATTCTAGACTAGTTTTGACCGGTTTCACATCTAGTGACTGGCATAGTTAAAAAATAGGTCCTATGCGCTATTTGAGAGGGTAAACGGTGTCTAAAAATAACCAAAATTGATACGCTCATTCTACCTAAGCTCCTCAAGCTCGAGGAATCCTCGGCTTGCACAAAATGGAGCTATGGATTACAAAAAAGGGTTTTTCTATGTTACATATTGTTGGCAGCAGTCAGGGAACCGAAGGAGCCACAAGACAAAGAGGGTCGGAACGAAGAGATAGCACAAGCAGACACAGTATCCAAAGAAGATCTAGCAAGTAGGCCATCTAAATTTTTCAGACATCAAGGAGTGGAGCACACAAGAAGAAAGAGCAAGGAGGGAGCTCAAAGATGTGTACGACAAATCAACAGAGAAAATCCCTACACAAATAGGGATTTTAATCACTAAAAACCATTGTAAATACCATTTCGTATTTTTGTAGCTCCATTTTGTGCAAGCCAAGGAGTCCTTGAGCTTGAGGAGCCTTAGAAGTGCCTACATATCAATTTTCGTATTTTTTAGACTCCGTTTAAGCCCTCAAATTGGCCCTGGAACCTAATTTTTAACTAGGCCGGACACTAGGTCTGGACAGGGCCAAAACCTAGTCAGAAACTATAAATAGAGCTAGAGAGCTCATTTTTGAGGTTAGATTGTAATTGAAATGAACTTGTAAGAGCTTCTTGAAAGTGATCTAAGAACTGCATTGCTTCTCACTCTTTGTTTTGCCATGTGTGCGCGTGTGTGTGTATGTGTGTGCATGTTTGTGTGCTTCTCACTCACGCACTTGTGCCTTTACTTGCTCGAGGTCTTCATACCATCCTCACGTCTTCTCGGATTGACATTAAAGGAGGTGCTACTCATCACTGAGCTACACCAAATTTTGGCGCCCTTGCCGGGGATCGAGCTTTGAGGACGAGCGTGTGATGGTAAGACGTAGAGTTGAAGCGTTGGAGTTATAGGTATTTTCTTCACTTTTATCTATTTCCTTTTGTTTCCTTCATCACCATCATCATCATCACCATCTCCATCATCACAAAAATTTCCGTTTTTTGACTATATCTCCTTCCCCCTTTCACTTCCCTCATTTCACTTGTGAGGGAGAGCGAGAGAGCAATATTGTGTGTGCTGTTTTTGCATGTTTCTTGAGCTGTCTTGCAGGTACATGCTGCATCATCTTCTCCAACACTCCGCACAGGTACGGAAATCTTGGCAACCGTCTTTGTGTCGCCGATCTCTGTCAATCGCGACTGACAGAAAAAATGCTCCATTTGCCAAACAAAGTGCAAAACCATGATCTACAGGCCTAGAGCTTCCCAAAACTGTGTTTAGATTTTTGAAATTCATCAGATTTCTATCAATCGCGATCGCTCTGTCAATCGCGATCGACAAACCATGACGGACAGACCTGTCAATCGCGATTGACTCATCAATCGCGACTGACAGCCCACGATGGCTCTGTCAATCGCGACCGACAGAGTCAACGATTGTTTGACCACGACGGATAGACCCTTGCGACCGACCTGTCAATCGCGATCGACCCATCAATCGCGACTGACAGAGTCAACGACCCTTTGACCATGATTGATTGACTTTTCGAGCCACGTGTCAATCGCGATTGACCCATCAATCGCGACTGACAGCCACGACGGACCTGTCAATCACGATCGACACCTCAATCGCGACTGACAGCCACGACGGACCTGTCAATCGCGATCGACATATCAATCGCGACTGACAGCCACGACGGACCTGTCAATCGCGATCGACACATCAATCGCGACTGACCTGTCAATCGCGACTGACAGAACTTGCGAACGCGATAGAAGGGCAAATTTGGCCAATTTTTAAGGGCAAAAAAATAGTGGTCTAATTTTTTGGGGAACTTTTAAGGGTTTAGCATTACATTGTGAGGCCGCAACCCAAGTAATTCAAGAATTCCTGTCTACCTGAGTAAACTGTTTCAAACCCTGTTTTAGCACCTAAACCCTGATCGGACATAACTTCTTCATACAAAATCCAATTGCTGTGATTCTTGTTTTGTTGGAAAGCTCGTGGGAAGTACAACCAAAACTTCCACTGGTTATGTGAAAATTAAGATCAGGATTATTAGATAGGGTTTTTTGAAGTTAACCATACCCGAGGTAGGAGAACTGAGGGATCCTTGGGATTGTTTTTTATAAAGGCAAGGGATAACTTGGTCGGTGAGTTACATGCATGAAAGTGGTCTAGTCTGTCATTTGAATTTAAGTTTGGAGCTAATCTTGGGACTGATGCAGGTCTATTGAGAAGCAATTGAGAGCATCCAAGCAAGGGCTTTGTGCAAGCTTGAGAATCAACTTCTCGAGCACTAAAGAGCAAGGATCAGCAAGAAAGGTCGGAATATTCTTAACTCCCCTTCGTCAATTCCTAGCTTAGGCTAAGAACGACTAGAGGTAGGAGTAAGTCAGGGCGACGATAGGCAATTATCAAGTTGAAGAATACCTAAACTTTCAAGTTCAAGCTAAGGACATAATCTTTGTACTGTCGGGAACTTTAAAAGAAAAGAACTTAACATGGAACGATCAACTTTAAGTGCAGAACTACACTCAAATATACCTTACGACGTGATATCAGACAAGAATTTTAACACGGTAATCAACTAAAAAGAATCAAGTAACTGATACAAAAGGACTTTGCAACGAGGTTGTACTTGGGCAAATTTGGGTTATTCAATCAGGCTTATGAACCTTAGATCAGGGCGACATCTAGGGAGAGATAGACAAAGCCTTAGGTCTTCAGAGGCCAGTGTCAACCACACTGCTAGGTCTTGGGCCCAGTAGTTGAGCCACCACTCATACTACCCTAGTTCTGAGACTAGTGAATCAGAGATGTCTCAAGGCATGGACAGACCTATGGGAAGTTCAGGAGTGCCATACTTGTACAGGGTAGAAGGCCCTTACAAAACGCAGTTGGAATACCTTAGGACCAACCGATTGGGTGCTAGCATCTATGAGGACGGCCTAGGAAGATCTGTGGTACAGATGAAGAATCCTGACCAATCCATTGGACTAGAGCGCCCAGCTGTCAAGTTTGAAAACGGGGCGTACTTAGACAAGGAAGGGACAATATATGTAGTCACTAGTCATCCAGATAGGAATGATGAATTTGGGAATGAGATCCCAGGAACGGACTTAGGTGACCTAGAGCAAGGAAGCATGGGTGAAGAACCAAGGACCCCCCGAGGCAAATCTGTTCTCACTAGGATTATCACACCAGAGTGGATTCCCCAAGATAATAAGAGCATAGATCTGCTTCTGAACCGAGAAATTAACGAAGCCTTTTGGAGGTATAAATCTGATCGGCCAATCGATATAGGAACAATCATGATCTATGAGTTTAAGGATCCTGATAGCCCAGGTAGAGTGACCTACTTAGATCACGCTTCAGAGAGGATCTTTGTGGTGATAGAAAATGATAGGCATGCTTACACTTGGAAAGGTGCAATTATTTTCCCCCAACCAAGATCAAATGTGTCCTATGGTCACCCTGGAGCGGGAACATCCCAAGCTCATGGAACTCAAAGAGACAGAAGTAGAGATAGGCTAGAAGTAAGCTTTGCTAACCCAGGGGGCAGAGAAAGAACGAGGATGGAAACAAATAGAGTAGAGCCTGAGGTACATAGAGCCCCAAGAAATCAAAGGAATATGGAAGACTTCCCTCTACCACGACCTAGAGAACACACCAGGATTTTGAGACCAACTCAATTAGTCAAGTCCATGAAAAATTACTTCGATGGCACAAGAGACCCATACGATCATGTGGCAGAGTTTAGGCAAGTCTTGAGAGCAGAACAAGTGGAGGACCTATTCACACAATATAATGCCTTTGGTCTAACCCTTAGGAACACAGCCCTCACGTGGTTCCAACCATTGAATGAGAGACAGTTCAGGTGCATAGACCAACTCCTAGAGGCTTTCATTATTGAATTCTCTAAGAGTGGCATAAGACATAATACCTCCTCATTGATTCACAGTTTCAAGCAGACCCCTCAAGAGACCGTGAGACTTGCAGGAAGAAGATTTAGGCAATATCTTGAAAGATGCCTTGTTTCGGAGCTCCCCACGCCAGCTAAGCAAGTGGCTTTATTCTTGGATGGATTGCTAGGTACAAAATTGAGATCCTATGTGTACTTGAAAGACCCGAGCACCATAGAAGAGTGTGTACGCATGTGCATTGACATCGAGGATAACCTAGGGGAGGAGTTAGAGCTTTCCAAAATATACAAAGATTCTGATAGTGCCTCTAGCCTCTCTTCCACACAGTCCACATCAATTGAGGAACTCGCTAAGAAAGTGGCGCAGAAACTAGGTGTCTCTAGCAAACAAATCCCAAGGTTTGCCCCTGTGAAAAGATGCGATACTTGTGGTGGCGACCACATGGCGAATGTATGTCCCATTATGGCCCAACCCCAAGTAAATCCTAGTAGCCAGTACTGCACCATAGAACGGAGATACACAAATCACACAGCACAAGACTGCCCATACAACAAGCAAGCAGTTAGGCAAACCTACCCTCAGACATACCCTCAACAAGGAAGATATCAGAACCAATATCCACCATAGCAGTATGCTAGGCCTCAGCATGTGTTAGCCCAACAACCTCCAGCTCCATCCAACGTGATCCCTGTAAAGTATGCAGCTGCAGAAGAAAACCTGAATAGAGCTATAGTCCCCGTAACACCATTGCTTTCAGAAAGTGATCCCAGTGACCATAGCTTTGATTCTACACATGTTAATAGTCCCCAGGCTTACTACATGCAGTTTCCTGAACATGGTGAGTCTTACTATAGTGAAGAGCCAAATGAACCTAGTTGGGAGTCAGATTACACAAACGTCATGTTTGCAAACCCCAACCCTAGGCCTCAACCTAGGCAAGTAAGACCCCCATTCCCTAAAGGACCATGCTACAGATGTCAGGGAGATCATCTCATTCGTGATTGTCCCTTGCCTCCACCTCCACAACCCCAATCAGTGACGATCCAGGGCTATTGCTAGGAATGTGGAAAGGAGCATCTCTTACGAGATTGTCCAAAGAATCCCAGCAATATGCCAAAAATAACTCCCATTAATGTTATTGGGGTAGTTGTAGACTCCACAGGAAGTGTGATGTCCACTACGCCACTGCAAGTGATCACTAGAGCTCAAGCATTGCAACAAAACCAAGGGGTAGACCAGGAAAAGAGCCCAAATGTTAGTGAAACAGAGAGCATGACAAAGAAGAGGACTAGAGCTTGGAGAGATAGCCGTGAAAGAATGAAAAGGCAATGGGCAAAAAAGATGAGTGAACTCGAGGAAAGCCTCAGAGAAACAAAGGCCAGGATAACTGAACTCACATCTCAAACTCCCTCTCACACTACCCCACCTCCACCATTCCCAACTCCATCCGACCCTCCACCTTCCAACCCGCCTCAACTAATTCCACCACCCCCTAGAGTAGGATCAGTCCTAGCAGATCCCACTCTCGAAGACCTTAATATGATGCTTAAAGCATATCAGGCCAGAATCCAAGAAGGGCCAAACGTAACTGATCATGAAAAGTGTTACCCTAGAGCAGAATTAGAGCTTGAACAAACCAAAATTTTTGCTAAGATGGTGGAATTGGCTCAGACCATGTTTGAAGCCAGTCGCCTATTTAACATCTCTAGTTCAGCGAAGACACAATTGCACTTTGATGGATTGTTAGAAAGAATAGAGAAGCTAATTGCACAATCAGAAAAGGAACCCGCCTCTCAACATAAGGACAAGGCAAGTGAAAGAGCAGGTCTTCCTACCCAGGAAGCATATGTGCCTGAAGCTTATGTGCCTAACTCTACGGAGCCAGACACATCATCTTCTATGAATCGATTCACACCAGAATTCCCACGAGAGATTCAAGAAGACAAATGGGCTAAAGAAAGTGAAGTACCTCCTCCCATTGAACTGGTGGATGATGCACATGACCAATTCCCACAAGACATCCCATCCATTTATGGGGAGCAGGAGAGCACCCACTCTCAAGAAAGACTAGACTTTGAGTCTAACTCTCTACAAGAATTACCCCACTTCACAGGCCCATGGGAAGCTAAGTCTACTTGTATGAGAGCACCCACGGTCATGGTACGAAATGAGGACTAAGTCTTACCTAGGAACACAGAGGTAGTGAAAAACACTAAAGTGCAGTGCAATCTCAAGTTAGAAGAGCGACTCAAGGTTAGACCTGAATTATGGAAACATATCGCCAAACAAGTACCAGCGATAGTGAAACCTCATTCCCATGTAGGATCACATAGGACAGTTCCAGAGATACCCTTGGATAAGATAGGAGACATGTGTGAAGGTGAATAAGGGAACACCTATCTTCCCATTACCTACCAGGGGTACACCACCAAGGCAATTTTCGACTCAGGTGCAGGAGTTGCAATTGCCACCACTTCCCTATGGAAGCGTTGGGGTAAGCCAGCACTCAGGCCAACGAGAATGAAATTGCAGATGGCCGATGGGCATATTGAAAGGCCCTTAGGATTGCTAGAAGGAATAACTCTCACCACCTGTGGTGTCGAGTTCGAGCATACATTTGCTATATGTGATTTTAGCAAGAACCATGCCTATGAAATGATCTTGGGACGACCTTTTATGCGACAGTTGCAAGTGGTACAGGATTGGGGAACCAATTCTTTGTACCTGCAGCACTTAGGTGTTACGACTAAAGTGAATCTCAAAGATTACTCTCATAGAGATGTTCCCCCTATCCAATGGAATCCCATCCATAGAGCCAAAGATGATACGGAATCTGTGCATTCCATAGGATCAGGATCCTCATGGATGCATGAAGACACCCACTTATGGATGTGCAAAGTGGCAGTAGAAGAGGAGAAAAGAGAAAAGGCCAGAGATATAGGTGCAAACGAAACACATAGACCCATTCAAGACCCAGCCTATGCACCTGTAGTATTTCCTGACGAAGAATTTGAACCCCACGGCTGGGCAGAAATCCTAGCAACAATGGATGTAGCCATCAATGAGGAACAATGGACACCCCACTGTGATGAGGATGGCTATGACATTTCAGTTTTTTCCTTAGAGCCAATCATGGGAGAGGTAGTATTAGAAGAGTGCGAACCTAGCCCTGATGCAATTGAGGAGGCAAGTGACTCCGATCTAGAGTCGATCATTATAGACCCACCTTTTGCATCAGATGAAGAATACTTCTATGAAGTAGAATTTCAACCCTAGAGGCATGGAGAGCTTACAAATGATGTAAGGCTAGCCACGCATGTAACTCCTAAGGAAGAAGGAAAGAAAAGAAAGAAGAGAGAAGTCACACAAGAAGAGGAAGAATCTTTGTTTGAGGTCCCGGAAAATTTTAAGAAATATGAGATAGATGACAGGAGAGTCATGATCAGAATGCCTAAACGAGAGGCACAATCAGGGGAGGCCTATGATAACAAAGAAACCACGAAGAAAGTGGTTGTAGCCATTGAAGAGGGAGAAGAAAGATGCACGTACATAGGCCATGACCTGACAAGAGAGGAAGAACAAGAGCTAATAGCCTTGCTAAGAGAATACCGAGATGTATTTGCTTGGAGTTATAAGGACTTAAAAGGGGTAGACCCTGATATATGTTCACATACAATCCCCATGACCTCAGACGCCAGAACCTCGAAGCAGAAGCCCTACACATACAATGATAATTATGCTGCTAAGATCAAAGAGGAGATAGATAGACTGGTCGAAGCTGGATTCATCTATGAAATTGAGCACACTGAGTGGATATCCCCCATCGTAGTGGTGCCCAAGAAAAATGGAAAGCTGCATGTGTGCATTAACTTGAAGAAGGTTAATGCAGCCACAATTCGAGATAACTATCCGCTTCCTATCACAGAGCATCTTTTAGAAAGAGTAGCAGGCAAAGAAGTGTACAGCTTCCTCGATGGATTTTCGGGCTACAATCAAGTAGCCATAGCGCGAGAAGATCAGCATAAGACGGCATTTGCCACTGAATGGGGCATTTTTTACTTTAGAGTAATGCCATTTGGCCTTACCAATGCACCAGCAACCTTCTAGAGGCTGATGTGCCATGTATTTAAGGAGTTCCTGAGGAAGAATTTAGAAGTCTATGTTGATGATCTTTGTGCTCATTCCAACATTAGACAAACCCATATCCCTGAACTCAGACAAATCTTTGACAAATGTAGAGAATATCAAGTCTGCCTGAACCCAGAAAAGTGCATTTTTATGGTCAGGCAAGGCAAGATTCTAGGACACATAGTGTCAAAGAATGGCATATCCATTGATGAAGAGAAAGTGAGAGCCATAGCCGAGTTACCTAGGCCAAAGAATGTCAAGGAAGTACAGGCTTTCATGGGGCATTGTGGTTACTACCGCCGGTTCATTCGCATGTATGCTGTCATTGCAAAGCCCATGTACGGACTTCTGACTAACTTTGAGTGGACTGATGAGTGTGAGAATTCCTTCCAGGAGCTTAAACGAAGATTATGTTCAGCACCAATCTTAACCACACCAGATTGGAATAAGCCTTTCCATGTTCATGTGGATGCATCCAATTATGCCATTGGATGTGTGCTTGCTCAACCTACTGGTGAAGGTAATATGGATCTTCCAATTGCCTATGCTAGTAGACAATTGAACGCAGCTGAACGAAATTATACCACTACGGAGAGAGAAGGATTAGGCATGGTATATGTAGTTAAAAAGTTTAGACATTATTTTCTTGCAAATAAGTTTAAATTTTTTACTGACCATCAGGCATTGTTGTACTTGGTAAACAAACTTTCCATGTTCATGTGGATGCATCCAATTATGCCATTGGATGTGTGCTTGCTCAACCTACTGGTGAAGGTAATATGGATCTTCCAATTGCCTATGCTAGTAGACAATTGAACGCAGCTCAACGAAATTATACCACTACGGAGAGAGAAGGATTAGGCATGGTATATGTAGTTAAAAAGTTTAGACATTATTTGCTTGCAAATAAGTTTAAATTTTTTACTGACCATCAGGCATTGTTGTACTTGGTAAACAAACCATGCAATACAGGTAGATTAGTAAGATGGTTTCTCTTACTAATGGAATATGATTTCGAGGTTGTGGTAAGGAAAGGGAGGACTCATTTGAGAGCGGATCATCTCTCTAGGCTCACATCTGGAGAAGCCCCACAAGGAGTGTCAGATGACCTTCCTGATGCTTACTTGTTTAATTTGGAAGTGGTGCCGCAGTGGGCTAAGCCATTAGTGCCAGTATTGACGTACGGGCCTAACCACCCAGTAATAGCCACATAGGATAGACCAGTAGTAAAAGCCCAAAAGTACCACATCATGGCTGGAAGTATGTACAAGCACACAGATCAAGGGATCTTGGCTTGTTGTGTAGAAGAGGACGAGTATGCGAAGTGGTTGCAATTAGCACATGTAGTTGCATTAGAGCAACACTACTCAAAGCGACGAACCCTACAGACACTACGGAGACTCGGAGTGCATTGGCCGACTATGGAAGCTGATGTCCAAAAGTTGTGCAAGGAATGCCCAATCTGCTGCACTAAACCACCTGTGGAACATGCCACTCTTTATCAAGTGTCCATAGTGCCGGATTGGAGTGAACTACTAGTATCCTTTCTGAGGACGAAAACATTCCCTCCAGACATGACTCTGGCTAGGAAAAGGAGTTTAGAACAAGAAGCCCAGGATTACTCACTCATTGGTGATAATCTATACAAGCGTGGTAAAGATGGTTACCTGAGACTATGTGTCCATGAGAGTGAATATCTTAAGATCTTGGAAATTGCTCACCAAGGTGTAGCAGGAGGACACTTTGGAGCAGATCGGGTGATCAAGGCAATACTATTTGCGGGCTTCTGGTGGCCGACCCTTCACATGGATGCACATACCTATGTGAAACGATGTGATGTCTGTCAAAGAACTTAGTATCCTATACGTAAAGATGAGATGCCACTGAAACCTATGATGGATGGACGTGCATTCTCTAAGTGGGGAATAGACTTCGTAGGTCCTATTAATCCCCCAGCTAAGGGTTCCCATGCAGAATATATCATTGTTGCGATAGACTATCTAACAAAGTGGGTAGAGGTAAAAGCCACAACGAAGAACGATGCTCAAACAACAGCTAAATTCTTGTTTGAGAATGTATTCACAAGATACGGGTTACCTATAGAGCTAGTCAGTGATAGAGGCACTCACTTTTTGAACGAAGTGATTGAAAATCTACTCCAAGAATTCTTGGTAGTACATAAAAAGTCTGCCCCCTACCACCCTCAAGCAAATGGACAGGCTGAAAGCACAAACAAGATTCTGTGCAATGTACTGACAAAATTAGTGAATAATAAACGCTCTGATTGGGACAAACAGCTACACCATGCTGTTTGGGCATACCGAGTGGCCTATAAAACGGTACTCCAAGCCACACCCTTTCAGATGGTATTTGGCCAAAACGCAGTGCTACCGATGGACTTTTTGATACCTACATTGAAAGTAGCACAAGAACACGAATGGACGGGTCATGAACTATCCTCTAGACTTTTTGACCTTGAACGATTAGGAGAAACAAGACTGAGGGCAGCTGCAGGGATATATGCAGCTAAGAAATGACAGAAGGCATATTTTGACGCCCACGTTAAGGATAAAGGTTTGAAGGCAGTCAACCTAGTACTAGTCTACACTTTGAAACAACATGCGAGGAAACTAGAGAAAAGAGGCTACGGACCCATGATCATTAACAGAATCTCAACAAGTGGGGCAGTACAACTAGCCACATTAGAAGGCGATGTTCTCCCGAGCTTCATAAGCGGATGCAGGGTCAAGTTATATCAGGAACCTCTCACAGAGGAAATGCTAAGCCGACTCAATACTGCTAAGAAACGCAAAGAAGAAGAAAAGCAAATTCGAGAAGAGGCCCAAGCAGAAGCTTTAGAACGCATCCGGAGAATGAAGTTGAGAAGACAGGGTAGAGAGCAACCTCGGACAGATGCATATGCAGACCAAGGATATCATGTGGCTATGTGTGAAGTTTCAGGTATCAGCTCTCATAGGATAATTGATCGACGTCCTTTTATAACCTTAGGTATAGGACAAGGAAAAGGTGCAAAGACTGTAAGAGCTTTGATTGACTCAGGTGCATCCACTAGTGCTGTTAAGTTATCTTACTGTCAAGAATTGAAATTAACTGTCGATCTTATAGAAGCATATCTCATAGGATTGGGAGGTGTGGAAACCCCTTGCATGGGCGAGGTGGATCTTCCCATCTCCATTCAAGCCGAAGTGTGATGACAGTCAAAGTACTAGTGTGTCAAGATGAGGACCTCACCGAACCTCTTGTCTTGGGTCAAGACTGGATTTATGACCAAGCAGTCAACTTAAACCTAAGAAGTGGACTTCTTCAGGTATGGGTGAATCAGAGTAGAATTATCGTTGAGTTAGATAATGGAGCACTCCAGGAACTAGGAAAGGCACAGACTCCTGGTCCTTCCAGGGGTACACATGAAGTTGACCATGCTGTTCTTGTCCAAATCTATGTGATGCAGAGGAATGGAAATCTCAATAGAAAAGTCAAGGCATTGGCGGAACTCCCTTCTTTTCCAAAGGCCAGAAGGAGGCAACAACTAAGGGCAGATCAATTACTGAAGACTATCTATGTGGGAGACCAAAAGAACGCACGAAGCCGAACAACTCAACCAGTGAAACAAATGTGGGTGCGAAAAGATGAGCTGCCGACTATAGCCAAGTCGCGACAACTGTCTCAACCACTTATTAGTAATCAACGACATGATACTAATAAGAGGACTTCTAAAACCTCTGTTGAGAAAGTGAAATCTATCTGGGTGCCCAGGAAGTCGATGAAGGCTGACCCACAA